>JAPDVU010000001.1:122090759-122477202 GCA_026230045.1 Corynorhinus townsendii
TCATTCTGACCATGTCATTCCTTGCTCAAAATTCTCTAGTCCCTTCCCAATGTCCTTGGAATAAAATTGCTCACCTGGTCTCTGTGGATCTGCACAAGTAGCCTTCCTTACCTCTCTGCCTATTGCCACCAACACTTTCCCCCATACGTCTTTCAAGCTACACTGGTCTTTCTGTGCTGCAAACTGGCCAAAATTTTCCATCCTCAGGACCTTTGCACAAGTTCTTTCTTTGCCTTAGAATTCTTTCCTGGCCTGCTAACTTTCTCAGCCTTTGTCCCCAAACTAATGCTTTATCTTTTAGGTCTCATTTTAAGCATCTCTTACCCAGGGAAGTTTTCCTGTCCAAAGAAGTCTAGGTTGAATCTCCCTGTTTATTTACTGTTACTACTCTATATTTTTCCTTCTTTAGTATTTACCATTGTAATTATATAGTTACTAGAGGCCCGATGCATGAAAATTCGTGCAAGAGTAGGTCTTCCTCCCCCCGGCTGCCAGCACTGGCTTCCCTCCTGCACTCAGGACCCTGGCTTCCCTCCTCCGGCTGCCCGCAGGCACCCAGGATCCCAGCTGGCTTCCCTCCGGCCCTGGCTTTGTCAGGAAGGACATCCGGAATGACATCTGATCTAATTAGCATATTATCCTTTTATTATTATAGATGTTGTTCTTTTTAATTTTTCTCTATTATTGGAAGAGGTAATACATCCATAAAAATTCAAATTGCACACAAAGTATAAAGCCTTTTCCTTCCCTGTCCCTCTGCTACCCAGTTCTCCTTACAAGTAACCACTTCTGGCTTTAAATATCCTTCCAGAGATATTTTCTAAGTACAGACATGATTATATACATAATATTGTTCTTTGATTTTTGCCTTCTCTTTTATGAACACAAATACTAATACATTTTTCTGTACTTTGTTTTTACCTGTTAATGTCTTGAAAATTCTTCTGTATCAGTATGTATATAGTTGCCTCTTTCTTTTTCATGTACCATATAGTATGGACTTATGATAATTTATTTAACCAGAGCATTTGGGTTGTTTTTAGGCTTTGTTTATTACAAGCAATCTGCACTGAGTAACTTTGTATGTAATGTCATTTCCCACATTTTTACCTATAGAATAAATTACTAGAATTGAGCTAATTGAGTTAAAGAATATGTGTGTTCTTAATTTCGTTAATTGCCAACTGCATTCAATAAAGGATGTACCAATTAGCCACAGATGATGAATGCATGCTTCCTCACAACAATGCCAGTGAAAATTTTTGTCCTTTGTCAATGTTTGAGGCGGAAAGTATCTCTTGGAAACTTTAATTTGCATGTTTTCTTCCTTGCAAAGTTATATTTCCATATGCTTAACAACCATTTGTGTTTCTTATTTAGTGAACTGTTTCCTCATAAACTTTGCTTTTGTTATTATTTAATGTCTGACTCCCTCACTTCTCTTTAAAGGTCTGCTCTTCAGGTACAGGGATCCTGTTAGGTTTTGTCCCTCACATAGTGGCTGGAATGAATGATGCTCAAGAAATAACTGACTTGCTCTGGCCAGTGTGGCTCAGTTGGTTGGGTGTCTTCCTGTGTACTGAAACATCACCAGTTTGATTCCCAGTTGGGGCACATGCCCCAGTTGTGGACTTGATCCCCCCTGGGGGGTTTTCAGGGGGCAGTCCATTGATGTTTTGCTCTCACATCAACATTCACTCTCCCTCCCTCTCTCTCTTCTCTGAAAATCAGTAAAAATATTTTTTTAAAAAAAGAAATGACTAGCTCACATCATGCAATAGTAAAATCCAGAACTTCATATCTGACTCTAAAGCCCACTCATATTTGCGATCATCCAGTGGAAAGACCAAGCATTTACTTCACGGTACTAGAGGTCAGATAGGCAATGTAAAATGGCTGAAGCGTGCTGGAAGTGAGGACTGGCAAAAAGATGAACAAAGGCCTATCTATAGTTTTCAGACTTATTTTACTGCCTTGGAGGAATGGAGGCCCATTATTAGATCTTTATTTATCCCAAGGCCAGGTTTCTGACTTTCTTGTGAAATCTGACTTTTGTCCATGTAAGAACCTCCAAAGTTGTAGAAAAATTTCATAAATATTTAACAGAATACACTTGGAAGCAAGATTTCAACAGACAGAAAATTCTCAGAATGACAGTTTGCAGCTTCTTTTATGCATTTGGAATTAAGAAGGAAAAGAAGATTACATAAAGGTGGGAGAAAGCAAGTCGGGGATTAGACTTGCTTTCAGGATAGTTAAGATTATTTGCTCTCTTCTAAAAAGCATCATTTCAAAGGTGCACAGAAACAATGGACAGGGCTTGCTTAAGGCAAAGATAAACCTTTCACTAAAAAAGTTATATGCCTGAGGTGTGACTAACCCACCATGACCTGCCCAGTTAGCAATTTATGATCAGATCACCCTCGGAAGCTACTTTCCCTAGAACCCCCTTTTTCATTCATTTAAAAATATTTCCAATCAAAACAAGACTGTGCTCAAATGCACCCCATCAGCATTGGGTTTGCAAACTCAGGCATAAACAAGAATGGAAATGTCAACATAAGAAACATTCAAATCTATAGAAAACTTTTCTGAGTTTATTTGAGCCTATCTGTTGACAATTGCAGGGAAGCAAAATTTTAACAGATTGAAATAATACTCACTGAGAATGGAAGCTTTGCATATTATTTTGTATCCTATATAATAAAAGCCTAATATGCTAAGTGTCCGGTTGTCTGTTCAACCAATCAGAGCGTAATATGCTAATGATATGCTAAGGCTGCTCAACCAATCACTATGACGTGCACTGACCACCAGGGGACAGACAGTAGACCAGTCAACCAGTCGCTATGATGTAACGAACCACCAGGGGCAGACACTCCAACTGGTAGGTTAGGTTGTTGCTGGGGTCTGGCTGATCAGGACTGAGCAAGAAGGGCCAGATACACCCTGGAGCCCTCCTGCAGTCCTTCCCCGGCTGGCCAACCTCCCAAGTCCCGGCCCTGATTATGCCTTCTTGCAATCCAAGACCCCTCAGGGGATGTCGGAGTGCCAGTTTTGGCCCAGTCTTGCAGGCCAGGCCAAGGGACCCCACTGAATTCATGCCCCGGGCCTTTAGTATTACAATAAAAAGAGAAGACCCATGTGGGTTATATGAAATCCATTGGTGATAGATTAGGGAGGTGGGAGAAAACAAAGTAGGGAAACCTCTGGGATTGGGTAAAAAGTAAAATGATAGACATATATATAAATACTAGAGGCCTGGTGCATGAAAATTCATCCACTGGAGGGGGTGTCCTTCAGCCCGGCCTGTCCCCTCTCACAGTCTGGGAGCCCTCAGGGGTGGGAGGTGACCCAGCAATCAGGGGAAGGTGATGCCCCATCACACCTCTGCTGCTGCCACTGCCAGCCCTGGTTACCTAAGCCTTGGGCAGCCCTGGGCAGCTGCCATCCGAGGCTTTCCTGTGCCTCGGGCCAGCCCTGGGTGGCTGGGGGGCTGAGGGGACTGGGGGACTCCGGAGGCAGGTGCACAGAGCAGCCAGGCCCACCTGGGGGCTGGCCCAGCCTTGCTGCATGCCTGCCGCCCAAGTGGGGCTGAGGGGACTGGGTGCCACCATCTTGTGCCACCATCTTTGAGGGCGTGGCAGTCAATTAACATATTCCCTCCTTATTGGCTGTGGGCGCTGCCATATTTGAGGGTTGGACAGTCAATTAGCATATTCCCTCCTTATTGGCTGTGGATGCTTCCGTCTTTGTGATGGTGTGAGGGTCAATTAGCATATTCCCTCTTTATTAGATAGGATATATATATATATATGTGTGTGTGCATATATTTTTTACATAGGTAGGTATAGGATAATTAACAGTCAATAATTAATATGATAACAATAACAATGAGAGGATTTATGGTCTCCACCCTGGTGAATTGGTTGTGCCCTGAGGGGTCTAGAAAAAGCAAAGGAATGTTATTGAAGCTGTAAAAGACAATAGACAGGCTAAGTTAAAGTAAAGATTGCCTTTGTCAGGGAAGATACCGGCCTAGGACATGACTACCTATCATAAACTGCTTTTAATTAAAAAGTTTTCATTTCAGACCATCCTTTGTGGTTACTTTAGGTCTTTGAGTTTGCAAGGATCCTACGCAGGCCTCCCCTGAGCTAGTCAGGTTAGTATGTGGCCCCTTTATGTCCACAGAAGGCTGATGAGATGAGTACTTCAGTTGATTGGTGACAACCAAGAAACAAGGAGTTTTTTATGTATGATGAAAATGAGGTTCCCTGCTCTAGGGTTTGGGCTTGGGGGCTGGGCACTTCTGGAAGGAGAATTGAAATACAGTACTCTTAAAGGTATCCATACCTCTTAAAGATGGGCATAGTTCTGAGAAATGCATTGTTAGGTGAACTTGACGTTGTGTGACATCATAGCATGTACTTACACACACCTTGGCTATATGGTGTAGCCCAGTGATTTTCAATCTTTTTCATCTTATGGCACACATAAACTTATTACTAAAATAAGTGGTACACCAAAAAAATATGTTTTGCCAATCTGATAACAAAAAAGGGGTATAATTTTTATTCATTCACATTTTTTTTTCAATAAAAATGTTATTTCTTTGTCAACCTTAATGTTTTCTTTTATTTTATTAGGTACTTTTATTTATTATTATTTTTTAATTTAATAAATCTTTATTGTTCAGATTATTACAATTGTTCCTCTTTTCCCCCCCATAGCTCCCCTCCACCCGGTTTCCACCCCACCTTCTGTCCTTACCCCCCCCCCCGTGACTGTCCTCATCCATAGGTATATGATTTTTGTCCAGTCTCTTCCTGCACCCTCCACACCCCTTTCCCCCTGAGAATTATCAGTCCACTCCCTTTCTATGCCTCTGATTCTATTATATTCACCAGTTTATTCTGTTCATCAGATTTTTTTATTTACTTGGTTTTTAGATTCACTTGTTGATAGATATGTATTTGTTGTTCATAATTTTTATTTTTACCTTTTTCTTCTTCCTCTTCTTAAAGAATACCTTTCAGCATTTCATATAATACTGGTTTGGTGGTGATGAACTACTTTAGCTTTTTCTTATCTGGGAAGCTCTTTCTTTATCTGCCCTTCAATTTTGAATGATAGGTTTGCTGGGTAGAGTAATCTTAGTTGTAGCTTCTTGCTATTCATCACTTTGAATATTTCTTGCCACCCCCGACTGGCCTGCATAGTTTCTGTTGAGAAATCAGCTGACAGTCGTATGGATGCTCCCTTGTAGGTAACTAACTGTTTTTCTTTTTCTGCTTTTAATATTCTCTCTTGGTCTTTTGCTCTTGGCATTTTAATTATGATGTGTCTTGGTTTGTTCCTCTTTGGATTCCTTTTGTTTGGGGTTATGTGTGCTTCCTGGACTTTTAAGTCTATTTCTTTCACCAGGTGGGGGAAGTTTTCTGTCATTATTTCTTCAAATGGTTTTCAGTATCTTGCTCTTTCTCTTCTTCTGGCATCCCCATAATTCGGATGTTGGTATGCTTGAAGTTGTCCCAGAGGCTCCTTACACTATCTTCATATTTTTGGATTCTTTTTTCTTTTTGCTTTTTCTGGTTCGGTGTTTTTTGCTTCTTCGTATTTCAAATCTTTGACTTGATTCTTGCAATCCTCTAGTCTGCTGTTAGATCTCTGTATATTATTCTTTATTTCAGTCAGTGTATGCTTAATTTCTACATGGTCCTTTTTCATATCCTCGAGGGTCTCACTAAATCTATTGGCCTTTTCTAGAAATTTCTTGAAAAACCTTATAACTGCGGTTTTGAACTCTATATCCAATAGTTTGCTTTCCTCCATTTCTTTCATTTGTGACCTGTTTCTTTGTCTCCGCATTTTGGCTGCTTCCCTGAGTTGATAGAGTGGCTTTGTGTGCTAGGTGTCCTATAAGGTCCAGTGGCTCAGCCTCCCCAGTTACCTGAGGTGGACTCTCTTAGTGTACCCCTTTGTGGGCTATGCGCACAGTCTTGTTGTAGTTAAGCCTTGATTGTTATTGGTATCCCTGGGAGGAATTGACCTCCAGGCCAGTTGGCTGTGAGGATCAGCTGTGTCTACGCTGGGAGAACTTCTGTGCTGGAGACACCCTTATGAGACAGGACTTGCAAAAGCCTCTGTGCTCAGCTTGGATGGGGCGGAGTCTCAGGGCGGTGCAGACAGCATTGGTTTCCCATCAGCCCTGCCCTAATAGGCCCCTGTGTCTCAGTGTCCCGTGGTAATCGCTGCAAGCACCTCTGAAAGAGAGCCGCCCTCGAGTTCCACCCGCTGCCAGACAGTCCAGTTTCTCCCCAAATGAGTCTGGGTCCCCAGAGTCTCACCCGAAACTGGAGTTCAGTGCAGTCAGGAGCTTTTGTCTCCCTCCCGATTGAGAAAGCCAGCCATGTACTCAGTTGCCCACCCTCTCTGTGCACGCGTCTCGGTACCTCTGCCTTCCACAGTTCCTTTGAGTCTCAGTGTGCTTTTCTCTTTCCTGATAGTCCAGTTTCACCCCATATGAGTCTGGGTCCCCTAGAGTCTCGCCTGGAACTGGAGTTCAATGCAGTCAGGAGCTTTTGTCTCCCTGCTGCTTGAGAAAACCAGCCACGCACTCAGTTGCCAGTACTCTCCGCATGCACATCTTAGTACCTCTGCCTCCTGCAGCTCCTCTGAGTCTCAGTGTGCTTTTTCATTTCCTCCTAGTTGTAGAATTTCCACTCAGCCAGCCTTCCTGTGGTTCTGGATGATGTCTGTTTTGTCTTTTAGTTGTAGTTTTGAAATTGTTGTGCAAGGCAGCAGTTTAGGTGTTTACCTATGCCGTCATCTTGGTTTCTGGGTGTTTTCATTTTTTTATTTGATAATCTAAGGGAGAAGAGGTCAGTGCCTCTAACTAAATAGTCAGGTATTGCATGTTTTAAAAATTCTTGCGGCAAACTAGTTGACAATCAAGTAAAGCAATTTTGCTATATCTTGCAGTAGGGAGGCTACGCTAGGACATGTGATGAGGCGTTTTAGGAGTTGTAGAAGTGAACTGTATCCTGTATGTAGGGATTTGTGAATAGCTGGTAAGATATCATGGGCCTGTCCCTGGGGAAAGATATATTTTCCCTGAAATTTTAACCATGGATCTTCCTGAGTGGCTCTAGTTGGAGAGAAGGGGTCCCTTCGATGTCAGGGGTAATCAGGTCCTAACTCACTGGACAAACTTTTCTACAAACATTTTTACCCATTCAGAAAGCTTAATTTCCAATGATAACCAAAAAGTAAACAACCAGCATTTCTCAGATTGACATTTATGAACAAACTTTGAACACACTCTTACTTCTAAGAAAATGTACCTTCAACAGAGTACAAGAGACCATCTGTAATAAAAGCTAAGAGAAGGTGAATTTAAAACTTGCCTAGCAATCAATGTTTCAGTATTTTATGTTATTTTAAAATACTTAGATGTTTATTATTTAACCCAGCAATGTTCCAAAACCTTTAAGTTACCAAAAGACTTTGAGAAATTACATATAGGCCTATGAGCTGGAGAAAAGATAAGGGGAGGAGGGAACAAGTCCTGCAGCCTGTTCTAGGACTGCAGTTTCCAGGCCTCCAGCTGCTTAGATTTAAAACTGCCACATTTTCCCTTAGAGATAACATGCTAAGGTTTGGGTGATAATGAGTTCAGTTTCTGATAATAGCAGGACTGTTAAGTAAGTGTTTGCAGTTTTGTAGTAAAGAAAGTTGTTCTTTGGGGAGGAGGGGGGCAGGCATTGAGGTAAGAGCAGTTTTTAGAGCATTAATAGGGGTGAGAATGCTGGCCTTGGGATCTAAAGTCTCAGCAAGGGGTCCCTTCACCATGTACTAAAATTGGGAACCCAGAGGCAAAATTACCCAGCGAGCTCCAGAAAGGAGAGTATTTCTTGTCTAGAGGAGTGGACAGTCATGGAGGAGATAACACATTTACAGTCTAAGGTACTGGCTCAATTTTGAGGGGTGAGAGTGACACTGAGGTAGATGACTGTGGTTTGAGACAACTGGGCTATATGAGGGGATGCATAGTAGCCCCGGTCAGGCACCAAGGTAGAACGTGAAGAGAGTGGATAAAGGGGGTGTCTAGTAAGATGCAGTGCAGAGGTTAGGTGGTCAATGGCTGTGAGACTAGTCCCTCAACCCCCATAATAGATATTGAGGAGGGGACAAGGGTCCCAGAGACTTTGGGGAGGTCAGAATAAGTGGCCCTAGTGTCAATTCAAAGGAGATCGGCTTACCTGCCACCACAATCATTACCCAAGGCTCTGTCCTGTGATGTAAGTCTGTGGGGTTTTGTCAGGGCGTGGGCAGTTTCAGTCTTCAGTGGCCAGTCCCAGGAGGTCAGGGAGCCCCAAACTAGATGCAGAGGGTGGCCTTGCTGGACTTGTTGAGGTCCGACCTGGAGAGGCCAGACTACAGTCTGATTTCTAGTGGCCTTCCCTTCTGCACCTTGGGCAGGGCCCAGGTGGGGATCTTGGGTTTGGGCAGGACTTGGCCTAGTGTCCTTTGTTGCATTTGAGGCATGGGCCAGGAAGAGACTTAACCCCTGACTTACCCTTGGTTGGAGGACCAGCACTTCATTTGGGGTTCATGAGAGCGGTGGCTAGGAGCTGGAAGGCCTCCTTCTGGGCCTCAGCCTTGGCCTGATCTTGCCTTTGTTTTTGAATTTGGGTCTCCTCATCTCTATTAGTAAAGACCTTAAAGGCCTGGTTAACAAAGTCCTTTTGAGGGATTTGTGGATCTGTGTCTATTTTTTTGAAGTTCGTGGCATATTTTGGGGCTGATTGGGATATAAAATGGGTAGTCAGAGGAAGGGGTCCCTCTGGGCAGGTGGAGTCTAAGGTGATAAATTTCTTTAAGGCCTCTGTGAAGTGGGAGAGGAAGAGAGCTGGGTTTTCTCCTGAGTGATTTTATTGTTTACTAGTGGCCCGGTGCATGAAATTCGTGCACAGAGGGGGGTATTTCCTCAGCCCAGCCTGCACCCTCTCCAATCAGAGACCCCTTGGGGGATGTCTGACTGCAAGTTTAAGCCTGATCCCATAAGGGGTCCCACAGGGATTGGGCCTAAACCGGCAGTCAGACATCCCTCTTGCAATCTGGGACCACTGGCTCTAACCGCTCACCTGTCTGCCTGCCCGATCGCCCCTAACTGCCTCTGACTGATTGCCCATAACCCCTCTGCCTGCCTGCCTGATCTCCCCTAACCTCTCTTCCTGCCAGCCTGATCACCCCTAACTGCCTCTGCCTGCCTGATAGCTCCCAACTGCCCTCTCTTGCCGGCCTGATCTCTCCCCCAACTGCCCTCCCCTGCTGGCCTAATATCACCCCCAACTGCCTCTGCCTGCCTGATAACCCCTAACTGCCCTCCCCTGCTGGCCTGGTTGCCCCCAACTGCCCTCCCTGCTGGTCTGATCTCGCCCCCAACAGCCCTCCCTTGCCAGCCTGATCTCACCCCCAACTGCCCTCCCCTGCCAGCCTGGTTGGCCCCAACTTCCCTCCCCTGCTGGCCTGATCTTACCCCTAACTGCCCTCCCCTGCCGACCTGATCTCGCCCCCAACTGCCTTCCCCTGCCAGCTAATTTGGTTCTGATTGGTTTCTATGCCAGTCAGTGTCAAAAGCTCCGCCTCCTAGGCAGCCATTGGCTCCTCACAGTTCACCCAGATTTGGTTCTGATTGGTCAGTTTCTATGCCAGTCAGCATCTCCAGGCCTATCTCCAGGCCTGATCAGAGAGGCAGGGCTGATAAGCAGCCCCCTTGGAGGCCCAGAGAGAAAGAGAGAGGCAAGAGCTGATCAACAGCTGCCACGGAGGCTACAGATCAGACCCTGCTTCTCTGTCCAGGCCTCTATCTGGGCTTGATCCGCAGCCCCATTGGCAGTCAGTGCTGGTTTGCCGTGCCTGCAGCGGCGGCAGTCAGTGCTGGGTCGCCATGGCAACTCAGCACTGACTGCAGGACTGACTTCTGGTGTTTGGTTGAGCCTTTGGTCAGTTGTTATGGACCCTGGGTTTTTATATATTAGGATTAGTTGACCACCTTATAGGCAGCCTTTTTGAGTCTGGCAATGAGACAGGTAATCATATGGCTACAGAGCTGGTGTTCTGGTGAAGTAACCTGATAGTCCCATCTCTAGTCAGCTCAGGGAACTGCATCAGTGCCAACTGGCTGTGTCTTGTCCATGCAGGGCATGGGCATGGTCCTGAGGTGCTAGCTAGATGTGCTCCTTCTTCTCTGGGGTGAGAGAGGAGGACAGGAGGACATAGATGTCATGCCAGGTCAGGTCATAGTGTGAGAATAAACAAGTCATTTTTTCTGTCAAAGAATAGTTTAGACAGCTGCCATTTGGGCTCCTGTGATTTGCAGCTCCCCTGGGGGCCACCATCTTGAAATGGCAAAGGCCAACCCCTCCCCTTGAATTAGCCAATCATGAAAGACTGTGTGCCTGAGCTCCAATCAAGAGCTGATCAACAGGATTAAAAAGCCAAGCAGACTGCCTGCTCGGTGTGCGCGTGCTTCCAGACTATGTGTGCACACCCTTCTACATAGAAGTAAAGATATTTGTCTTGCTGCCTGGATCCTGAGTATGTTTTGTGTTCTACCAGGACCCCTAAATTTGGGGGCTCACTTTATTTCTTATAATTTTGTGGTGCATCTAGGATACCATTTGTCATCACGGGGGGGAATTGGACCCCTCTCCTGAGGAGGTACACCCCACTGCCAAGTTGCAGTAGCCTTGGTGAGGAGGGACAGCCATTACCCCTGGGCCAACTACAATCTCAGGATTGAGGGTCAGTCAGCAATGCATGAAGGGCCCAAGCAAGAGCCATAGTAATCAGGTAACCTCATGCATGAGCCAAGGTGGGAAATTGGACTGAGTACTACTTTGGTGATTGGGTATCCTCAGAGGTTGGGCATAAGTGACTGGGATGTGTCTTGGACATAAAGTGAATGTGGAGTTCTGATCTGTGGTTCTGTTCTCCTGCAAGGGAAGTGGCCAGAGAGGGATGAAGCAGATCTCAGGGAGTATGAGAAACCTTGAACATGGGGGTTGAGTACATAGTCACAAAGGACCTGCTGAGGATGGGAAACAGAAATTCTAGGCCTATGGAATACATTCCCACAAAATAGTCCATTGGGGAGAATGCTGAGATTCTGGGTAGGGGCAGTTCCCGAACCAAGGACAGAGACATTGCTCTGCTTTAGTGGTTCTTAATGCAGGACATTCTGTAGTGTAAACTTTTAGTGTGTTGTGTGCACCTGTATAAGAGTTTTTCTGTTGATGTTTTATGTCTCTTTGTTGTTTGTTTAAAAATGGGGACAAGTCCTGCTTTGGGGATGCCCAATTATGTATGGTGAGGCTGAACACATGATAGAGACTGCAGGAAAGTCCCAGCAGCTGCCAAGAATCCTTATTCTTGGTGCCTCTTCCTGATCTCCTTCTCAGGACTTCAGCCGCCAGAAACTCTTAGCTAGTGAGATTTCTGTCTGTGTGTCTGTAATGTAATGTTGATTTCTATCTTTTAGGGACTTTAGTTTGCTCTTCCCTGGTTTATGAATATAGAAAAGTAAGCTATACCGGCTGGGTTAGGCAAAAAGATTAAAATTTCCATGATAATGGGCAATTCTTGAATGAGAATGTACCGCATTCCAGGGGTGACTCCCAGGTCTTGGGGGCATGGGACTCCAAGCCAGGTTGGAATGTACTTTCTTTGAACAGAAAGAGCAATCATGGTTAACAGCATAATTAATATTTCCCATAACCATAACTAGTCTCCGATATTCTATTTTTCCGCATAACACTAGGAGAAACAGATCTGTAGAAGTACCCTCTAGCAGTGAAGCAGGGCCACTCCTGTTCTTATAGAGAAAAATAAAATACTTTCACATTGAGTTATCCATCTTACAAAATTGATCAAGAAAAATGCTTTAGGTAATAATTGGCTTTAAAATCTCAAAGTTGTTAAGGTATAATAAATAGATGTAACTAAAATGAAGAATTTATGATAAAACTTCAGTAATAAGTATAAATATGTTAATAATACTAGGAAAAATCCAGTCATTCAAGAGGAGATTGACTATACTCTCTGTTGAAAAAGGGGCCAGCCGTCCTTCTTCCTGTAAAAGTAGAGAAGCCTAAAAGAGAACAAGGCAGACAGAGAAATGAGATCCTTGTCCTGCCTTCCCTTCCCTATGTGACCAGGGGACAATCTGAGAGAACAGCCAAGATGGTGATTTACAATCCCAGCTACCTCTCAGGAGGAGGGCTGTCCTGATAAGGCCCTGTCCCTGAGGCCTCTGTGCCACCAGAAACCAGCTTTTTCTAGGTTGCAAAAGGAGTTGGAGCAGAAAAAAATAAATAAAATAAAAAGGAGTTAAAACCTCTGCTGGAAGACCCACGTTGCTTAGCTGACCAGCTAGACCCATTTTGGGGCCCACAAGTGTATACATAGACCCGACTAAATGTCTATCTTGGGAATACTATTCTCAAGAAAAGAAGGGGGAATGATTTGAAGGTTGGCTATGGCTATCTGGAAAATGGAGCATCTGGCTGGCCCTGGTGTGCTTCCCGCAGATGTAAAATTTCCAAACTCTGGAGCCCCAGTGGGACCTTAACAACAAGGCCCATAGGGGACACATGAGAGATCTTTCAGGGAACTAATAATTAAAGGGATTAGGGAAGCAGTTCCCGGGTCTCAGAACCTAAATAAAGCAAGGCAAAGAAGTAGGCCTTCCAAATTTTACCAAGAAAAAAGATCAAATAAGAAAGTACTCTGCACCAGACCCTGAGGACCTGTTGGTCCAAGAAATATTAAAAATTATATTTTATCATCAATAGTTGGCCTGACATCTCAAGAAAATTACAAAGTTAGAGAACTAGAAGAATATAAGTGCAGAAGAACTCTTTTTAAAAAAGACTCAGAAGGTTTATGTACCTAAAGATAAGAAAAGCAAAAACAAAAAGCTAACATAATGTTCACAACTATAGGACAAGTGGCCTAGGGAAGGGCTGGCCAAGAAAGCCAGAAACAGAAGCCACAACAGTATCACCCAAACCCTGGCAAGTTATCTCTAAGGAAAAATATGGCAGTTTTCAATTCAATCAGCTAGAGGTCTGGGGACAGGCTGCAGGGCCTGCTCCCTTCTCCCCCAGCCCTTTCTTCCAGCCTCATAGACATATACATAACTTTCCAAAGTTTTTGATAACTTAAAGGCTGTGGAGCATTGCTGAGTTAAATAATAATCATCTAAATATTTTGAAATAACAGGATACTGAAACATTAATTAATTTGTTTGCTTCTTAGGGAAAATATAGAGGATGGATTTGAATCTATTAATGAATAAGCCGTGTATTTTATTTGACATATCCCTTAAAATGTGAATGTATTGCTAATCTGAAGAATATTAATTACTAACATGCCACCTAAAAATTAAGGTTTCTAAGGCTTAAAAATTCAAAAATTCTGAAAAGAAATTATGGTTTTGGTATACTAGAGAAAGCATGAGGCATGAAAATGCATTTTGAAGGAGAAAGACAATAGTTTCTTTTTAAAATTTTTAATTTAATTTAATTTTTTTATTGTTTAAAGTATTACATACAGTAGTACATATATCTCCTTTTTTTCCCCCATTGACCTTCCCGCAGCCTTGCCTATCCCCTGTCCCATGCCCTCATCCCACTCCTCCCCACCCCCCAGTGTCTTGTGTACATTGGTTGTGCTTATATGCATGCATACAAGTCCTTTGGCTGATCTCTTTCCCCACTTCCCCAACACTCCCCAACCTTTCCGCTGTAATTTGACAGTCTGTTCGGTGCTTTACTGCCTCTGTATCTATCTTTTTCTTCATCAGGTTATAATGTTCTTTATTTTCCATAAATGAGTGAGGTCATGTGGTATTTTTCTTTCATTGCCTGGCTTATTTCACTTAACATAATGTACTCCAAGTCCATACATGCTGCTGCAAATGGTAAGAATTCCTTCTTTTTTGTAACAGCATAGTATTCCATTGTGTAAGTGTACCATAGTTTTCTAATCCACTCATCTGCTGATGGGCACTTAGGCTGTTTCCAAATCTTAGCTATGGTGAATTGTGGTGCTGTGAACATAGGGGTGCATATATCCTTTCTGATTGGTGTTTCTAGTTCCTTTTTTTTTTAAAATAAATCTTTATTGTTCAGATTATTACAGGTGTTCCTCTTTTATTTTTTCCCATAGCTCCCCTCCACCTAATTCCCCACCCCACCCCAGGCCCTTACCCCCCGCCATTGTCTTCATCCATAGGAGTAAGATTTTTGTCCAATCTCTTCCCGCACGCCTCCCACCTGCTTCCCCTGAGAATCGTCAGTCCACTCCCTTTCTATGTCCCTGATTCTATTATATTCACCAGTCCATTCTGTTCTTCAGATTCTTCATTCACTTGATTTTTAGATTTACTTGTTGGTAGGTATGTATTTGATGTCATTTTGTTGTTCATAATTTTTATATTTACCTTTTTCTTCTTCTTCCTCTTCTTAAAGGATACCCTTCAGCATTTCATGTAATCCTGGTTTGGTGGTGATGAACTCCTTTAGCTTTTTCTTGTCTGTGAAGCTCTTTATCTGACCTTCAACTCTGAATGATCGCTTTGCTGGGTAGAGTAATCTTGGTTGTAGGTTCTTGCTGTTCATCACTTTGAATATTTCTTGCCACTCCCTTCTGGCCTGCATAGTTTCTGTTGAGAAATCAGCTGACAGTCGTATGGGTACTCCCTTGTAGGTAATTAACTGTTTTTCTCTTGCTGCTTTTAATATTCTCTCTTTGTCTTTTGCCCTTGGCATTTTAATTATGATGTGTCTTGGTGTGGTCCTCTTTGGGTTCCTCTTGTATGGGGTTCTGTGTGCTTCCTGAACTTGTAAGTCTATTTCTTTCACCAGGTAGGGAAAGTTTTCTGTCATTATTTCTTCTAATAGGTTTTCAATATTTTGCTCTCTCCCTTCTTCTGGCACCCCAAAAATTCGGATGTTGGTTCGCTTGAAGTTGTCCCAGAGGCTCCTTACACTATCTTCATATTTTTGGATTCTTTTTTCTTTTTGTTTTTCTGGTTGGATGTTTTTTGTTTCCACATATTTCAGATCTTTGGTTTGATTCTTGGGGTATGTTGATCTACAGTTGAGTTTCTGTATTTTCTTTATTTCAGACAGTGTATGCTTCATTTCTGACTGATCTTTTTCCATTTTTTTGGCATTCTCATTAAGCTCCTTAAAGGTCTCATCAAGTTTCTCAGCGGTTTTAAGAAGATTCTTGAGTAACCTTATAAATGTGGTTCTGAACTCTATGTCATCCAGTAGTTTGCTTTCCTCCGTTTCTTTCATTCGTGACATGTTTCTTTGTTTCTGCATTTTGGCTGCTTCCCTGTGTTGATGGAGTGGCTTTGTGTGGTAGGTGACCTATAGGGGGCAGTAGCTCAGCCTCCCCAATCACCTGAAGTGGATGCTGTTGGTACACCCCTTTGTGGGCTGAGTGCAAAGTCTTGGTGTAGTTAAGCCTGAATTGCTGTTAGTACGCTGGGAGGAATTGACCTCCAGGCCAATTGCTGTGAGCACTCCTGTGTCTATAATGGAAGAACTGCTGCGCTGAAGACATGCTTATGGGGCAGGACTTGTTTCAGTGGGGCTTTGGTGCTCACTGAGTCTGCCTCTTGAATGTGTCACTTATGGATGTGAGGAGTTGAAATCTGGTGTCTCACACTGACCACTAGGTACACTGGCTTCTGGATCTCCAATGGGGTGCAGGTCAGCTACTGTCTGAGGCCACTCAGCAGGAGCTACAGTGAGAGCTGCAGTTTTCTCCTCTTTGCTTGGGGTTTGGAGGTTTTGGAGCTGTCTGACCCGGGCTGCAAGTTTTCTAGGTTAAGCTGCGATAGGGCAGGCTTTTCTTATGCTAACTCGGCTGCTTGGAGCTTGGGTGGGTTTGTAGGTTGTGTGGGGCGGGGTCTCAGGGCGTCACTAGGTTAGGGCGTGGCAAACAGCAATGGCTGCTAGTTAGCTGGCTCTGTGTCCCCGATGGCGTCCTGGAGTCCCGTGCACCAGTGCTGTAAACAATTATTCCTGCGTGCAGCTCTGCAAGCAAGCCACTCTCACTGGCAAACAGTCCAGCTTCTCCCCGTAGGAGTTTGGGTCCCCCGCGTCTCCCCAGAGACTGGATTTCAGAGTAATCGGGGGCTTGTCTCTGTTCGGTTGAAAAAAGCAACGCACCCAGTCGCCCGCCACCAGCCCGGATCATGCGCCTCCGTACCTCAGGTTTTCAGCGCTCGTGCACATCTCAATGCTCTTTTCTCTTTCCTTCTAGTTGTAGAACTTCCACTCAGCCAGCTTTCCCGTGGTTCTGGGTGATAGACGTTTTGTCTTTTAGTTGCAGTTTAAATTGTTGTGGGAGGCAGCAGTTTAGGTGTTTACCTACGCCGCCATCTTGGATTCTCCTCTGGTGTTTCTAGTTTCTTGGGATATATTCATACAGGTGGGATTACTGGGTCAAATGGGAGTTTCATTTTTAGTTTTTTGATGAAACTCTATACTGTTCTCCACAGTGGCTGCACCAGTCTGCATTCCCACCAGCAGTGCACGAGGGTTCCTTTTTTCACCCTCCCCGCCAGCACTTGTTTGTTGATTTGTTGATGATAGCCATTCTGACAGGTGTGAGATGGTACTGCATTGTCGTTTTGATTTGCATCTCTCGGATAATTAGTGACTTTGAGCATGTTTTCATATGACTCTTGGCTTTCCTTCTGTCTTCTTTTGAAAAGTATCTATTTAGGTCCGTTGCCCATTTTTCTTTTATTGGATCATTTATCTTCTTTTTATTAAGTTGTATAAGTTCCCTGTAGATATTGGAGATTAAACGTTTATCAGAGATGACATTTGCAAATATGTTCTCACATACAGTGGGCTTTCTTGTTGTTTTGTTGATGGTTTCTTTTGCTGTGCAAAAGGTTTTTATTTTGATGTAGTCCTATTTGTTTATTTTCTCTTTAGTTTCCATTGCCCTAGGAGCGGTACCAGTGAAGAAATTGCTTCGGCATATGTCTGAGATTTCGCTGCCTGTGGATTCCTCTAGTATTTTTATGGTTTCCCATCTTATGTTTAAGACCTTTATCCATTTTGAGTTTATTTTTGTGTATGGTGTAAGTTGGTGGTCCAGTTTCATTTTTTAGCATGTATCTGTCCAATTTTCCCAACACCATTTATTGAAGAGACTGCCTTGACTCCATAGTATGTTCATGCCTCCTTTGTCAAATACTAATTGAGCATAGTGGTTTGGGTCAATTTCTGGGTTCTCTATTCTATTCCATTGGTCGAAATGTCTGTTCTTGTGCCAGTACCAGGATGTTTTGAGAGCAATGGCCTTGTAATACAGCTTGAAATCTGGTATTGAGATCCCACCTACTTCGTTCTTCTTTCTAAGGATTGCTGTGGCTATTTGGGGTCTTTTTTTAATTCCAGATGAATTTTTGGAGAGTTATTTCTAGGTCTGTGAAATATGCCGTTGGTATTTTAACAGGGAGTGCATTGAATCTATAGATTGTTTTGGGTAGTATGGACATTTTAATGATGTTGATTCTACCAATCCATGAACATGGTATGTTCTTCCACCTGTTTACTTCTTCCTCTATCTCTTTTTTCAGTGTGCTGTAGTTTTCCACGTATAGGTCTTTTACCTCCTTAGTTAAGTTTATTTCTAGGTATCTTAACTTTTTTGGTGCGATGGTAAATGGGATTGCTTTTTTAGTCTCTCTTTCCGTAAGTTCACTATTCGTGTATAGAAATGCCATAGATTTCTTGGTGTTAATTTTCTATCCTGCTACTCTGCCAAATTCATTTATTAAGTCTAATAACTTTTTGATGGAGTGTTTCAGGTTTTTTATGTATAATATCATGTCATCTGTAAATAAGGACAGCTTTACTCCTGCTTTTCCAATTTGGATGCCTTTTATTTCTTCATCATGCCTAATTGCAATGGCTAATACTTCCAGTACTATATCGAACAGGAGTGGTGAGAGTGGGCATCCCTGTCTTGTTCCTGTTCTTAGGGGAAATGGTTTTAGTTTTTGCCCATTGACTATGATGTTGGCTGTGAGTTTATCATATATGGCTTTTATTATGTTGAAGTATGATCCTTCTTCTCCCACCTTGCTGAGAGTTTTTATCAAGAAAGGGTGTTGGATTTTGTCAAATGGTTTTTCTGCATCAATTGATATGACTATGTGATTTTTATCTCTCAATTTATGTGATGTATCATGTTTATTGATTTGCGGATATTGTACCATCCTTGCATCCCTGGAATAAATCCTACTTGGTCATGGTGTATGATCTTTCTGATGTAGTGCTGGATCCGATTTGCTAGAATTTTGTTGAGTATTTTGGCATCTATGTTCATGAGGGATATTGGCTTGTAATTCTCTTTCATTGTGTTGTCTTCTTTTTTAAAATAAATCTTTATTCAGATTATTACAATTGTTTCTCCTTTTTCCCCCCATAGCTCCCCTCCACCCGGTACCCACCCCACCTTCTGCCCTTACCCCCCCTCCCCTCCACCCAGTACTCACCCCACCTTCTGCCCTTACCCCCCCCCACTGTCCTCATCCATAGGTGTACGATTTTTATCCAGTCTCTTCCTGCATTCCCCCATACCCCTTGCCCCCTGAGAATTATCAGTCCACTCCCTTTCTATTCCCCTGATTCTATTATATTCACCAGTTTGTTCTGTTCCTCAGGTTTTTAATTCACTTGGTTTTTAGGTTCACTTGTTGATAGATATGTATTTGTTGTTCATAATTTTTATCTTTACTTTTTCCTTCTTCCTCTTCTTAAAGAATACCTTTCAGCATTTCATATAATACTGGTTGGGTGGTGATGAACTCCTTTAGCTTTTTCTTAATGTGAAGCTCTTTATCTGACCTTCAACTCTGAATGATAGCTTTGCTGGGTAGAGTAATCTTGGTTGTAGTTTCTTGCCATTCATCACTTGGAATATTTCTTGCCACTCCCGTCTGGCCTGCATAGTTTCTGTTGAGAAATCAGCTGACAGTCGTATGGGTGCTCCCTTGTAGGTAACTAACTGTTTTTCTCTTGCTGCTTTTAATATTCTCTCTTTGTCTTTTGCTCTTGGCATTTTAATTATGATGTATCTTGGTTTGGTCCTCTTTGGATTCCTTTTGTTTGGGTTTCTGTGCACTTCCTGGACTTGTAAGTCTATTTCTTTCACCAGGTGGGGGAAGTTTTCAGTCATTATTTCTTCAAATGGTTTTCAGTATCTTGCTTTCTATCTTCTTCTGGCACCCCCATAATTCTGATTTTGGTATGCTTGAAGTTGTCCCAGATGCTTCTTACACTATCTTCAACTTTTTGGATTTTTTTTCTTTTTGCTTTTTTCGGTTGAGTGTTTTTTGCTTCTTTGTATTTCAATTCTTTGGCTTGATTCTTGTGTTCCTCTAGTCTGTTGTTGGGTCTCTGTATAATATTTTTTATTTCAGTCAGTGTATGTTTAATTTCTAGTTGGTCCTTTTTCATATGTTTGAGGGTCTCATTATATTTATTGGCCTTTTCTAGGATATTCTTGAAAAGCCTTATAACTGTGGTTTTGAATTCTATATCCAGTCGTTTGTTTTCCTCCATTTCTTTTGTTTGTGATCTGTTTCTTTGTCGCCCCATTTTCACTGCTTCCCTGAGTTGGTAGGGTAGCTTTGTGTGCTAGGTTTCCTATATGGCCCACTGGGTCGGCTTCCTCAGTTAAGCTGAGGTGGACACTCTTGGTGCACCCCTTTGTGGACTGTGTGTACAGCCTTGTTGTAGTTAAGTCTTGATTGTTGTTGGTATCACTGGAAGGAATTGACCCCCAGGCCAGTTGGCTGTGAGGATCAGCTGTGTCTACGCTAGGAGAAGTTCGCTGCTGGAGACAGCCTTATAGGATTAGACTTGCCAAGTTGCAAAAGCCTCTGTGCTCAGCTTGGATGGGCTGGAGTCTCAGGGTGGAGCATACAGTCTTGGCTTCCAGTCAGCCCTGACCTTGCGCGCTCACGTGTGCGAGCCTCCAGATCTCTGCCTTCCCCAGCTCCCAAGCCTCTGCCAGAGAGTTCAGATTCCCCCCGCAAGAGCGTGGATCCCCAGGGGCTTGCCTGGAACTTGGGTTCAGTGCAGTCAGAACTGAGGCTCAGTGCAGTCAGGATCTTCCGGCTCCCTTCCCCTAGGGAAAGCCTGTGGCAACCTCAGCAGTCTTTGTGCACACTGGCCCGAGTGCGTGCCTCCAGACCCCTGCCTGCCGGGGCTCCCCTGGCTCTCCGAGTGCCTTTCTCTCTACCTGACAGTCCACACTACCCCTGTATGAATCTGGGTCCACGGGGTTTCACCCGGAACTGGGGTTCAGTGCAGTCGGAACTGGGGTACAGTGCAGTCGGGGGCTTACTTCCCCCTCCCGCCATAGAAAGTCAGCCAGGCTCTCAGCCGCCCTTCCTCTCTGTGCGCACAAAGACCCTTTGCCATACCTCAACCCTTTGCCATTCCTCCGAATCTCCGTGAGCTTTTCTCTTTCCTTCTAGTTGTAGAATTTCCACTCAGCCAGCTTTCCTGTGGTTCTGGATGGTGTCCATTCTGTCTTTTAGTTGTAGTTCTGAAATTGTTGTGTCAGGCAGCAGTTTAGATGTTTACCTATGCTGCCATCTTGGTTTCTCTCATTGTGTTGTCTTTATCTGATTTTGGTATTAGGGTGATGCTGGATTCATAGAATGAGCTTGGAAGTGTTCCTTCCTCTAGAATTTTTTTGAATAATCTGAGAAGGATAGGTTTTAGTTCTTCCTTGAATGTTTGGTAAAACTCCCCGGTGAAGCCATCTGGCCCCAGGCTTTTGTTTGCTGGAAGCTTTTTGATGACTGTTTCAATTTCTTCCATAGTTATTGGCCTCTTGAGCTGTTTAGATTCTTCCTGATTGAGTTTTGGAAGATTGTATTTTTCTAGGAATATGTCCATTTCCTCCAGGTTGTCCAGTTTGTTGGAATACAGTTTTTCATAGTATTTTTTAACAATCCTTTGTATTTGGTGGGGTCCTTTGTTATTTCTCCTCTTTCATTTCTGATTTTATTTGGGTCCTCTCTCTTTGCTTCTTGGTGAGCCTGGCTAGAGGTTCATCAATCTTGTTTATCCTTTCAAAGTACCAGCTCTTGGTTTTGTTGGTCTTTTGTATTTTTTTCTTTTTGGTCTCTATGTTGTTTATCTACGCTCTGGTCTTTATTATATCCTTCCTTCTGCTTACACTGGGCTTTACTTGTTGCTCTCTTTCTAACTCTTTGCATTGTATGGTTAGGTAATTTATTACCATTGTTTCTTGGTTTTTGTTTGTTTGTTTTGCAGTAGGCTTGTAGAGCTATGAACTTCCTCTCAAGACTGCTTTTGCTGTGTCCCATGGATTTTGGATTGTTGTGTTGTCATTGTCATTTGTTGCCATGATGTTTTTTAGTTCTTCTTTGATCTCTCTGGTAACCTAGGCATTGTTTAATAGCATGCTATTTAGTCTCCATGTGTTTGATTTTTTGGGATTGTTTTTATTGTAGTTGATTTCCAGTTTTATGCCACTGTGATCTGAGAAGATGCTTGATATGATTTCTATCTGCTTGAATTTGAAGAGACTTTGCTTGTGACCCAATATATGTTTTATCTTTGAAAATGACTGATGTGCACTTGGGAAGAATGTGTATTCTGTGGCTTTGGGGTGAAATGTTCTGAAGATATCAATTAATTCCATCTGGTCTAGTGATTCATTTAGGATTGATGTTTCTTTGCTGATTTTTTGTTTAGAGGATCTGTCCAATGGTGATAGTGGGGAATTAAAGTCCCTACTATGCTTGTATTGCTGTCAATCTCTCCCTTGATATTCTCCTGGAGTTTTTTTTTTTTTTTTATGTATTTGGGTTCTCCTGTATTGGGTGCGTATATGTTTACCAGTTATTTCTTCTTGTTGGATTGCTCCATTTAGTATAATGAAGTGGTCTTCCTTATCTCTTTTTATGTCTTTCACTTTGAGATCTAATTTGTCAGATATAAGTATTGCTACTCCAGCTTTTCTCCATTTCCATTTGCCTAAAAAACCTTTTTCCTTCCCTTCACCCTCAGTCTGTGTGCATCTTTTTTTCTGAGGTGGGTTTGTTGTAGACAGCAGATATATGGGTCATGTTTTCTTATCCAGTCAGTTACCCTATGTATTTTGATTGGGCCATTTAATCCATTTACATTTAAAGTTGTTATTGATAGGTACTTGTTTGTCCCCATTTTTATTCGTTACTCCTGTGTTCCTTCTTCACTTCCTATTTCTTTTCTTTTCTTTTTTTTTTTTTTTACAGCAGACCCTGTAGCATTTCTTGCATTGGTGGTTTGGTGCTAATAAACTCCCTTAGTCCTTTTTATGTCTGTGAAGCTACTGATTTCACGCTCAATTTTGATTGATAGCCTTGCTGGGTACAGTATTCTTGGATTCAGACCCTTCCTTTGCATGACTTTGTGTATTTCATTCCATTCCCTTCTGGCCTGATCTGTTTCTGTTGAGAAATCAGTCACTAGTCTGATGGGGAATCCTTTGTAGGTAACTTTCTGTCTGCTTTTAAGATTCTTACTTTGTCATTGTTGTTTGCCAATTTAATTATAATGTGCCTTGGTGTCGGTCTTTTGATGTTCATTTTGCTTGGGACTCTGAGCTTCTTGGATTTGTGTGGGTGTTTTATCTCCTATATCAGGGAAGTTTTCTATCATTATTTCTTCAAACAGGTTTTCTATTCCTCACTCAGTTTCCTCTCCTTCTGCCACACTTGTTATGTGGATGTTGTTTTGTTTCATGTTGTGCCAAAGTTCCCTTAGGCTCTCCTCCTGCTTTTTAATTTTTTTTTCTAGAAGCTGCTCTACTTGGGTATTTTTTCCTACCTTGTCTTCTAGCTCACTGATGAGGTCCTCTGCTTCTTCTAGTCTACTCTTGATGCTTTCTATTGAGTTCTTTACAGCAGCGATGTCATTTTTCATATCTTCTTGGTTCTTCTACATTTCCTCTTGATTCTTACACATATTGTCGAATTTGTGTTCCATCCTTTCCATCCACCTTTTGACTATTTTTCTGAATTCTTTCTCTGACAGGTTTCTTGCCTCCATTTTGTTTACTTCCTTTTCTGGTGATGCCTGCTTTTCTTTCATATGTGGGCTGTTTCTTTGTCTCTCTATGATTACTCTTCTCCGGGTGTCTGGTTATGTAGTTCTCTCTTTCCTGCGTTGATTTAAAGGCACAAAATACAACACAAAAGGTACAATGCACAAAGCACTGAACACAAATATATTCACGAAATTAATAACCCCAAACAAAGGTGACCACCAGAGAAAGGCGAATTAGAGGATAGGAGAGAAAGGAGAAGAGAAAAAGAAAAGAAGTGCAAAAATGAAATTGGGTAATGGAAAAAAAAAGTAAGATAGAAAAGAGAGAGAATAAAGAAGAAGAGGGTAACAAACTATATATATGGGGAGAAAACTCCAGTAGAACTGCCATTAATCCAAACACATGCCAGCAACAAGTACCTGGAGATGAATGCAAACTACAAACAACAACTGATATCAAGTGAGGTGTGGGAAAACAGAAGCAAAAAACAAAACAACAACAACAAAAAACAAAGAGAAAAAGCAAAACAGTTTCACAATCATAAAAAAATCAATATAATCAACAATCAAGCAAACAACAACAAAAAGACAGAGAGAAAAAATTTTTGATAGTGAAGAAAGAGAAGAGAGAGGTGTGTATGGACTTGGAGCAGCGTATTGGTAGGGTGAAATTTTAACAGGTGGTAAAAAGAAGGAATAGGGAAAATCTAAAGCAGGAATAGGGTAAGAGAAACAGGACAACAAAAGGGGAGTAGTGAGGAAGAGAGTGATGGCATAAAGGTAAAGTTGAGATAGAGTAAAATGATGCTAAAGGAAAGATGAAAATAGAATGTAGAACACTAATCCCAAAGTAAAATAAATAGAAAATAAAATGACACTTAAAAAAAAAAGGTAAAATAGTAGTAGTAGTAATACTGATTGAAAATAAAAATGTAGTAATTAAAAACTAAAATCAAGTGAGTAAAAAAGAAAAAAAATTAGTTTCTTAAGTAAAAGATGAAAAAAATAAAAATAAAAATGTGCAGTAGTGAAGGTCATTCACTTCCTCTACTGTTCTGTTTGGCATGCCTGTTTCCTAGTCAGTACAGTATTGAAGTTCCCTGCGTTCCACTGATCCTCAGTGTTGTAAGTCAGTCCTGATTTTCTCATATTCCTTTATTTGTGTTTACACAAGAGTCAATTTCTGATTCAACCCCTGGGTGGCAGTGTTTCTGGATTGACCTCCGGGTCTATAGGTCCTCTCTAGCTAGTGTTTAGGTTTTGTTTTCCTGTGGCACTTAACACGGGTTTGGGGAAGTGGGTTGCCCGAAAGCTGATTCTCTGATCATTATTCCCCGCTCTGATCCCCAGGTTCCATAAAAACAACTTTTTCCTGCAGTCTCTTAGAGTGTCTCCAATTGGGTGAGCCTATGTATTGGGCTGAGGAATCAGAAGCAAGGATTTAAAGAGGGGAAAAAAAAGAGCCAGAGTAAGTGTTTGAACTCTTGGACTACATGCAAGTCTGTGCAGTCTTTTTTCCCCTTGGGTCTAAGCAGCCAGCACACTTTAAAATTTTTTAGGCTGTCCTTTCACGCCCAGATCAAAATGGGTTGCTTTTTAGATTTACCTTCTGTTAGCAGCTCTGTGGACCCCCTTCCATATTCATGGATCACGCCAGCCCCAACAGCCACTGATTTTTCTAGGTGCAGACTTCCCCCGGTCCTCCAGCTCCCACATGTGTGTTTCTCTCTCCTGCTGGGACCACAGACCTCACCTTATCCCAGGCAAAATCTGACCCTTTCCGTGAGGGAGTGTAGAGCTCCTCTGAATCCACGTGCTTGGGCCATTTAGGTACCGGTGTTCTCAGGTTCGCAGCTCTTTGGTGGGTGCTGTAGTTGTAGATTCCCTAGGCTTTTCACGCTTCTGATAACATCCACTTTTCCCTTCAAGATAGCATGGTCTTCGTGTCTGAGCTGTTCGCTCCGTGAGGGAACCCAGCAGCAGTAAGGGCTGCCCGGTCAGGGTAGCCCCGCCCAGCAGTCCCCCACAGTCTCCTGTAGTATAGCTGTCCCTCAACTCACCAACAAACTCTCTCCATGCAACCCCACACTCTCCCTTTGTTTTCTCACTCACACACTCTTTTTAAAAAAATATATATTTTATTGATTTTTTACATAGAGGAAGGGAGAGGGATAGAGAGCTAGAAACAGCGATCAGCTGCCTCCTGCACACCTCCCACTGGGGATGTGCCCGCAAACAAGGTACATGTCCTTGACCAGAATCGAACCGGGGACCCTTCAGTCCGCAGGTTGATGCCCTATCCACTGAGCCAAACTGGTCAGGGCTCACTCACACACTCTTGAAAATGGTTTCTAATGCTGTTTATTTCTGAAAGCTGTAAGATTTATAAAGAAAGATTTATGAAAGTTATAAAATGTTTGTAAAAAAATATTGAAAAGAAGTTGAAGAAATGACACAGGCCAGTAAGCCAGAATAAATAGAATAGGAAAATTGAAATAAACAGCAATTTGGAGCCATCTAGTAAATTCTATCTTCCCTAAACCAAGGACACTTAAGAGTAAATGATTTGCATTTTGCCTCCCTAAGCAGAGAGTAAATAGCTTATATCAATGTACTCACGGAGACTGATAACAGAAATTCAATTAGTATCATTTGCTCTCTGCACCAAGGACAAATGAAGTTAGAAAATAAACCTTATTTTGGTTAGTCGTTTTCTGAAGCAAAAGTTCTATAAATTATTATATGTTACTAGAGGCCCTGTGCACAAATTCATGCATCAGTGGGGTCCCTAAGCCTGGCCTGTGGGATCAGGCCAAAACCAGCTCTCTGACATCCCCCAAGGGGTCCCAGATTATGAGAGGGTGAAGGCCAGGCCAAGGGACCCCACCAGTGCACGATTGGGGCCAGGGAGGGATGTGGGAGGTTGGCCAGCCGGGGAGGGGCTGCGGGAGGGCTCCAGGGCATATCCGGCCCATCTCACTCAGTCCTGATAGGCCAGACCCCATCAGCAAGCTAACCTACTGGTTGGAGAGTCTGCCTCCTGGTGGTCAGTGCACATCATAGCTACTGGTTGACTGGTCAGTTGTCTGCCCCCTGGTGGTCAGTGCACGTCATAGTGAGCAGTTGAGTGGCCTTAGCATATCATTAGCATATTATGCTTTGATTGGTTGAACGGCCAACCAGATGACTGAACGAACACTTAGCATATTAGGCTTTTATTATATAGGATATTAATCAGGTATTTTAAAAAAAGATAATCTTAGTTGTGAGAACTGAAGTTTTACTAGCTTATGTTTGTGTTTAATACCCTCTTGTCACTTTGAATGCTATATAATCTTTTGGTAGAATGGGTTTGACAACCTTCCTAGGATTTAAATTTTAAGAAAAAAAAAATTTTTTCCCCCTTGAGTTAGCTGTAGGTGATTCCAATATGTCCTCGAATGCCTCAAGATCTTCCTACAATGGAAACTAGGGACCAAATTTCTTAAGATATTGGGTATCTCTTCTACTTTAATCTCTCTCAGGTTAGACGGCCTCCTGACCCAAGGCCCTCATGATTTTCCAGTTCAGAAGACTGACCAGAAGACTATGTTTGTTCTAATCAAGATTTGGAAGGGAAGCAAGTTAGAACCCTCCTGGAAGGACCCTAACTGTCTTGCTTACCACAGAGACTGCTGTTTGGACTGCTGAGTGAGGTTGGACCCAACACATGGCTTAAGGGTGGACACACCTCAACTTGAACAGCCATACCAGGACATATCCCCTTAAAATTGATGCTAAAAACTGTGAGCTGCCTTAATAACCATCATGTACTGAGTTTTATTTGCTTTAGGGGTCTGGCAAATTGCAGGGGCTTACAATGTGGGTTGGGAAAATGTGTACAATCTGGATCATGCATACCCAGTTATTTATTATAGATAACTTAAATGATTTGGATATTTCAGCCTTTATGCCAAAAGATTGGCTAGAGCCAAATATCAACAGTACAACGATTGCAATTTTTTTTGAGAGCCAAAAACCGACTTCTGCACATGGGCCACGAAGTGTCAATCGTACTGTACGTGCACGCCTGCATGTGGTATTTTGTGGAAGAGCCACACTCAAGGGGCCAAAGAGCCGCATGTGGCTTGCGAGCCGCAGTTTGCCGACCACTGCCCTAAGCCACTGCCACTACCATGCAAATAGAAGTAGGATATAAGGGAACAAATGCCTGGGTGGAATGGATGAAATATTCTGTACTTGCCCTAAATAAAAGTGACTGTTATCCTTGTGCAGCAAGAAGGCTAGAAGCCCAAGTGGTCCCATTCCCATTCGGATGGACCTCAGACAGTAATGGGATGGAATGTGTGCTTGCCCTGTATCAGGAGGAAACTGTCTGGAGAAATGCTTTCTGTAAGACTCTCTCCCTGTTGTTCCCATCCAACAGAGGTAAAGAGCAAGGACCCCCCCCCCCCCAAAACAACAACAACAACAACAACAAAAGATTCAGCCCCATCCTCCAACGTAAACTATACCTCCTGCCTCTCAAGGGGTGGTGGTGGTGGGGGGGAACAGTGCTCGAAGTTTATGAGAAATTTATCGGGATGCGTAAATGGCCAAATATCTTCAGAAGCCAATCATACTGCACTGTCGATCCCCGTGCTGATGCCTGGTGGTGTTATGGGGGACCCTTACTTGTGGCCTTGCTCAGCAAATGGAGTGGAACTTGTGCTCTGATATAATTGGCTATCCCTTTCATTTTGGCATATCGTAAACCTTTTTCAATGGACAGACTGGGAAAAGGAGAGAGAGTCCAGGGGGCTCCTTTGATTCCCATATGCACACAAATCCCATTGGTTTCCAGGAGGGGTGCCAAAGGAGTTTAAAGCTAGGAATCATATTGCCGCAAGATTTGAATCTGTCCCATTCTGGTGGCCCACTGTAAACAACTTTGTGGTTGGATTAATTATATTTACTACTAGTGGCCCAGTGCACGAATTTGCATTCCCTCATCAGCTCCTTTTGAGCCAAACTACATGTGGGTCAACAACCAACCCTTTCCCAGCTTCCTGAAACCCTCAGTGGGGTGGGCAATTCCCCTTCCGCCAATTACCCTCCTACCCTGCCTTCCACCTCCTTCCTTCTCTGCTCAGGCCCCTCCCTCTTTTCCAGCCCCACAACTTCCGTTTGTCTAGTTGCCTGGGAAACTGCTTATTTCCGGCCGCGCAGCAGCCGTGAGCCGGCGGGTATGGCTGAGGAGAGACACCCCACGGTAAGCAAAGATTCTGTTTTGTGTCCCGGCCGGCCGCCAGGAGAGACTGGGTGGGGCAGGGACCTACGGTACCGCCGGAGCCTAGCGGCGAGACAGGCCGTCAGACGGCCTTGGTTTTTCGCAGCTGCCCCTGGACTAGTGGGGAGCCGCGCGAGAGACTCGCGGTGGGCGGGAAACATGGGCCAGCTTCCGGGAAGTGGTTTGCCTGGAGCAGGGCTGAATTCTTTGCAGCATTTAGCCTGTGGTTCTTTTGGGGTCACCTGGACGGAAAGGGGGGGGGGGGTTTCATTAAAAAATGGCTCTTTCCTAGCCCCATTTCTTCCGTTTCATTGGGTTTGGAAAGGTGCTAACCATCCAGAGGCAGGCAGTTCTTTTTAATCCCCGGATTAGGAATTGAATGACTGTGACAAAGCCTGGAAGCATTCCGATGGGGCGGGGACATGTTTTCTCTGTTGTGATTAAATTTAGGATAGGACCCTAGGGTTTAAACTCCACGGAATTGCCATTACGAAGTAGCCAGGTGAATTCGGGATGACCCAGTAGTAATTTTTGAGGCGTGTATTCATAATGAGATGTAAAGTTACAAGAGTGAAACTTTGTTTTCCTTATTTTAGTATTGGGTTTCAGAGCTTGTTTTGAGCATTTGTTAGAATGACTTTAGTTATTCACTCGGAGTTTATTGCCCTTTGAAAAACACCCCGGAAAACAAAGACAAATGTTGGCTGTTACAGAGCAGGCCAGTATTATTATCTGTTAAAGAGGTCGTTTGTTTCCTATTTTCTTTATATTAGTGGAGAAACTAAATTATTTTAGTGTAATCAGAAAACTCTGAGTACAGAGTAGGAGGCCCTATGCAAAGATTTTTGTAAGCTACGAATTAAAAAAAAAGCATAATTAGTGTTACTAGGTTTTCAATATTGGAAACATACCAAAGAAAATACTTCACCTACATAATCTTAAATGTAAAGCACTACATAATCTTAAATGTAAAGCATCATGTAAGTTATTCTTACTACAAATATTCTTTAGTGTTCATTGTAGGTATAGATAGGTGTTCATGGATAGTCTGTGAACTTGATTTCTGTGAAGGCAGAATACACCTGTGATTTTGAGTCTCTAATAGTGTTTTAAAGGGAATGGCTTTTAAATATATATATTTCAGAGAGGAAGAGAGAGGGAGAGTTAGAAACATTAATGATGAGAGAGACACAGTGATTGGCTGCCTCCTGCATGCCCCAAACTGGGGACTGAGCCCACAACCGGGGCATATGCCCTGATAGTGAAGCATAGTAAACTCCATCTTGTATAAGAAACTGCTGTTTGAAATTCTCTGCTATTGTTAGATAGTCCCTAGCCCTGTAAACTTGGTCATTGTAAACTCTGTCACTTTAAGACAGTCTCTTATTCTATAAAATGACTGTTTTTAGTTCAAATAATAGAAAAAGATATATTAGTCTATTACCTTGCAAGCTAGCCATCCAATGTAATAGACTAATATAAACTAATACTAATAATAATGCCCATATTCTTATGCTAAGTACTAACTTATTATCTATTCAAGGTTACAACTGTCTGTAACAATAATTTACACAGAGCTCTTTGTAATATCTGCAAACAAAGAGGCTCAAAAAGTATAAATACGGAAACTTCCTATATGTGTTGCTCAGAGATTTGGAAGAGACACCTCCCTCTGGGCTGCACTCAATAAACGACTCCTAACTGGCTAATTAAGGCGTCTTGTATCTCATTCGCTGATTTACGATACAACCACAGTGACCTCCTGGTTCATAGGTGAACACTCAACCACTGAGCCAAGTTGACTGGGCAGGGAATGGCTTTTTTGTTTTGATACGACTTTAGCACTTGAACCTGAAGTTTAATTATTTTCATTATTGTCAAATTTATTGCCAGCAGTGTTATATTTATAGTAGCTATGTTTTCAAGTTACTACTGCATGGAAATTTGAGTTTCTTCCTTTTTGGAAATGATCTTGCATCTTGTAATAAAATGACATGATAATCCTACTCCTAGACCTGTATCCTATCGAAATAGAAGCAAAAGCATATAGTACAAGTGTGTTTATTACAGTACTATCTACAGTTGCAAAAAGCTGGAAACAGTGAATGTCCATTGGTGAAATAATGGACGACTTTTGATATTTCCATATGTAAGAAGATTATACGGCCATTAAAAAGAATGTTAGAACTATATATGTTGACTTGGGGGGATTTTCATAGTATATATTTAAGTAAGAGCTAGATGTGAAGTGAGGTATATTGTATGATCTTAATTTCGTGACACAAAGAAAAAAACATAGATCTGTGGATGTGGATATGTGTGTGTGTGTGTGTGTGTGTGTGTGTGTGTGTGTGTGTGTATATGGAGAAGACAAACACTTAAAACTCAGAGAGAGAACTTTGAACAAATGTATAAGTAAAAGTCTATGATTGAAGGCCTTGAGGCCACAGATATCCCAGCAAAATGGAGTGAAACTAGTCCAATGTGGGGCGCACAGGAATTCTGATTTGCTACCCAAGTTATTTATTTATTATTATTATTTTAAATATATTTTATTGATTTCAGAGAGGAAGGGAGAGTGAGAGAGAGATAGAAACATCAGTGATGAGAATCATTGATTATCTGCCTCCTGCACACCCCACACTGGGGATCGAGCTCGCAACCTGGGCATATACCCTTGACTGGAATCGAACCTGGGACCCTTCAGTCCACAGGCTGACACTCTATCCACTGAGCCAGACCAGCTAGGACTATCCAAGTTATTTAGATTAATAGTTCCATATGGAGGAAAAATGGGGACATATTTATATTTTATTTAAGAATAAAATGGTTTAGAAATCTTTTTAAAAATACTGAGCAAATAGCTCTGGTTTCTATGATTTATACTTATAGCATTTTTTGTAATTCCCATTATTTTTGTTTTTTTTTATTTTTCAAATACTTATTGATTTCAAAGAGGAAGTGGGGGGGGGGGAGAGAGAGAGAGAGAGAGAGAGAGAGAGAGAGAGAGAGAGAGAGAGAGGGAGGAAGAGAAAGAAACATCAATAATGAGAGAGAATCATTGATTGGCTGCTTCCTGCACCCCTCCACACCGGGGATCAAACCCACAATTTGTCCATGTGCCCTGTTGGGGAATCAAACTGTGACCTTCTGCTTCATAGATCAATGCTCAACCACTGATCAACACTGGCTAGGCTAATTCCCATTATTTAATGTCTTCGTATAAACAACTTTCTTCCAGTAAAGTTTAAACCTTTCAGAACATAAAACAAAATACTACTGCTCTAGTTGATTTGGTTCAGATAGAGTACCTACCACATATCAAGCATTACATAAATATTTGTTAGATACACAAATGACCACAGAATTACATAAAAATGAAGAAGGAACCAAAAAAACAATTTATTCTTCATACATCCCAGCTATAAATGAAATCAGGTGGGTTAATAGAATTCTTTCCATCTCAATATGTTTTGGGAAGTCTTTTGAGAGAAACATAAAAATATACATAATTTAATTTAATTCTATTTCATGTAGGAAGTAGGGTTGCTGCTTATGAAGATGCTTTTTGAACCTTGTAAGAATCCTTACTTACTATGTTCCCCAAAGTGAAAAGAAAATCCCAGATCAAAAACAATAGAGGTGCCTGACTGGCATGGCTTAGTGGTTGATCATTGACCTATGAACCAGGAGGTCACGGTTCAATTCCAAGTCGGGGTATATGCCTGGGTTGTGGGCTCGATCCCTGGTGTGGGGTGTGCAGGAGGCAGCCAATCAATGATTCTCTCTCATCATTGATGTTTCTATCTCTCCCTATTCCTTCCTCTCTGAAATCAATAAAAAATATATTAAAACAACAAAAAACAGTGGAGGTGTTTTTTTTTTTTTTTAGCACTTTAAAACCAGCTTTGTTGAGGTATAAGTATATATACCGTAAAATTTACCCATTTTAAATATATAGTTTGATTGATTTTAGTAACTTTATATAGTTTGCCAACTATAACAACTTATGTCCATCACTCCAAACAATTCCCTTGTGTCCATTTGCAGCCAATCCCTACATGTAATCTATAGAGAGTGGCTACAGTGTTTGGACAGGTTCAAGCCTTGGACTAATGAGAGGGCATGGTCCTCTCATGGCAAAGCCACGTGCAAGTCCTAGCCTGGGAGGCAAAGCCCTCCCAGCAGAATTATAGACGAAGGCGATAGTTGTAAGCTTGACCTTATGGTCCGAACCTGTGGTCCCATGTAGCTAAATGACATAGGCTGCGGGAGGTGCAGCAAGTAAACAAAACTTGATCAGGTACATATAATTGAGTAGATTCAAAACCCGCGAGAACATTGTAAACATCTTGAGCACACCCTTACTTTGCCTTGTGGAATCTGGCTATAAAATAAAGACTCAGCTTGCAGGCTGTGGCGCAGTCTCTCCATCAGAGAAGCAGCGTCCCACCTAGTCCCAGCTTTATTCTCTTGTTTGTCTTTTCCATCCTTCACTGCCCCCTCTCAGGTTCACCCATACTGTGCCGGCACGGCACAGTAATCATAACCCACTGTTGATCTGAATTCTGTCTCCATAGTTTTGCCATTTCTAGCAGTTTCATATAATGGAATCATACATATGTAGTCATATGTGTCTGACTATTTATTATCTTAAAATATATTTTTATTTAACTCACTAGAGGCCCAGTGCATGAAATTTGTGCACGGGGGTGTGTGTCCCTCACCTCAGCCTACACCCTTTCTAATCTGGGACCCCTCGAGGGATGTTTGACTGCCTGTTTAGGCCCGATCCCTCTCACAATCCAGGACTGCTGGCTCCCAACCACTTGCTTGCCTGCCTGCCTGCCTGATTGCCCCTAACTGCTTCTGCCTGCCAGCCTGATCACCCCCTAACCACTCCCTTACCAGCGTGGTTGTCCCTAACTGCCCTCCCCTGCCAGCCCGATTGCCCCTAACTGCCCTCCCCTGCCAGCCTGGTCACCTCCAACTGTCCTCCCCTGCAGGCCTTATTGCCCCCAACTGCCCTCCCTTGCAGACCTGGTCCCTCCCAACTGCCCTCCCCTGATGGCCATCTTGTGTCCACATGGGGGCAGCCATCTTGTGTGTTGGAGTGATGGTCAATTTGCATATTACCTCTTTATTATATAGGATGGTTATTTTGATTTTAATAGGTATTTCCCTAATGGATAATGATACCTGTTAGCATCACCAAAGAAGGAACATATCAAGTAGGAACAAATGAAGATGAGGAATAGGAACGTTAATGGTCCTAAGAAAGGTAGTAGCCAGGTATACCAATTTATATTCTTTAGCCAGTAGTACCAAGATTGATGTTCTCTAATCTTTGCATGATATTGATTGATGTTCTATAATCTTTGCGGCCCTTTCTGTTAAATTTTGGGTGGCATCCCGTACTAGGTGAGGCAGTAATAGAAAATGCTTTGGCCAGACCTCTGTGGAAAGGCCAAATGTGTTAAGATTATGGAGGAGACATTCCAGAGGAGCGGTTATTTATTTTTTTGGAGGGACAGAAAAAGAATTCTCCATGGTGTAAATTAGGAAGAGGAGGTAAGCAACAAAGGGATACCTTGGAAGCTAGACTAGAGGGAACATCCCCACTGTCTACTTAGGCTCCTGAGTAAGGAGGACAGTCTGATCTGCATGGTGGGCATCCCTCTGCCTTTCCTCTGAAGTTTGATGGTCTGTTCCATGCTTCTCTGTCTCTGGATCTATTTTTGTTCATCAGTTTATGTTCATTATATTCCACAAATGAGTGGGATATGTACATATTCAGCTTCATTACTTATGGGAAACTTTAAGGTGGTTATAATAATTTATGCTTCTTCCACTAGTTCCTGTTGCTTACATCCTTGATATTGTTACAACTTTAGCTTTTGTCATTATGGTGGATATGAAATGTTTATGTGATACTATTTATATTTCCGGATTTTTAGTGAGGTAGAGCATCATTAGTTGTCTCTTTTCTTTTTTTGTGCAATTCCTAGTTCATATGTTTTGATTATTTTTCTACTTTGCTATTTGTGTTTCATATTTTTAGTTATTTCTAGTTTCTGGCTGTTAATCCTTTGTTATTTTTTGGTTGTGTTTTGTATTGCAAACATCATCTCTTAGTTTTCTGTCTTTACTTCCTTTTTGGAACAGAAGTTACTAATTTTAATGTAGTTGAATATTTAGATAATTTTATTTTTGAAGTTCGTTTTTCAATCCCTGTTGATATACAATATTATATTAATGTTAGGTCTACAACATAGTGATTAGACATTTATATACCTTACAAAGTGATCACCGTGATAAGCCCAGTACACATCTGACACCATACATAATTACTACAATGTTATTGACTATATTTGTGCTATACTTTACATCTGCGTGACTGTTTTTGTAACTGGCAACTTGTACTTCATTCCTTTCACCTTTTCCATCTATCTCCCAAACTCCCACCCATCTGGTGAACATCAATTGTTTTCTGTATCTATGTTTGTTTCTGCTTTGCTTATTCCTTTATTTTTGTTACTTAGATTCCACATGTAAGTGAAATTATATGGTATTTGTCTTTCTCTCTCTGACTTATGGTGCTGCATTGAACATAAGGGTGCATATATTTTTTTCAATTAGTGTTTTAGATTTCTTTGAATAAATACCCAGAGGTGGAATTTCTGGGTCATATGGTGTGGGGGTTCTTCAGCCATGACCAGCACGGCTAGACAGCGAACGAGTCCTGAGTAGGGATGACTGGGGATTGAGAAAAAGAAAGAGATAGACACAGAGACAGTAAGTAAAGGTGGGACCAGGTGGGACACTGTTCTCGGATTGAGAGACCATGACCCAGAGCTAGTGCTGCGCGTTTATTATATACAGCATGATATCAGGAAGTTTTACTAGAGTTTAAGACAAAGGAAATTATGTGAAATCATGCTTAAAGATCAAGCTGCATTCGTCATTCTTGTGGCTTCTTGTAAATTGTCAGGCCTGGAGCTCAGATAATTGTGTCCGCCCCAGTGCCTGGCTGAACTTAGATAATGACACCCACCCCCTGGCACCTGAGCGATAGGTCAGGACTGACAACATTTCTGCCTTTGGCAAGGTATGTTTCCAGGACATGGCTTTGCCGACGCCACTGGACATATCTGATGACCTTTGCTCAGGTGCTCTCTCCCAGGTGCTCTCTACAATATGGTAGTTCTATTTTTAATTTTTTGAGGAACCTTCATACTGTTTTCCATGGTGGCTATACCAATGTACAACCCCAGCAACAGTGCATGAGGTTTCCTTTTTTTCCACATCCTTGCCAACACTGTTGCTTGTTGATTTATTGATGATTACCATTCTGGCAGGTATGAGGTGATATTTCATTGTGGTTTTAATTTGCATTTCTCTGGTGATTGGTGACATTGAGGATCTTTTTGTTTGTTTGTTTTGTTAATCCTCACACAAGGATATTTTTCCATTGATTTCTAGAGAGAAGGGAAGGTCAGAGAAGAGACAGAGAAACATTGATGTGAGAGAGACACATTGATTGGTTGCTTGCCGCACATGCTTTATCAGGGCTGGGGATTGAGCCTGCAACCGAGGTATATGCCCTTGACCAGAATAGAACCTGGGGCCCTTCAGTCCTCAGGGCAACAGTCTATCCACTGAGCCAAACTGGATAGGGTGCATCTTTTCTTTTTCATAAATGTTTTTTATTGACTTTTAGAGAGGAAAAGAGAGGGAGGGAGCTCCCTCTATGCAAACACCTATGCAAGAATGAAACATTGATTGGCTGCCTCCTGCAAGCCCCCCCAGTAGGGTCTGGAAAGGTGGGGATTGAGTCCACAACCCAGGGATGGACCCTGACTGGGAATTGAACCAGCAACCCCTTGGTGTACAGGACGATGCTTAACCAACAGTCAGATAGACCAGGGCAAGCATATATATATATATATATGCCTAAGTGACCATTACGCCCAGTCGACCGAATGACCAATTGACCAATCACTGTGATGTGCACTGACCACCAGGGGCAGAAGCTCAATGCAGGAGCTGCCCTGTGGTGGTCAGTGTGCTCCCACAGCCAGCCTCCTGCAGCTGTCCAACCTCCCGCAGTCCCTCCTCCAGGCTAGCCAGCCCTGATTGGGACTGGGTGAAGCGGCACCAATCGCCACAGGCCAGGCTGAGGGACCCCACCCATGCACAAATTTGTGCACCGGGCCTCTAGTCTTTTCATATGTCTATTGGCCATGTGTATGTCCTCTTTGGAGAAGTGTGCTTTCAGGTACTTGGCCCATTTTTAATTCAGATTGTTTTCTTTTTTTGTGTGTGTTAAGTACTATGAGTTCCTTGTATATTTTGGATATTAACCCCTTAAAGCATGTATCATTCGTGAGTATCTTCTCCCACTCAGTATGTTGTCTTTTTGTTTTGTCAATTACTTCCTTTGCTGCACAGAAACTTTTGAGTTTGAATTTGTTTCCCTTGCATGAGGACACATAGCCAAAAATATTGCTAAGAGCAATGTCAAAGAGTTTACTGCCTGAGTTTTCTTCTAGGAGTTTTATGGTTTTAGGTCTTACATTTACATCTTTAATCCATTTTGAGTTTATTTTGTATATAGTTTAAGAAAATGGTCTAGAATTAAAAATGGTGGTGGAGTAAGTGGATGCTACACAGACATGCTCCCAGGACCAAACTGGAATTACAAGTAAAATGCAAAAAAAATCCTGAATAATCAATTGAAGATTAGCTGGATAACCTGATAACCACAGATGGAAAGTGGAGACCACATAGAGACTGGTATGAAGGTGGAGGCGAGAAAGGGTTAGACAGGCTTCCACAGACAGCAACTGAAGTTCTGGAGAGATATCTCTGGTATGGGGGGTTACCACTGAGAACTCTGGGGTCTAATCCCCAAGCTGCCCCCCCCCCCCAACCCCATCCAGCAGAGAGCCCTAGAACTGAGAAAGGTGCCCACATAACTTCTGAAGTGAAAAGCAGCAAGGTTGCTGTCTGCCAGGGAAAGATGGCTGGAAATGCAGTCACCCTCTTAAAGGGCCAATGCACAAAATTCCCTGTGCTGCCACTCACCATGGGCTCAGGCAGAGGAAGGGCAGAGTAGACTGGAGCTGTGTGAGTAGAAGCCAGGATTGGGGGCTCTGGAGTTAGAGCTCAGAAGGCAGACACTCTGGTTTCTTGTGCTGAGTCAGTCCCGCAGGCTGTGGGTGTCATCTTTCTCAGGAAGAGAGTTGCTATCCTGGTAGTTTTGCCTAGGGCAGTGGTTGGCAAACCGCGGCTCTTTGGCCCCTTGAGTGTTCTAACGTCACTTCTTCAAAATAGACTTGCCCAGGCCTAAACTGACTTCTGCACACTGGCCACGAAGTTTCAGTCACACTGTATGTGCACGCCCGCATGTGGTATTTTGTGGAAGAGTCACACTCAAGGGGCCAAAGAGCCGCATGTGGCTCATGAGCCGAAGTTTGCCGACCACTGGCCTAGGGGGAAGACAGTTGACCCACCCTTTTAGAAAACACCTTGCCCCACCTGTGGAAAACTCACCACACCTGTGGATGATTGCCTGAAGGCTACTCAAGACTGAATGCAATCAGCCTGTAGGCAGAACTGGTCTCTGGAGGCTTTGAGGATTTTCCTGATCTAATTAGTCAGAAACAGTGTTTGACACTGTCCTGCACTAGAGATTGAGAGGCATAGCAGATCTACCTAATACTTATTGGCAAACCCAAATAGGCAGCCAAAATGAGGAGACAAAAAACAACCCCCAAATGAAAGAACAAGAGGATTCTCCAGAAGAAGTGATAAATGAAATGGGGATAAAAAATTTATCTGATATAGAGTTAAGAATAATGATGTGAAGATGCTCATCAGCAGGAGAAAAGATATAGTAACTATGAAAGAAGAACAGTTGGAAATAAAGTATGACAGAGCATAAATAAAGAACACATTGGAAGGAATACACAGCAGATTATGGGAAGCTGAGGGTCGGATTAGTGACTTAGAAGACAGGGTTGAAAAAATCACTCATTCAGAGAACCAAAAAGAAAAAACAATTGAAAAATAGGAGGACAGCTTAAGGGAGCTGTGTGGGACAACATGAAACATAGCAATATTAGAATAGCAGGTGTGTCAGAAGAGGCAGAAGGGATAGAATATGTATTTGAAGAAATAATTGTAGACCCCTAGCTGGTTTGGCTTAGTGGATAGAGTGTTGGCTTATGGACTAAAGGGTCCCAGGTTTGATTCCTGTCAAGGGCTCATGCCTAGGTTGTGGGCTTGGTCTCCAGTGGGGCACATGCAGGAGGCAGCTGATCAGTGATTCTCTCTCATCATTGATGTTTCTATGTGTCTCTCTACCTCCTCTCTGAAATCAATAAAAATATTAAAAGAAAAAGAAGAAATAATGGCAGAAAACGTTCCTAACCTGATGAAGGAAAAAGTCACACAAAGTCAGTGTTCCTGGGCACAGAGAGCCCTAAACAAGAAGAACCAATACAGGCCCATGCCCTGACACATCATAATTAAAATGCCAAAAATTAAAGACAAAGAGAGAACCTTAAAGGCAGCAAGAGAAAAGAAAACTGTTACCTATAAAGGAGTTCCCATAAGGCTGACACCTGATTTCTCATCAGAAACTACAGGCCAGAAGGGAATGGCATGAAGTACTCAAGGTAATGGAAAGCAAGGACCTGAGACCAAGATTACTATATCCAACAAGGCTACCATTCAAAATAGATGGTCAAATAACAAGCTTCTCAGACAAAAATAGGCTAAAGGAGTTCATCATTGCCAAGCCAGCATTACAAGAAATGCTAAAGGGATTGCTGAGAAAAAGAAACAGAGAGAGAAACCTAGCTGTACAGAATTAAGATGGCTATAAATAAGTACATCTCAATAATAACCCTAAATGTAAATGGACTAAATGTTTTCAATTAAAAGGTCTAGAGTAGCTGAATGGATGCAAAAATATGACCTAACTCTATGCTATCTACAAGGGACCACTTCAGAACAAAATACTCACACAGGATGAGAGTGAAGGGATGGAAAAAATGTTTTCATGCAAATGGAAATGAAAAAAAGGCTGGGGTAGCAGTATTCATATGTGACAAAATAGACTTCAAAATGAAGGCCATCAAAAGAGACAACAAAGGTCATTACAAATACTAATGAGATCAATCCAACAAGTGAATAAAACCCTGATAAACATATGCACCCAATAAAGGAGCACCTAATTATATAAAAAACTTCTAGAGGACTTTAAGGGGGAGATTGACAACAATACAGCCATATTAGGGGCCTTTAATACCCCTAACACCCCACTGACTTCACTGGATAGATCTTCCAGACAAAAAATTAAGGAAACAGTGATGCTAAATGACACACTGGATCAGATTGATTTAATTGATATTTATAGAATACTAGTGGCCCGGTGTGTGAATTCGTGCACTTTGAAAGGAAATTAATTAGAATAAATATTTTAATATTGCTATTTGCCCTTTCTCTATAATAGAAGTGTCAACCATATTCACGATTGTCAATGACAGATTGAAACACACACATGCCATTGGTGCCAGCGAGAGCTTTATATGTATGGCGCATCTGCGAGTCAGCTTATCCTTTTATATATAGAGAATAAACTTATTTAGTTAGACCTGCTTTCTGATGTAGCTAAACTTGTTTTTTTTTAAAAAAAATATATATTTTATTGATTTTTTACAGAGAGGAAGGGAGAGGGATAGAGAGTTAGAAACATCAATGAGAGAGAAACACTGATCAGCTGCCTCCTGCACACCCCCCACTGGGGATGTGCCCGCAACCAAGGCACATGCCCTTGACCGGAGCCGAACCTGGGACTTTTCAGTCTGCAGGCCGACGCTCTATCTACTGAGCCAAACCGGTTTTGGCTGATGTAGCTAAACTTTTTTCCAGCCCAGTGAAGCACCCCAACTTCTCTTTCAGGTAATTGTCAGCAACACAGCAGTAAATATCAATATGAAGCAGATTATTATTGTAGATGATGCAAGGAGAAGAAAGGGTAAAATATTTAACTGCAGCAGAATATTTGACTATATTCTGCACAGTGAGAAAACCTGAAGTCTTTTTCAAGGTCCACCATTTCTTTCTTCTTTTCAGTTGGGTCAGGTTTCTAAACTTTGTAAATCTCTGTTTTCCCTTTAATGAAAAGAAAATAGAATTCTGCCGAGTCTCTCTTCTACCTACTCCAGGACTTCTGTGAAGATCAAATGAGATGAGGCATGGGAAAACACTTCATAGACATTTGGTTATAGTATAAAGTGTTTCCACCTGGCTATAAAGCAAGTCGTGTTCTTGGGCTGAAGAAACTGCAAGGAGGCTAGTCGTTGCTAGGAAGAGGAAGCCAGGCATTGCTACGTGATGTCCTTACCTGGACAGAGGGAAGGACACAGCACATTAGCCTTTTTTAAAAAAATATATTTTATTGACTTTTTACAGAGAGGAAGGAAGAGGGATAGAGAGCTAGAAACATCGATGAGAGAGAAACATTGATCAGCTGCCTCCTGCACACCCCCACCGGGGATGTGCCCGCAACCAAGGTACATGCCCTTGACTGGAATCAAACCCGGGACCCCTCAGTCTGCAGGCCAACACTCTATCCACTGAGACGAACTGGTTCTGGCTTAGCCTTTTGTATATATAGATTTCATCCCAAAGCTGCAAATATACATCATTGTAAAGTGCACATGGTTCATTCTCAAAGATAGACCACATGTTAGGACATAAAATAAATCTCTACAAATTCAAGAAGATTGAAATTATATCAAGCATCTTCTCAGATCATAGTGGAATGAAATTAGAAATCAACTACAATAAAAATGCCCCAAAACATTCAAACACATGGAGGCTAAATAGCATGTTATTAAATAATGAATGTGTTACCAATGAGATCTAGAAAGAAATAAAAAACTTTCTGGATACAAATGAAAATGAACACATAGCAACCTAAAATCTCTGGAATCCAGCAAAAGCAGTACTGAGAGGGATGTTCATAGCACTACAGGCCTATCTAAAAAAAAAAAAAAAAAAAAAAAAATATATATATATATATATACACACACATATATATATGTATATATATATATAATAAACTAACTCTGCAACTAAAATAACTAGAAAAAGAACAAGAAAAGCCCAGAGTAAATAGAAGGAAGGAAATAATACAGATTAGAGCAGAAATAAATAACATAGAGACTAAAAAAAATACAAAAAATCAATGAACCCAAGACCTGGTTCTTTGAAAGGAGAAGCAAAATTGATAAACCATTAGCCAGACTCACCAAGAAACAGAGAGAGAGGACCCAAATAAATAAAAGAAATGGAAGTGGAGAAGTAGCCACTGACACCACAGAAATATTAAGGATTGTAAGAAAATGCGATGAACAACTATATGCCAACAAGCTGGACAATGTGGATGAAATGGACAAATTCCTACAAAAATACAATCTCCCAAAACAGAATTAGGAAGAATAAAAAAAACCTGAATAGGCCAATAACAACTGATGAAATAGAAGCAGTAATGAAAAAACTCCCAGCAAACAAAAGCCTGGGTCTGGATGGCTTCACAGGGGAATTTTAAGAAACATTCAAAGATGAGCTAACATCTATACTCCTCAAAATATTCCAAAAAATCCAAGAGGAAGGAACACTTCCAAGCTCTTTTTATGAGGCCAGCATTATATTAATTCCAAAACCAAATAAAGACACTACAAAGAAAGAATTGCAGACCAATATCCCTGATGAACATAGATGCTAAAATCCTCAACAAAATATTAGCAAACCGTATCCAGCAATATATTAAAAAGGCCAAGTGGACTTTATTCCAGGATGCAAGACTGGTACAATATTTGCAAATCAATAAATGTGATACATCACATAAACAAAATGAGACAAAAATCACATGATCATATCAATTGATGCAGAAGAAGCAAGCATTCAATAAAATCCAGTACCCTTTTTTGGTAAAAACTCTCAGCAAAGTGGGACTAGAGGGAGCATTTCTCAACATGATAAAGGCCTATATGACACACTTCCAGTGAACATTATACTCAATGGGCAAAAACGAAAACCATTTCCCTTAAGAACAGGAACAAGACAGGGATGTCTACTTTCACCATTTTTATTCAACACTGGATACCCAGTGCATGAATTTCGTGCACAGGTAGGGTCCCTCGACCTGGACGGTGATCAGAGCCAGTCGGGGCCTTCTGGCTGCTGGCTGGGGCCTTCCTTCTGGCTGCTGGCTGGAGCCTTTCTTCCCTGGCTGCTGGTTGCCAGATGGGGCCTTCCTTCGTTCTGTGCCATCCCCTGGTGGTCAGCACATGTTGTAGTGAGCGATCGAACTCCTGGTCTTCCCATCGAACTCTGGAGGGGACATTGCATATTAGCCTTTTATATATATATAGATAGTACTGGAAGTCCCAGCCACAATAATCAAGAAGAAGAAATAAAAGGCATGTAAATTGGAAAGGAGGAAGTAAAACTGTCATTATTCGCAGACGACATGATGTGCATAGATAACCGACCCTAAAGACTCCACCAAAAAACCCCCCACAAAAACCCTACTAGATTTAATAAATGAATTTGGCAATGTAGTGGGACACAAAATCAACACCCAAAAATCGATGGATTTTTTTATACATCAATAATGAATTCTCAGAGAGAAACTAAACAAACAACCCCACTTACCACTGCAACAACAAAATAATAAGGTACTTGGGAATTAACTTAACCAAGGAGGTAAAAGACTTGTAATTCAGAAAACTACAAAACATTGAGAAAAAAAAAAAAGAGGAAGATATATACAAGTGGGAGCCTATTTGGTGTTTATGGATTGGTAGAATTAACATCATTAAAATGCCCATACTACTCAAAGCAATCTACAGAGTCAATGCTATCCCTATTAAAATGCCAACAGCATATTTCACAGATTTAGAACAAATTCTCCAAAAATTTATATAGACCCAAAAAAAGACCCCGAATAGCTGCAGCAATTCAATCCATTTTAATTCATTTTCATTTCCCTGATAAAGGTTTTTCTCTTGAAGTCTATTTTGTCTAATGTTAATATTGCTAATTTGATTTTCATTTTGTTTCTATTTTCATGGTGTATCTTTTGCCATCTTTTTACTTTGTGTTTTTTCCTTGTTTTATATTTGGCTTTATATAAATAGCATATATCTGTATTTAGAAAATTCATTTTTATAATTTGTCTCTTAATTGGGAAATTTCATTTTTTTCTTCTTCCTCTTTTCATGCTATACTCCCCACCCTTTTGGGCTGAGTTTCTTTATTCTCTCCCTTCTGCTTTTCTCATTTTATTCCTTAGCAGTTATATATTTTATTTTTTGGTCTTCCTTTAGTGAGTACCCCAGTTTTTAAAATAATACATACTTAAAGTTCAAACATAAGTTTGAATAATACAAGGATCCTTGAATGCTTTATTGCCCCTTGCCTTCTGCCAATGCATGCCATTGTTGTTCAATTTCACAGTTTTTCTTTTTTTCTAATGTATTTTTATTTTTATTATATATACTAGAGGCCCAGTGCACCAAATTCGTGCACGGGGTGGGGGGTGTCCCTCACCCCAGCCTGTACCTTCTCCAAACTGGGACATACCTCTCACAATCCAGGACTTCTGGCTCCCAACTGCTCGCCTGCCTGCCTGCCTGATTGCCCCTAACCGCTTCTGCCTGCCAGCCTGATCACCCCCTAACCACTCCCCTGCCAGACTGATCGACGCCTAATGTGACCCTGCCAGCCCAATTGCCCCTAACTGCCCTCCCCTGCTGGCCTGGTCACCCCTAACTGCCCTCCCCTACAGGCCTGGTTGTCCTAACTTCCCTCCCCTGCTGATCTGGTTGCCCCAACTGCCCTCTGCTGCCAGCCTGGTCCCCCCAACTGCCCTCCCCTGCAGGCCTGGTCCCCCCAAACTGCCCTCCCCTGCTGGCCTGGTTCCCCCCCAACTGCCCTCCCCTGCAGGACTGGTCCCTCCCAACTGCCCTCCCCTGCAGGCCTTGTCCCTCCCAACTGCCCTCCCCTGCAGGCCTGGTCACTCCCAACTGCCCTCCCCTGCAGGCCTGGTCCCCCCCAACTGCCCTCCCCTACATGCCTGTTCGCCACAACTGCCCTCCTACAAGCCTGGTCGCTCCCAACTGCCCTCCTCTGCTGTCCCAGTTACCCCTAACTGCCCTCCCCTGCAGGCCTGGTCACTGCCAACTGCCCTCCCCTGCAGTCCTGTTTGCCCCTAACTCCCCCTCCCCTGCTGGCCTGATTGTCCCCAACTGCCCTCCCTTGCAGACCTGGTCCCTCCCAACTGCCCTCCCCTGCTGGCCTGATTGGCCACAACTTCCTTCCCCTGCCGGCCATCTCGTGGTGGCCATCTTGTGTCTACATGGGGGCAGCCATCTTTGACCACATGCGGGTGGCCATCTTGTGTGCTGGAGTGATGGTCAATTTGCATATTACTCTTTTATTAGATAGGATATGTTTTTATTGATTTCAGAGAGGAAGGGAGAGAGAAACATCAGTGATGAGAGAGAATCATTGATTGGCTGCCTCCTGCATGTCCCCTACTGGGGGGGATTGAGCCCACAATCCGGGCATGTGCCCTTGGCCAGAATCGAACCTGGGACCCTTTTTAGTCTGCGGGCTGATGCTCTATCCACTGAGCCAAACTGGCTAGGGCATTAATGTATTTTTATTGATTTCAGAGAGGAAGGGAGAGAGGGAGAGAGAAACATCAATGATGAGAGAGAATCATTTATCGGCTGCCTCCTGCTCACCCCAAACTGGGGACTGAGCCTGCAACTCTGGCATGTGCTCTGACTGGGAATTGAATCATGTCCTCCTGGTTCATAGGTCGATGCTCAATCACTGGGCCACACCGGCTGGGCAGTTCCACAGTTTTTTTATTTCTCAATTCAATACCACAAAATTATACTTTTTTTTCTATAGAAATTTAATTTATTCTTAGACTATTTTCAAAAGAAACAGTGGTGTGCTGTTTTTCTAAAAATATGCCTTTATAGATTTATGTATAATATGTATATTATAAAATCCATGCATTATTTACATGATTGCTACATACAAAAGTACAACACTGTGGTATGTACATATCTATAGGTACATTCCTTCTGCTCATCCCTGCTGTGCTGCTCCCAGGTGAGGCAGCTCGTGGCTGGCTCAGCCAGGTGCCTCTGAGTGAGGGCCTCCGTAGAGAAGGTACATGGCTGCTGAGGGAGCAGCAGGTTGCAGGACTCATCCTTTTGCAGGCCTGGTGGGCAGTATCTGGAGGCATCAACCCGTGGTGACAATGCTGCCCTTGAGATGGAGGTGGCTGCAGAGCCTTCTGGGGCCATTCTGTGTCCTGGACTTGCGTGGCTGAACCAAGAACTTGTATAGGTGAGGGGAGCAGGAGGCTGGGAGGAGGGGAACCCTCCCAGGCCTGGCCCCATGAAGGGGAAAGGGCTGGATGAAAATTATACTTTTTGATTATTTGTTTTATTCAGTCAGTAGATACTTAGAATAGTTCCATATTTTACCAATTCCTTTGCTCATTCTACTTCATTTTGGTGCTATTTTCCCTTTTTATAATGTATATCCTTTACAAGTTTATTTGGTGAGTCTAAACACTCAAATTTTACTGGTCTGAAAATTATTTTAATCTGCCATTGTTCTTGAAAGTTAGTTGATTGGTCTAAGAGTTTAAAAGAACAGGGGTTGGCAAAGTGGTTTTTTAAAGGGTCAATAATATTTTGAATTTTGTGGGCCATATAGTCTCTCTCAAGTAACTAAATTAGTCAGTTTGTAGTGAACAAGCAATCACAGACAATATGTTAACATGTGAGTGTGACAGAAGATTTTGTTGATAGACACCAAAGTTTGAATTTTATGTAATTTTCATGTGTTATGAAATACTAATTTTTTTAATGATTAGAAAGTGCAAAAACCATTCATCCGGTTTGTGGGCTGTGTAAAAACAGGCTGGAGCCCTAGGCAGTTTGGCTCAGTGGATAGAGAATTGGCCTACGGACCAAAGGGTCCCAGGTTCAATTCCAGTCAAGGGCACATACTTTGGTTGCAGGCTCTTCCCTGGCCCGGGCCCTGGTCAAGGCTCATGCAGGAGGCAATCAATTGATGTATTTCTCTCACATCAATACTTCTCTCTGTCTTTCCCTTTCTCTTCCACTCTCTCTGAAAACAGGCTGGATTTGACCTTAGGCCATAGTTTTTGCTGACCTTTTATCTAGATTAGCTTTTATTTTACTTAGCACTGGGTACTTGGTAGTAATCCTATATAATAAAAGGCTAGGTGGTGTCACGCCCTCATGCGATGCCCTCACGCGATGCTCTCGCGCGACGTCATAACAAGATGGCCACCACAAGATGGCTGGCAGGCGAGGGCAGTTGTGGGTGATCAGGCCGGCAGGGGAGGGCAGTTGTGGGCGATCAGGCTGGTAGGGGAGCAGTTAGGCATCAATCAGGCCAGCAGGGGAGCGGTTAGGGGGCTATGAGGGGAAATCAGGCAGGCAGGCAGGTGAGCGGTAAGGAGCCAGCAGTCCCGGATTGTGTGAGGGATGTGATCTGGCCTAAACCGGCAGTCAGACATCCCTCAAAGGGTCCCAGATTGGAGAGGGTGCAGGCTGGGCTGAGGTACACCCCACTTATGCATGAATTTCGTACACCAGGCCTCTAGTTATTCTTATGTCTTAATGAGATACTATCTTTCATTTTTAATTGTTGAGAAGTCAGCCGTCAATCTAATTATCCTTTATTTTTAGGTAATGTGGTGATATGTTTTTCTTTGGTTGTGTTTTATTTATTTTTTAATATTTTTATTAACTTTTAGAGAGAGAGAGGAAGGGAGAGGGAGAAAGAGAAACATTGATATGAAAGCAGAACATTAATTGGCTATCTCCTGCATGTCCCCTGCCAGGAATCGATCCCGAAACCTGAGCATCTGCTCTGATTAGGAATCCAACTTGCAACCTTTCAGTGTGTGGGATGATGCTCAATCAACTGAGCCGCACCTAGCAGGGCTTCTTGGTTGCTTTTAAGAACTTCTTAGTGTCTCTGGTGTGGGTCCCTGTGATATATCTAAATGTGGCTTTATTTTCATTTAACCTGGTCAGGATTGGTTGAGTACCCAGAATCTGAAGATTCGTGTCTCATTACTTATGGAAATTTTCAGCTATTATTTTTTGCTCATATCATATTATACCATATCATATAAAACATAGGAGATAGAAAGATCCAATTGAAGGTTTTTTGCAGTTATAATGTAATATATTATCTATTATACGAGTGGCCTGGTGCACGAAATTCATGCACATTAAAAGGGGATTAATTAGAGGAAATATTTTAATATTGTTATTTGCCCTTTTTCTATAATAGAAGTGTCAGAGATGAAAGAAAATTAGTAAAAATGTATATGAAAATCTTCCTCCTGTCAGAGTCTGGGCACACCACGGGACCCAGAGTCAAGTCCCCACCTACCATGTGCACCTCAGAATTGCACGAGACCTGGGTCCAGACCTGGCCGGCCCCCCATCATTGGACTAGATCTAGACTCAGCCTGTCTTACCCTTGTCAAGCCCCACCGGGCGGGGGGCGCAGCCTTAGGTCCCCTGGCCCGGTACTGGGGTGGGGGGGCGTGACCTGAGGTCCCCCAGCCCAGGCCAGGGTGTGTGCCTTGAGGTCCCCTGTCAAGCTCCGCCAGGTGGGAGATGTGGCCTGAGATCCCCTGTCAAGCCCTGCCAGGTGGGGGGCATGGCCTGAGATCCCTGTCAAGCCCTGCCAGGTGGGGAGCACAGCCTCAGGTCCCCCGTCAAGCCCCGCTGGGCGAGGGGTGCAGTCTGAGGTCTACCGGCTCAGGGCGAAGTGAGCAGCCTGAGGTCCCCTTGACCAGCACTGGGGTGGGGGGGGGCACGGCCTCAGGTCCCCCGGCCTGGCGCCGGGGCAGGGGGTGCAGCCTCAGGTCACCTGGCCCAGTGCTGGGGGGCGTGGCCTGAGGTCCCCCATCAAGCCCCGCCAGGCAGGGGGCGCGGCCTGAGGTCCTCCGGCCTGGTGCCAGGGTCGGGGGTATGGCCTGAGGTCTCTGTCAAGCTCCGCCGGGCGGGGTCACAGCCTCAGATCCCCTGGCCCAGCTCCGGGAGGGGGCCACAGCCTCCGATCCCCCCTCAAGCCCCACTGGGAGGGGGCCGCAGCCTCAGGTCCCCCATCAAGCCCCGCTGGGCAGGGGGCATGTCCTGAGGTCTCCTGGCCCAGGGCAAGGGGAGCAGCCTGATGTCCCCTGGCCTAGCACTAGGGTGCGGGGGGTGAGGCCTCAGGTCCCCCAGCCTGGCGCCGGGGTGGGGGGTGCAGCCTCAGGTCACCTGGCCCAGTGCCGGGGGCGCGGTCTGAGGTCCCCCATCAAGCCCCGCCAGGCAGGGGGCGTGGCCTGAGGTCCCCCGGCCTGGTGCCAGGGTCGGGGGTATGGCCTGAGGTCCCTGTCAAGCCTTGCCGGTTGTGGGGCGTGGCCTGAGGTCCCTGTCAAGCTCTGCCGGGCAGGGGACACAGCCTCAGATCCCCTAGCCCAGCTCCAGGAGGGGGGCACAGCCTCTGGTCCCCCCTCAAGCCCCACTGGGAGGGGGGCGCAGCCTCAGGTCCCCCATCAAGCCCTGCTGGGCAGGGGGCGCATCCTGAGGTCTCCTGGCCCAGGGTGAGGGGAGCAGCCTGAGGTCCCCTGGCCCAGCACTAGGGTGCGGGGGGCGAGGCCTCAGGTCTCCCGGCCTGGCGCTGGGGTGGGGGTGTGTGGCCTCAGGTCCCCTGGCCTGGTGCCGGGGTGCGCGGCCTGAGGTTCCGTGGCCTGGTGTTGGGGCAGGGAGTACAGCCTGAGGTCCCCTGGCTTGGCAAGCCTTGCCAGGTGGGGGGGGGGCGCGCAGCCTGAGGTCCCCTGTCAAGCCCCATGAGGGTGGGGGTGGGGTGCAGCCTCAGGTCCCTGCCAATTGCTCGTTAAGGCTCATTACAGGAACTCGGTCTCCACTGTGGGTTCAGCCATCTTGTGTTACGGAAACCCCAACTCCACTGTGGGTGCTGCCACTTTTGTGGTGGAGTGATGGTCAATTTGCATATTCCCTCTTTATTATATAGGATTATTTAATATGATGTGTTACTTAAAAAGAATTCCCTCCTAGTATTGAGTGCTAGACAATTTCTGTGTAGATGACCTCATAAGCTTCCTTTTAAAATGCTTTAAAATTTTATAGGCACAAGCTTTTAATAGAGCTCAGTTATTTAAAGTACTGTACCCGCTAAAAGATGTTGAAAACTAGAGTTTCAAGTCTTCATTTAAAAAAGCCATTAAGCTTCATTGAAAAACCAAGTGTAGAGTACAAAACTGTAACAAGGGCCTTGGCAATTCCATGGCATCTAGACACCAAGTTTTTCATGTAGTTGGTCAGTGGATATCACACTGATCTGCTGTGTGGATACAGGCATGTCTAGCCTAGGGATGGGGAGTTGCATATGGGTCCTGTTGTCAATTCGTTATTCTTGAACTGGAACAGGCCAAGAAGTAGCCGGCATGAAGGATTAAGTTGGAATGCGCCTCTCCCCTCCCATACCTCCAAACTTCAACTTCTGGGTGTTGGTTCTTCCTAGGATGTGTTGAGTCCTTGTAAGCTTACTGTTAAATGCTGTCCATGATAGGGCCTTAGAGCTTGGTTTAATGGTGGTGATTTCTGTAGCCCTCTCATGTACTGCCACTCTCATTTCACTGAGTGCTGCAAGTGAACCTTTTCTCACCATCCCTGATCTACCCCTCATGAACATCTGACCGGCCAGTTGCTTGAAATATTCTGGAAGATCAGCATATTCATTTCCATAGATGACCTTAATCCCTTTGTCCAGCATGTTTTCTTTAAGCTTCTTGAAATCATCTACATCTCCTCTTCAAACCAGTATGAAATGTTCTAAGTCAGTTTTATGCTTGACAGCCTCTAGCAAAAAGGGCTTAGAAAGTGGTATCATCCATAGTCCAGCCACAATCCAGGAAAAGAAATGACCTGTTTTCATAGTTTCTGAGTCTCTTGTAACTTCATTGTCCCTGAGCACATTCTGATACTCTGCTGGTTAAAGGACAGTGCCACTGGGGTTGGTATAACATGTTCAGCTTCCACTTCTCTTGAGTCCACTCTAGAACCTTTTTTCACCAGTAAGGTTAAGGATTCAAGTTGTTTTCTCTGGTCTGCTGCATACAGTTCCAGGAGATGGTCAAAATTTGTAGTCAATACCAGGGCTCCACTTTTCATCAGGTGGAAAATTGACTGAAGTAGCTATTTTCCAGAGTCTTCCATTTTTTACTCCAAGCCATTGAATACTTAATATAAACAGTTCTTGAAAAATGTGGATCGAACATTTCTAGTACAAGGAGAGTCTTTGAATAGATCATGGGCAACATGAACAGATTTTTGTCTCCATGGAGACATTTCTGAATTATTTTGCTCTCATCTTCTCAAAATCAATGGCAGCATCTGTAAGGCCTGAATTAACCTCTTCCAGGATTTTAGGGCTGGAACCTGAGTTGCACTTGCAGCACTAATGCTTGTTCCAATCATCAGCACGGGTTCCCAAGGCTTCTTACTTTTTAAGCTTGGAAGCAACTTCCTGTGCTTTTTGGTGGGGGGTGCGCCATCTCTAAAATATAAAAAAATATTGTTCATATCAGAAGTTGGGCTCCATGTAGAAGCCATTCATTCAGTTTTGTGCAAAGAATGAGAATTTCCTTGTCACTGCCCTCCTATGAAGCTTCTGAGAAGGTATATTCATATCTTCTCCAAATGCTGCTGCTCTAACTCATAAGCTCTCTTTTATTAAAGTTATCATTTTTTGGTTTGGTTGCTGAGAAGTATAGCATTACATATAATACTAATATGTAGTGTCTAAGAACTTAGTACATTTATTTTTGCACATTTTATCCTGTGTATAATTATAAATGATAAGTACACATAAGTATTTTTATATTATCAATATGCATTTTACATTATTAATAGTTTGCTTGACCTTTGTTTTTTAAACTATATTCAGAACAATTCTTTGTACCTGTGTGCAGTTAATGGATTAATTGGAAAGCTACTGATTGTTATTTGAATGCTTCTTTAAGTGTGCAAGATTTATGCTAGTGCTTTAACATAGACTTCTTTCATTTTAGAGAACTCAATTTCCTGCATCTGCTGAATCTCAAAAACCCCACCTGAAAAAAGGTCTGTATTTACAATTTCATTGTATATTTGCAGATTTCTCTTATTATTTCTTTTTTCTATATGCATTAGAGCTTTTTAAAATATGATTGTTGATGAAAGCACTATTACTGAGTTCTTTCACAGCTAGTTTTTATTTTATGGAATTGTTAGATATTGGAAGGTTGATTTTACCTGTAAATTTGTTTGAATGGAGTTTTATTATATAAATGTATACTAATTTTCCACTTGTGAAAAAAACACTCTAAAATTCCCATAAGTACATATCAGGCCTCAATAATCTCATGTATATGTTAAGTAAATGTGTAGTTTTACAAAAATTGAGTCTTGGAAGCCTAACTTGGTAAGGACCTATACTGTAATGAAGTGTATTTTATAATCTGATAGGAATATGACATATATTTTATTTAGAGGAACAGGATATCTTCATTTGTTAACCTATAATAGTCTTAGGAAGGTTTGCATCCAGTTGGAAGTTACTACACATATTGGATATTTTCCTACACCTCAACTTTTTATTTCACCAGACTGTACTTCCTTTGCAGCATATGTTTTCCTGTAGTCTGTTAAGAGTTTGAAAGTTAATTTATCAATAAATTGTTTAGTTTACTTGGGGCATTTCTGTTACTCTTTGAAATTATAACGTAAGTTATTAGAAAATATGATTGCCTTTCAGAAATTTATTTTCAAAGAGTTTTCCAGGATTATATCTTTCACTGAAAGAGCAGTACATCTGTAATTTTGATTATTTGTTACAGTTAGATGTAATTCTGCCACTCCTGTATAATAAAAGGGTAATATGCAAATTGACCCTAACGGCGGAATGACCAGAACGACAGCTGTACCAGTCACTGTGAGGTGCACTGACCACCTCTAGGTCTTTTTTCCTGGCCGGCAGGCTCCGATTGCCTGATGGTGATTGGGGAACAGGGGATGGGTGGCAGGGGATGCAGGTGACGCCAGACCAAGGCCCCCGCCCTGCCAGTTGCCCCACACACAGAGGGCGACCCACAGTGGGGGCAGGGCTGACAAGCAGACAGGAATGGCTGACCTCTTGGTCCTTTCCCCTGGCCATCAGGCACCTGATGGTGAAAGGGGAACTGGGGGTGGGTGGTGATGGGGGTCAGGGCTGGAGAAGATGGCCCAGATCGCAGGCCAGGCCTAGGGACTGTACCCTGGCACGAATTTCGTGCGCTGGGCTTCAAGTATCCTATCTAATAAAGAGGGAATATGCTAATTGACCCTCACACCATCGCAAAGATGGTGGTGCCCACAGCCAATAAGAAGAGAATATGCGAATTGACTGTCACGCCCTCAAATATGGCGGCGCCCACAGCCAATAAGGAGGGAATATGCTAATTGACTGCCACACCCTCAAAGTGACGGTGCCCACAGCCACAAGATGGCGGCGCCCAATCCTCTCAGCCCCACCTCGCGCTTGCCTTCGGAGTCCCCCAGTCTCCTCAGCCCCCCAGCTGCCCAGGGCCACCTGAGGCTCAGGTAACCAGGGCCGGCTGAGGCTTGCACTGCCTGCAGTGGCAGCAGCAGAGGTGTGAAGAGTCGTGGCCTTCTCCTGATCGCCAGGTTGCCTCCCGCCCCTGAGGGCTCCCGGACTGTAGAGGGCAGGCCGGGCTGAGGGACCCCCCTCCAGTGCATGAATTTTCATGCACCGGGCCTCTAGTTTAACATAATTGCTAATATTTTTATACTATTTCTGGATATGAGAAATAATCTTCCTATGATATGGGATCACCAGGGTAATTTGGCTAGTTAGGTGGGGGAACAATCTCTCCATTGTTCTTTCCACACTCCCTCTAGAGTCAAACCCAGAGATTTCATTGCTTCCCAGATTAGGAGAACTGTAATTAGTATATACCAATTGAGAATTGGCCCATGCCCAATCCAGGTTAATAAGATACCAAGTTTATAGCCCTAACTGGTTTGGCTCAGTGGATAGAGCGTCAGCCTGTGGACTGGAAGGTCCCAGGTTCAATTCCAGTCATGGGCATGTACCTTGGTTGCAGGCACATCCCCAGTAGGAGGTGTGCAAGAGGCAGCTGATCAATGTTTCTCTCTCATTGATGTTTCTAACTCTCTATCCCTCTACCTTCCTCTCTGTAAAAAAATCAATAAAATATGTATTAAAAAAAAAGATACAAAGTTTATAGCTATGAGGAAAAGGGACACAAGCTATGCTATAAAATTTAATAGTGCTGTCCTGCCCCTTCTAATCAGTTCTTTATCCCTTCTTCACTACAAAGCAACTGCTTTTTTATTTCTGTTATTAAAGTTTAGAATTTCCTGTTCTTGAACCTCATAACTATGAGTACGTTTTACCAGATTCCAGGACTAGTGATAGGTGTTTGGAATACAAAGATAAATAGGGCATCGATTCTGCCCTCGGGATTGACAGTCTTCAGGGTATCCTATATAATAAAAGCTAATATGCTAACTGTCCGATCGTTCGTTTGACTGGTCTACCAGTCACTATGACATGCACTCACCACCAGGGGGCAGACTCTCCGACCAGTAGGTTAGCTTGCTGCCGGGGTCTGACTGATCGGGATTGGGTGAGACAAGCTGGAAACACCCTGGAGCCCTCTTGTGGTCCCTCTCAGGTTGGTCAACCTCCTGCGGTCCCTCCCCGGCCAGCCTGCCCCAATTGGGACTGGGTAAGATGGGCCAGACACGCCCTGGATGAATCTGTGCACCGAGCCTCTAGTATAGAGCATCCTATCTAATAAAAGAGTAATATGCAAATTAACCACCACTCCGCTACACCCACAAGCCATGCCCGCCAGCCACGCCCACCAGCCAATCAGGAGCAACTATGCAAATTAACCCAACTAAGATGGCAGTTAATTTGCATATCCAGGAATTGAGTGAAGACTGAAGACAGCATAGAAGGAAGCCAAGTGTTGCAGAAGGGAGTGAAGCTGCGGAGAAGCAAGCAAGTGGGGTTGCGGAGAAGGGAGGGAAGCAGGCGGGGCGGGGGAGAAGGGAGGGAAGCAGGTGGGCCGGCAGAGAAGGGAGGGAAGCAGGCAGTGCGGGGGAGAAGGGAGGGAAGCAGACTGCCGCAGGAAGCCCTATTGCAGGAATCTTCCTGCACCAGGCCTCTAGTAAGCTAATAATTAAAGTTCAGTATATGCTTCCTAGGTCCTTTCTTTTGAAGGTTAAACCTTTCTAGGTTTTTTCAACTCTTCACATGAGATATTTAGAACACTTAGCTATTATTGCTTTGGTTTTCTGGTGAAATATGTTGGTACCCTAGGAAGTATAGAATTCAGGACTAAATAGAGTATTCCAGGTATGGTGTGAATGGGACCATATGAAATGTCTAGAAGATAAAATCTCTTCATCTGCACCTTTTATTTATCTTAGTCCAGCTCAAGGTTGCATTGCCTTTTGGGCAACCATTTAATACATTTGCAATACAACTCTATTGCACAGTGGCAGGAGTATCATTCATGTAGAATACAATGACTGCAATAAAAATGATGCTTTGGAGTTGTGCATGAAGGTGACACAGGCCCCTAAAATATTGAGGATATAACAACATGCTCTTAATCTTCCCTTAATTTCTGGCTTCCATAACCCATAATTTTATCTATCGATGTGGTGGATGACATTGAATTTTGGAATGTTGTATCAACCTTGCATTCTTGGGATAAATCTCACACAGTCACGATATGTTAATCTTTTTATATATGGTCGGATTCAATTTGCTAATATTTTGTTAAGGATTTCGCATTTGTGTTCATGAAAGCTGTTGGTCTATAGTTTTTATTTTTTGTGATGCTTTTTTCTATTTTGGGTATCAGGGTTATGCTGGCCTCAAACAAGTTAGGAACTATTTTCTGTCCTATTTCTTGGAAGATTTTGTATAGAATTGATATTATTTTGTTCTTAAATGTTTGCTAAATTGTGACAGTGAACTAATCTGGGCCTGGATTTTTTTTGTTGGTTTTTAAATATGAACTCAATTTCTTTAATAGATGTGGAACTATTCATATTATATATTTCTTTAGAGAGAACTTTTGTAATATTTTCCTTTCAAATAAATTTGTCCATTTTATCTCACTTATCAAGTTTATTGGCATTAGGTTTACAATACTCCTATATTTTCCTTTTAATATCTGAAAGGTGTGTAATAATCTTCCCTCTATTGTTGCTTTTGGTGATTTTTGTCTTTTTCTTGATCAGTCTGGCTAGAGGTTTTTGATCATTTCAAAGAATGAGCTTTTGATTTTATTGTGTTTTTTTTCCCCCTCTCTATTGCTTTTCTGTTTCAATTTTATTGGTTTCTGCTCTTATCTAATACTAGAGGCCTGGTGTACGAAATTCGTGCACTTGGGGCGGGGGGTCCCCTCAGCCCAGCCTCCCTGTCTCACAGACTGGGAGCCCTCAGGGGATGTCCTAAGCCGCAGTCTGGCCTCCCTCTGTCTGGGCTGATCAGGGGAAGGCACCAGCCTGATCACCCCACTGCTGCAGCCACCAAGGTGTTTTCATCAACACGAACTCCAGTCCCTTCGCCATGAAAAAAAGACAACTTTCTTTAGGCATTTTCAAGATGTGTCTTTCATAGGATATGACATTTCTTTCTTTTTTTTTTATCCTCACCTGAAGATATGTTTCCATTGATTTTTAGAGAGCTTGGGAGAGAGAGGGAAAGACAGAGAGAAACATCAATGTGAGAGGGACACTTTGATTGGTTGCCTCCTGCATGAGCCTTGACCTGGGCCCTGGCCAGGGAGGAGCCTGTAACCTAGGTACATGCCCTTGATCAGAATTGAACCCGGACCTTGTGGTCGGTAGGCCGAGGCTCTATCCACTAAGCCAAACTGGCTAGGGCAGAATATTACATTTCTTAGCCCCTCCAGCATGGCCCTTAGTTTTTTCCTCCAGGACTCTGGTGGAAAACCCTAGATCACCTTCTTGGATTCTTATTACCCAAGTTACCAAGAACACTGTGAGTGGCGGTGTACAGGGAGCTTAGCCAATAAGCGGTCAAAAAGGTGCAGAGGACCCCCTGCGTTGTGTCCGCTGGGCTGGGGGGTGTGCTCCAAGCCATGTGGCGGCCACCGGGGGCACGCCCCCAGCCCGGCATCCCTTGTTGTGACCACTGGGCTGGGGCGTGCCCCAAACTGTGCGGCAGCGGCTCAGAGCACGCCCCCAACCCAGCAGCCCTGCATTGTGTCTGCAGCCCTTCCTCCCTCCGTGTCCCGCCCCGGCCACTATGGGTGCCACCATCGGTGCCACCATCTTTGTTGTGGAGTGATGGTTAATTTGCATATTACCCTTTTATTAGATTAGATTTTCTTGTGTTTAATTTGCTCTTCTTTTTTCAGTTTCTTAAGAGAGAAACTTGGATAATTAATTTGAGATCTTCTTTTCTTTTGTAAGCATTTAGTATTTTATGTTTTCCTTTAACCGCTGCTCACCTGGTTCATACCCATTTCAAGTGTTATGTTTTAACTTTTATACGACTCTTTATTTTTAAATTAATAATATTTTTTAATATCACCAAATAGTCATTGGTCACATTTTCTTTATTGCTTCATAAATATACAGTTCTTAATATTTTAAAAAAATATGTTTTTATTGAGTTCATAGAGAGGAGAGGATAGTAGAGAGATAGAAACATCAATGATGAGAATCAGCTGCCTCCTGCACACCCCCTACTGGGGATCGAGCCCACATCCTGACATGCGCCGTGACTGGGAATTGAATGGTGATCTCCTGGTTCATGTGTTGATGCTCAACCACTGAGCTACACCAGCAGGGCCATTCTTAAAAAGTTTAAATTTTATTTTGTGTTCCTCTTGCACTATTAAGAAAAGCATAGATGGATAGATTAATTTCCATATATTTGGAGATTTTTCCCAGATATCTATTGTTGTTGGTTTTCTACTTTAATTCTATTGTGGTTAGAAAACACACTTTCTATGGTTTGTTTTATGGCCCAGGAAATGGTCTGTGTTGGTGAATGTTCCATATGTTATGAATGTGTATTCTGTTCCTGTTGGATAGAGTAGTCTATAAATGTCAATTAAGTCCAATTGCTTGATAGTGTTGTTCTTCTATCTATGTACTTGCTTATACAGATACCAATATCCTTACTGATATAGATACTGATATCCTTAATAGAGAAGGGTGTGGATGAATGCAAATGAAATTATGGATTTTTCTTGTACTGTCAGTTCTATCAAGTTTTACTTTTGATTTCAGAGAGGGAGGGAGAGGGAGAGAGAGCTAGAAACATCATTGATGAGAGAGAATCATTGATTGGCTGCCTCCTACATACCCCTTACTGGGGATTGAGCCTGCAACCTGGGCAAGCCCTTGATTGGAATCAAACCTGAGACCTTGCAGTATGCAGGTTGATGCTCTGTCCACTGAGCCAAACAGGCTAGGGCTGCCTGAATTTTTTAAATTGAGGAGAAGTATTAAATTCTATGTTTATGCCACACTTTATTCCTCCATTCATCAGTTGAAGGACATTTGGGTTGTTTACTTTTTGTTTTGTTTTGTTTTTGGCTCTTACAAATAAAGCTATAAACATTTGCCTAGAGAGTTTTGTGAAGAAGTTTTCATTTCACTTGTGTAAGTACCTTAGGGTGGGATTGCTGGATAGTATCGCGAGCATATATTTAACTTTATTAGAAATTGCCAAAATGTTTTCCAAAGTAGTTATACCATTTATATTTCTATCAGCAAAGTATGGAAGCTCTAGTTGCTCCACATTCATGCCAGCACTTGGTATTTTCAGTTTTTTTGAAGCCATTCTAGTGAATGTGCAGTAGTACCTTATTGTTGTTTTAATTTGCATTTCCCTAATGACTGTTGGTATTGAACATCTTTTGATGTGCTTATCCATAACCCCTATATTTCCTCTGGTGAAGTGTCTAAATAATATACTCATTAAAAATGTTTTCTTATTAAATATTGAGTTTTATATAGTCTGGAAACAAGATATACTTATCAGCCCTAACCAGTTTGGCTCAGTGTATAGAGCATCGGCCTGCAGACTGACGGGTCCCGGGTTCGATTCCAGTCAAGGGCATGTATCTTGGTTGTGGGCACATCCCCAATAGGGGGTGTGCAGGAGGCAGCTGATCGATGTTTTGCTCACATCGATGTTTCCAACTCTCTATCCCTCTCCCTTCTTCTCTGTAAAAATACCAATAAAATGCGTATTTTAAAAAAAGATATACTTATCAGGTGTTTTCTCTCAGACTGAGGCTTCTCTTTTAATACTTGTAACAGTGTCTTTTGAAGAACAGATATTTTTAATTTTGATGAAGTCCAATTTATCAATATTTTTCTTTTATGAATTACACTTTTGGTGTCTGCCTAACCCAAGGCCACAAAGATACTCTCCTATGTTTTTTTCTAGAAGTTTTATACTTTTATGTTTTACATTGGTGTATATGATCTATTTTGAGTTAATTTTTGTGTATATAGTGCAGAATATAGATTGAGGTTTGCTTTTTAAAAATACCACCAATCTTTTATTATTTATTTATTTTAAAATATATTTTTATTGATTTCAGAGAGGAAGGGAAAGGGAGAGAGATAGAAACATCAATGAGAGAGAATCATTGATCGACTATTTAAAAATATTTTTATTGATTTTAGAGAGAGGAAGGGAGAGAGAGGGATAGAGAGAGAAACATTGAAAGAAGACAAAAAAGAGAGAAACATTGAGAGAGAAAAATTGATTGGCTGCTTCTTAGGGATATCCAATTCTTTTAGCACCATTTATTGAAAGAACTTTTCTTCATTGATTTTGCTTTGTACCTTTGTTGAAAATCAGTTGACCATATAATTGTGGATTTATTTCTGCGATCTCTATTATCTTCTACTTTTCTGTATTTTAATCTATTTGCCAATCTCTGACGGATTACTATAGCTTTAGGTAAGTCTTCAAGTCAGGTATGGTTTTCTGCCAACTTTGTTCTTTTTAAAATTATTTTGGTTGCTCTTGTTTCTTTGCTTTTTGTATAAAATTTTTTTTATTTTTTAAATAATGTATTGGTTTCAGGTGTACAGCTTAGTTTTTACACAATCATATACGTATTCTACATATTTCCAGTACCCCAACTGACACCATACATAGTTATCGCAATATTATTCACTACTAGAGGCCCGATGCACGAAATTTGTAAATGGTGGTGGTGGGGGGGGTGTCCCTCAGCCCAGCCTGCAACCTCTCCAATCTGGGACCCCTCGGGGGATGTCTGACTGCCAGTTTAGGCCCCTGTGGGATTTGGCCTAAACCAGCAGTCGGGACATCCCTCCACAATCCAGGACTATTGGCTCCTAACACTCTCCTGCCTGCCTGCCTGATTACCCCTAACTGCTTCTGCCTGCCAGCCTGATCACCCCCTAACCGCTTCCCTGCCGGCCTGATTAACACCTAATTGCTCCCCTGCTGGCCTGATCTTGCCCCCAACTGCCCTCCCCTGTGGCCTGATCTTGCACCCAGCTGCACTTCCCTGCTGGCCTGATGGCCTCCAACTGTCCTCCCCTGCAGCCCTGGTCCCCCCTCCACCCACCAACCCCCCGCCAACTGTCCTCCCCTGCCGGCCTGGTTGGCCCCAACTGACCTCACCTGTCGTCTTGATCTCGCCCCCAACTGCTCTCCTCTGCCAGCCAATTTGGTTCTGATTGGTCGGTTTCTATGCTTTCAGCATCAAAAGCCCCACCTCCTAGGCAGCCATTGGCTCCTCACAGTTCACCCAGATTTGGTTCTGATTGGTCGGTTCCTATGCCAGTCAGCGTCAAAAGCTCCGCCTCCTAGGCAGCCATTGGTTCCTCACAGTTGACCTTGATTTGGTTCTGATTGGTTGGTTCCTATGCCAGTCAGCATGTCTGGGCCTATCAATGGGTCCTGATCAGAAAGGCGGGGCTGATCAGCAGCCCTGGTGGAGGCCTGGAGAAGAAATGGAGGCGCAGCTACTGGCCAGGCTTGGAAAGAGAGAGGCAGGTGCTGATCAACAGCTTCCACAGAAGCTATGGATCAGACCCTGCTTCTCTCTTCAGGCCTCTCTCTGGGCCTGATTCGCAGCCCCTCTCAGCAGTCAGTGCTAGGTCACCGTGCCTCCAGCGGTAGCCTTCAGTGCTGAGTTGCCACAGTTACCCAGCACTGACTGCAGGACTGACTTCCGGTTGGTTGAGCCTTTGGTCGATGTGGATATGACAGACCCAGGGTTTTTATATATTAGGATATTTCCTATAGTTTACTTACTATCTGGTGACTATTTTATAGCTACCAGTTTGTGCTTCTTAGTCCTTTACCTCTTTCATCCAGTGTGCTAAAACCTTCCTCCCCTCTGTATCTATGAGTCTGTTTCAATTTTGTTTATTTTGTTCTTTAGATTCCACATATAAGTAAAATCATATAGTATTTGTCTTTCAATGACTGACTTATGTTACTGAGCATAATACCCTCTAGATCCATCCATGCTGTTGCAAATGGTAAGATTTCATTATTATTATTATTTTTTTATGGTCAAGTAATATTCTGTTGTATATATGTACTACAGCTTTTTATCCACTTGTCTATTAATGGTCACTTATGTTGCTTCCGCATCTTGGCTATTGTAAATAATACTGCAGTGAACATAGGGATACATATATTCTTTTTTTTCAATTGTTATTTTTAAATATATATTTTTATTTATTTCAGAGAGGAAGGGAGAGTGAGAGAGAGATAGAAACATCAATGATGAGAGAGAATCATGGATTGGCTAACTCTTGCACACTGCCTCCTGGAGATCAAGCCCACATCCCGGGCATGGTCCTGACCGGGAATTGAACCAATGACCTTTTGGTGCACTGGACGACACCCAACCTCCTGATTCATAGGTTGACACTCAACCACTGAGCCATGTGGGCTGGGCAGGGTACATATATTCTTTCAAAGTAGTGTTTTGGATGTCTTCGGATAAATATCCAGAAATGGAAGTACTGGGTCGTAAGGCAGGTCCATTTTATTAAAAACATATTTTTTATTGATTTTAGAGAGAGAGGAAGGAAGAGAAAAGAGAGAGAGACAGAAAGAGAAAAATCGATCAGTTGCCTACTGCATGCACCCCAACCAGATCGAACCTACAACCTGGGCATGTGCCCCGACCAGGAATTGAACCAGTAACCTTTTGGTGCACTGGATGACACCCAACCAACTAAGCTACACTGGCCAGGGCTAGGCCAATCCATTTTTAATCTTTTGAGGAAACACTGTTTTCCATAGTGGCTGTACCAATCTGCATTCTCACCAACAGTGTGCTAGGGTTCCCTTTTCTACACATCCTCACCACATTTGTCATTTGTGGACTTAGTGATGATAGCTGTTCTGACAGGTGTGAGGTGATACTTCATTGTGGTTTTAATTTGCATTTCTCTGACAATTAGTGACATTGAGGATGTTTTCATAGGTCCGTTGGCCTTTTGTATGTCTTCTTTGGAGAAGTGTCTATTCAGATCCTCTCCATTTTTAAAAAGAATTGTTTTGTTGTTGTGTGTCTTTTTTTTTGGTGTTGAGTAGTATGACTTATTTATAAATTTTGGATATTAAACCCTTATCAGTTGTATAATTGGTGAATATGTTCTCCCATTTATTAGGGTGTCTTTTTTTTTAACGTTTCAGTGACACTTAGCTTTGCTTTAATATTTTTTGTCTTTTTCTGCTTTTGAAATGAACTTTCAATTACAAAATATCAAACTACGCTAAAAAAATGCCAGCCATTGGCCCAGTACGGAGAAGCCCACAAGTAATGACAGACAGCAGCAGCAGGTGGCAAAGGTGGAAATGATTAAAGCAGTGGTTACAAAGTTCACAGAAAGTTAACACTGTTTAACAGGTTGCGCCCTAATTTAGCACAGGTTAGTCTAGTTACCTTGGTAGATGGCCTCAGTGTATTTAAGTTTAGCTTGTACATGACAAAACAATTTCTTCTAGTTAAGAGTTCTTGGCTTGCACTGTTCACAGGGTGGCCGGAGGGCACCAGAGTAGTCTATTAGTTTTTCAAAATGCTGTCGTAGGCCTGGTAGATGTACTGAGAGACTTCAGGAGCTCCACACTTCAGCGACAGCATATAATTGGGGTTTCCAGGCTGGATACGTGGCTCAGCCAAGATCCAAATGCCATTAGTTAGCTTCAGAGATTGGTACAGCATGTTCTGCCCTTCCACATTCCTCTTGATGATAGTATAAACGTTGTTGTTTTGCAACCTCCTGGAAACAGTGTCAGCATTTAAATGACATTCCTTAATCTGAAACTGAAGTTCATTTTCATTGAGAATATCCTTCCATGTTGCAAGAAAGACCTGGCCCTCCATTTTGCCATCTTCTACAAAAAGCACATTGAGTGGGATGAGGCAGCTGAAGTAGACGACATCAATATTGTTTTCCACAGCCACCTGTAGGTTATTCAGAGGTTCCATCTTCATGACTTGCCCCAAGGTGTTGAGAGGCAGGGAAACATCAATGCTCTGATTTGGCGTCAGTGGTGTATGGATGGCCAGAGGAGTGCTGGGGATGATGCCAAAGCTATCTTGTTAAACTGGATTGCAAAGTCTGTCATATGCTGCAGAGCTTTGTTGGTGAAGTTCATCTACACTAATAAAAGAGAAAGATGCATATCGACCGTACCTACCAGCCAATCAGGGGTGAGTATGCAAATTAACCCAACAAAGATGATGGGTTAATTTGCATACGCAGGTGCCGAGTGGCTGGGGGCGGGGCGGGGCAGGAAGCCATGGCAACACTGCAGGCGTTCCACACTGCTCCAGCCGCTCTGGGCCTCTGGGCAACGTGGGAAGGCGGAAAGGCAGCTCTGGGCCGGAGCAAAGGCAGAAAGGTGGCTCTAGGCTAGAGCAAAGGCAACACCAGCAGCCAGGGGAAGGAAGGCCCATTCTTGCACAAATCTTCATGCATCGGGCATCTAGTTTCAATATAGATGTGCCCCTGACGATGAGTAAATGTTCCAGAAATCGCCAAGTCTTTGGCCTTTACTGTAGGCAGCCTGACAGCCTTAGGAGCCACATTTCCACCATGTACCATGCCTATTCCTGTAGACTAGCAGGGTCGCATAAGACCATAGGAAAACACAGATGTTTACATTACGATTCATTAACAGTAGCAAAATTACAGTTATGAAGTAGCAACGAAAATTATTTTATGGTTAGGGGTCACCACAACATGAGGAACTGTATTAAAGGGTGGCGGCATTAAAAAGGTTGAGAACCACTGCTGTAGAGAGTTCAGATAGATCATTCAGACCACTGCTGACCACAGCAGGAGTAGGTGAAGGAGCAAAGGTTGCAGGCACTGATGATGGAATGAAGGATTGTCCCACCAGACTATCTAATCCTCCTCCCAAGAGATTCACTGCTCCCACTTGCATGGAGGATACCTGTGGCACATTGACTGAGGTCAAGGTTTAAAAGATCCCCTGGAAGGTCACCTTGAGAGGGAATAACCTGAATCTGTTTCAGGTTGGTGGCAGTGGTGGTGCCAACAGGGCTGTCACCTACAACAGTGCTCTTATGATGTATTGGCAAGTGTTTGCAATGAATTCTGTGACTTCCTTCCACAAAAGCACTGGGAGGCTTGTGGTACACAGAGGCCAAAGAATCAATGTGGTAGATTAGCTCATCCAGCAGAGTTGGCTCAATAAGATCTGTCTCCTCAGAGATCAGTGGCTTCTCAGACAAGACTACTTCTTTGGCTGTGACAGGGTCGGTTGAGAAAAGCCACCAATAAATATAGCCCCTATCTCAAAGGTCAGGATTATCAGAATCCTGTGTTGCCAAACTCAAGACCTGCTGTACCAGCTCCTGTATTTCTGACGGTTTCTTAAGAAACAGCTTTACTATGGCAGTAAGCAGAGTGAGCTGCACCTGGGTGCTCTCATCATGAAAACCCTCCAGGAAGCTCTCTAGTAATTCGTCTGCATTGTTAATTCATTCAGCATATTCTCCAACAATCCAAATCATAACTGCTCGAGCGTCTGGTTCATACAGCAAGTCTAAGTTCTCACACAGAATAGCATTGATACTTTCATACTTGTTGGGGTACTTGTGGAAGATGTTCCTGATGACAACAATCACCTCTTGGACCACATAATTTACTGTGGTCTGGATGAGATCAAGCAATGTGCTCACACAATGTTCTGCAGATTGCTCTACCTTGATGGCACACCATCCAATGGCCTGCACAGCTTTGTGAATAAAGTCAGCATCCACTTCTGTGGCATATTCCTTCAGCTCTGCCAGAACCTGAGCAATATTGGCTTGAGATGCCAAATGAATCATGATGTCCAACTTCTCTAGTTTAATATAGATGGGATCATTATACTTCACAAAGAAGACTTTGATTTCCTGCTTTAAGATTTCAGGACTTTTCTGGACAATTAGGTTGATGTTCCTCAGGGCAATATACTGCACCTCTGGCTCCCCAGACAGCAAAATGACAAGTGGAGGGGCCAATTTCTTCAGCAGCATATTGTAGTAGTCAGAGTCCTTGGGTAACAACTCTCGAAATTTAATTAGGACTTTTACTGCTGAAAGCACCACTGCTGAGTTGGTGTGAGATAGCCGAGGAGTTACCCACGCACAGATGCTCTGAGCCTCCCAGTCATTGGTCATCTTTAGGGTTATAATTGGACAGGCAGTCCAGGATGAAAATCTGGCCCCATTCAGTGTACTCATTCAGGGCTGCCAGCAGCTTATTAATGTTCTGTGGGTTCAGATTGAGTAAGTTGCTGTTTGGGTGAGATTCACTGTTTTCAGATAATGTTACATTAGCCACCACCATTGAATTTGAATCTGCTATGAGATCCAGAAATCCCTGATCTTCCACCATTTGGGCATTGATATCATGGAGTTTTGCCACGCAGACTGCTGCTGTTTCTGAACATAGGGATCATCATCCTTCAAGCACTTTCGGAGGGGCTCACAGAGACATTCTGTAATCTTGTCCACTCGGATGCATGCCATGGTTCTAATTGCCAAGGCCCCAATCAGAGGATTGGGATCTTCACAGTCCTTCATAAAGCTGTTGACAGCCATAATGGCCATGTCTGGCTGACTCTTGGCATAGTTCACCAAGTAGAGATACACAAGCTTTAGTTCCAGGCTGTCAGTCTCCATACAGTTCACTACATCTGGAAAGAGAGAGCTAACATCCTTCCCCACAGTCATAGCAGCAGTCACTTTCTTCACAACTTCCTTCCTCTTATCTTTCTTTTCATTGTTGAGTTGAGCCTTTAATTCAAAGATTTCTCCTTTTTTATTGGTTGTGAAGTACTTGGAGTCAGTCATAGTGTTGGCTCTTTAATGTGCACCAGAGGCAAGGACGGGGGTGGTGCGGCAGCCGGAAAGCATTGTCTTTTTGTTTTTTTGATGGTTTCCTATGACATGCAAAAACTTTTTAGTGGGATGTAATCCCATTTTTTATTTTGTTTCTCTTGCCCAAGGGGATAGATCAGAAAAAATATTACATAGGCAGTAAAATATCAGATTTTACTGCCTATGTTTTCCTCTAGGGGTTTTATGGTTTCGAGTATTACATTTATATCTTTAATTCATTTTGAGTTTATTCTTGATTAAGGTGTAAGGAGGTGGTCTAATTCCATTTAGATAGTCTTTACCACATTGTGTGTTTTTGCCTCCTTTGTCAAGTATTAATTGACCATATAAATGTGGGTTTATTTCTGGGCTCTATTCTGTCTGTATGTCTGTTTTTATGCCAGTACCCTGCTGTTTTGATTACTATGGCCTTGTATGGTTTGATAGCAGTTAGTGTAATACCTACAACTTTGTTCTTCTTTCTCAAGATTGCTGAAGCTATTCTGTCTTTTGTAGTTCCATATACATTTTTGGATTGCTATTCTATATCTGAAATATGCCATTGGTATTTTGATAGGAATTGTGTTGAATCTATAGATTGGTTTGGGTAGTATGGATATTTTAATGATGTTAATTCTTTTTATCCATGCATATGTATATGCTTCCATTCATTTGTATTTTCTTTGATTTCTTTCTTCACTGCCTTATAGTTTTCCAAGTATAGGTCTTTGACCCCTTTAGTTTATTTATTCCTGTTTTTATTGTGTGTGTGTGTGTGCGCAATTATAAATGGGATTGTTTCCCTTTTTGATATTACATTATCCTATATAATAAAAGGCTAATATGCAAATCAACCAAATGGTGGAACAACCAGTGCACCAGATGTGGAACGAAGGAAGGTCCTGGCCGGCAGCCGGCAGCTGGGGAAGGGAGGCCCCGGCTGGCAGCCGGCAGCTGCTAGGGACCCTACCTGTGCATGAATTTTGTGTGCTGGGCCTCTAGTTGGTATATAAAAATGCAACTGAGCCCTGGCTAGTGCTCAGTTAGTTAGAGCGGCGTCCTGTGCACTGAAGGGTTGCAGATTCAATTCTTAGTATTTTACTTTTATTAAAAAAAATTTTTATTGATTGATTTTAGAGAGAGAGGAAGGGAGAAAGAGAAATAGCGATGTGTTGTTTTACTTATTTATGAATTCATTAGTTGATTCTAGTATGTGCCCCAATCGAGGATTGAACCAGCAACTTTTGCATATCGGGACGATGTTCTAACCAACTGAGCTACCCAGCCAAAGAAAGTTTCCTCATGTCCCTTTCCAATTAATTCTCCCTTTAATTCCCTAGAGGGAACCATCATTCAGATTTCTGTTCTTAGAAGTTAATTTTGTCTTTGCTTGTACTTCACATAAAGAGAGTCAAACAGTATGTACTATTTATATTTTGGCATCTTTTACTTAACATAATGTCTTTGATATTCACCCCTGTTGCTTTATGTATCAGTAATTATTTTTTTAAGCACAGTCCAGTGTTCCATTGTATAAATATAACACAGTTTATCCATTTCTTTGGTGAACATTTGTGTTGTTTCCAGTTTTTGACCAACATGAACATTCATTTATACATCTGTGTGTGTATTGGTGGGGGAATATATTTTCATTTCTCTGTGGTAAATACCTAGGGAGTGGAATTGCTGGGTCATATGTAAAGTGTATGTTTTGAATTTATAAGAGACTGCCCAACTGTTTTCCAAAGTGGTTGTAAAATTTTACTCCCTCATCAGCAATTGTGAGTGTTCTGGTTACTATGAATTCTTGCCAACATTTGGTATTATCAATCTTTTTCATATTAGACATGCTGATGAGTATGTTGTAGTATTTTTAAAAAATATATTTTATTGATTTTTTTACGGAGTGGAAGGGAGAGGGATAGAGTTATAAACATTGATGAGAGAGAAACATCGATCAGCTATTTCTTGCACACCCCCTACTGGGGATGTGCCCACAACCAAGGTACATGCCCTTGACCGGGATTGAACCTGGGAGCCTTCAGTCCACAGGCCGATGCTCTATCCACTGAACCAAACAGCTTAAGGCTGTTGTAGTATTTTATTGTGACTGGTTTGCAATTATCCTGATAATTACTGATGTTGAACACGTTTCATATACTTTTTGGTTCAAGTCTTTTGCCTATTTTAAAATTTTATTATTTACTTATTGATTTGTAAGAATTCATTATATATTTTGGATGCAAGTCCTTTGTCTCTTGTATGTATTAATGAATCTCCTCCACCCCCCCAGTCTGTTTTACCTTTCTTAATGCATTTTTGATAAATTAAGTTTTAATTTTGATAAATAATGTCTTTTGTGTCTTGTGTAGGAAATTTTAACCCTTACCCTCTGACTGAGTTGTGTGTACCTCCTCATCCACATTGGTATTGCAGAAATTATTATTATTATTTTTGTTGAGAAAGTATTAATTTAGACTCTTTTTTAAAATATATTTATTAATGTTTTACAGAGAGGAAGGGAGAGGGATAGAGAGCCAGAAACATCAATGTGAGAGAAACATCGATCAGCTGCCTCCTGCACACCCCTACTAGGGATGTGCCTGCAACAAAGGTACATGCCCTTGACCAGAATTGAACCTGGGACCCTTCAGTCTGCAGGCCGACGCTCTAGCCACTGAGCCAAACCAGTCTCTTGACACCTTTTTTACATACATAAAACATAAAACATACTGAAAAGTGCATAAATCATAATTGTGCAGCTCAGTAAATTTTTTAAAGTGAACAAATCCATGCAATCATCATCTTAACACATTGCGGACAGATCATGAGAATTCTCATTTTTGGTTCTAAGGCTTGTGGCCAATCACGAGATTTATCGGCCTTTCTTTGTTGTCATTTAGAGAGAAACAGTGTAACCAAAAATGCATTCGTTGAAGTTAAAAATTACAAAAGGAATTAAAAGTGATTAGTCTCTTGTCATCAGTAATAAGAATAAGTTTATATCAATTTGATGTTTTTAAAGTGCTCAGGAATCATAGATAGTGACAAAGAACATGATAAAATTCTGGATTTATTTGCTGACAATTTATCAGATATTCCAAGTGAAAGTGATGAAAGCTTTGACAGTGGCAGTGATATAGTTATTCCTTCAAAAAGGCGAAAATAGTAATTTTTCTGAACCTGAAAATTTGAACAATTCCACACATGATTTTGAGTGTAATTTGTGTCTTGGCTGCTGAGATAATGATTGGTCAAAAGAGGACTTTCAACCTAATTTGGAAAAATTTGAAGGTAATTCTGGGATTACAGTTATACCGTCTGATTCTAAGAACATCATTGAAGTCACCAACTTGATTTTTTTTTATGTTCTAACAAAAATTTATTAATAGATACTAAACTTTGAATTTTATGTTATTTTCTTTTAAAAAATGTATTTTATTGTTTAAAGTAATACAAATAGTAGTACATATATCTCCTTTTTTTCCCCATTGACCTTCCCCCAGCCTCCCCTGCTACCTGGAACATGCCCTCATCCTGCCCCCCTACCCCCCAGTGTCTTATGTCCATTGGTTGTGCTTATATGCATGTATACAAGTCCTTCAGTTGATCTCTTTCCTCCATCCCCAACACTCCCCAGACTTCCCGTTGTAATTTGACAGTCTGTTTGATGCTTCACTGCCTCTGTATATATCTTTTTATTCTGCCTCTGCATATATCTTTTTATTCATCAGGTTATAATGTTCTTTATTTTCCATAAATGGATAAGATCATGTGGTATTTTTCCTTCATTGCCTGACTCATTTCACTTAGCATAATGCTCTTCAGTTCTATCCATGCTGCTGCAAATGATAAGAATTCCTTCTTTTTTATAGCAGCATAGTATTCCATTGTATAGATGTACCACAGTTTTCTAATCCACTCATCTGCTGATAGACATTTCGGTTGTTTCCAAATCTTAGCTTGTAAATTGTGCTGCTATGAACATAGGGGGTGCATATATCCTTTCTGATTGGTGTTTCTAATTTCTTTTGGTATATTCCTAGAAGTGGGATCACTGGGTCAAATGGGAGTTCCATTTTTAGTTTTTTGAGGAAACTCCATACTGTTCTCCACAGTGGCTGCACCAGTCTGCATTCCCACCAGCAGTGCATGAGGGTTCCTTTTCCTCCCCATCCTCGCTAGCACTTGTTTGTTGATTTGTTGATGATAGTCATTCTGACAGGTGTGAGATGGTACCGCATTGTCGTTTTGATTTGCATCTCTCGGATAATTAGTGACTTTGAGCATGTTTTCATATGTCTCTTGGCCTTCCTTCTGTCTTCTTTTGAAAAGTATCTATTTAAGTCTGTTGCCCATTTTTTTACTGGATCGTTTATCTTCCTGTTGTTATGTTATATGAGTTCCCTGTAAATGTTGGAGATTAAACCTTTATCAGTGATAACATTGACAAATATGTTCTCCCATGCAGTGGGCTTTTTTGTTGCTTTGTTGATGGTTTCTTTTGCTATGCAAAAGCTTTTTGTTTTGATGTAGTCCCATTTGTTTATTTTCTCTTTATTTTCCATTGCCCTAGGACCAGTATCAGTGAAGAAATTGCTTCGGCATATGTCTGAGATTTTGCTGCTTGTGGATTCCTCTAGTATTTTTATGGTTTCCTGTCTTATGTTTAAGTCCTTTATCCATTTTGAGTTTATTTTTGTGTGTGGTGTAAGTTGGTGGTCTAGTTTCATTTTCTTGCGTGTATCTGTCCAGTTTCCCCAGCACCTTTTCTTGAAGAGACTGTCTTGACTCCATAGTATGTTCATGCCTCCTTTGTCAAATATTAATTGAACACAGTGGTTTGGGTCAATTTCTGGGTTCTCTCTTCTATTCCATTGGTGTATATGTCTGTTCTTGTGCCAGTAGCAGGCAGTTCTGAGAACAGTGGCTTTGTAATACAGCTTGAAATCTGGTATTGAGATCTCACCTACTTTATTCTTCTTTCTCAGGATTGCTGCAGCTATTCGGGGTCTTTTTTTTATTCCAGATGAATTTTTGGATAGTTCATTCTAGGACTGTGAAATATGCCGTTGGTATTTTAATGGGGAGGGCATTGAATGTATAGATTGCTTTGGATAGTATGGACATTTTAATGATGTTGATTCTACCAATCCATGAACATGGTATCTTCTTCCATCTGTTTATGTCTTCCTCTATCTCTTTTTTTCAGTGTCCGGTAGGTTTCCCCGTATAGGTCTTTTACCTCCTTAGTTAAGTTTATTTCTAGGTATCATAATTTTTTTTGTGCAATGGTAAGTGGGATTGCTTTGTTAGTCTCTCTTTCTGTAAGTTCACTATTGGTGTATAGAAATGCCATAGATTCTTGGCGTTAATTTTGTATCCTGCTGCATTACCAAATTCATTTATTAAGTCTAATAATTTTTTGATAGAGTCTTTAGGGTTTTTTATGTACATTATCATGTCATCTGAGAATAAGGACAGTTTTACTTCTTCTTTTCCAATTTGGCTGCTTTTTATTTCTTCTTGTCTAATCGCAAAGTATTTCCAGTACTATGTCGAACAGGAGTAGTGAGAATGGGCATCCCTGTCTTGTTCCTGTTCTTAGGGGAAATGGTTTTAGTTTTTGCCCATTGACTATGATGTTGGCTGTGAGTTGGTAATATATGGCTTTTATTATGTTGAGGTATGATCCTTCTTCTCCCACCTTGCTGAGAGTTTTTATTAAGAAAGGGTTTGGATTTTGTCAAATGCTTTTTCTGCATCAATTGATATGACTATGTGATTTTTATCTCTCACTTTGTTTATGTGATGTATCACCTTTATTGATTTGTGGATATTGTACCATCCTTGCATTCCTGGAATAAATCCTTCTTGGTTATGGTGTATGATCTTTCTGATGTACTGCTGGATACGATTTGCTAGGATTTTGTTGAGTATTTTGGCATCTATGTTCATGAGGGATATTGGCCTGTAATTCTCTTTCATTGTGTTGTTTTATCTGGTTTTGGTATTAGGGTGATGCTGGCTTCATAGAATGAGTTCAGAAGTGTTCCTTTCTCTTGACTTTTTTAGAATAGTCTGAGAAGGATAGGTTTCAGTTCTTCCTTGAATGTTTGGTAAAACTTCCCGGTGAAGCCATCTGGCCCCGGGCTTTTGTTTGCTGGAAGGTTTTTTATGAATGCTTCAATTTCTTCCATAGTTATTGGCCTATTGAGATGTTTAGATTCTTCCTGATTGAATTTTGGAAGGTTGCATTTTTTTAGGAATATGTCCATTTCCTCCAGGTTGTCCAGTTTGTTGGAATAGAGTTGTTTGTAGTATTTTTTTAATAATCCTTTGTATTTCTTTGGTGTCTGTTGTTGTTTCTCCTCTTTCATTTCTGATTTTGTTTATTTGGGTCCTCTCTCTTTGCTTCTTGGTGAGCGTGGCTAGTGGTTCATCAATCTTGTTTATCTGTTCAAAGAACCAGCTCTTGGTCTTGTTGATCTTTTGTATTGTTTTTTTGGTCTATGTCATTTATCTCTGCTCTGATTTTTATTATATCCTTCCTTCTGCTTACACTGGGCTTTTCTTGTTGCTCTCTTTCTAACTCTTTGAGTTGTAGGGTTAGTTAATTTATTACCATTGTTTCTTGTTGTTGTTTTTTTTGCAGTAGGCTTGTGGAGCTATGAGGTTCCCTCTCAAGACTACGTTCGCTGTGTCCCATAGATTTAGGATTGTTGTGTTTTCATTGTCATTTTTTTGCCATGATGATTTTTACTTCTTCTTTGATCTCTCTGGTAACTCAGGCATTGTTTAATAGCAGGCCATTTAGTCTCCATGTATTTGATTTTTTGGGATTGTTTTTATTGTAGTTGATTTCCAGTTTTATGCCATTGTGATCTGAGAGGATGCTTGATATGATTTCTGTCTTCTTGAATTTGAAGAGACTTTGCCTGTGACCCAATATATGGTCTGTCTTTGAAAATGACCCATGTGCACCTGAGAAGAATGTATATTCTGTGGGTTTGGGGTGAAATGTTCTGAAGATGTCAATTAATTCCATCTGGTCTAGTGAGTCATTAGGATTGATGTTTCTTTACTGATTTTTTGTTTAGAGGATCTGTCCAATGGTGATAGTAGGGTATTAAAGTCCCCCACTGTGATTGTATTGCTTTCAATCTCTCCCTTCATAATCCTCCAGAAGTTTTTTTATGTATTTGGGTGCTCCTGTATTAGGTGTGTATATGTTTACCAGAGTTATTTCTTCTTGTTGTATTGCTCCCTTTAGTATTATGAAGTGGCCTTCCTTATCTCTTTTTATGTCCTTCACTTTGAGATCTAATTTGTCAGATATAAGTATTGCTATCCCAGCTTTCTTTCCATTTCCATTTGCCTGAAAAACCTTTTTCCATTCCTTCACCATCAGTCTGTGTGCATCTTTTTTTCTGAGGTGGGTTTCCTGTAGTCCACAGATATATGGGTCATGTTTTCTTATCCAGTCAGTTACCCTATGTCTTTTGATTGGGCCATTTAATCCATTTATATTTAAAGTTATTATTGATAGGTACTTGTTTGTCACCATTTTTATTCTTTACCCTGTGTTCCTTCTTTGCTTCCTATTTCTTCTTTTTACAGCGGACCCTTTAGCATTTCTTGCATTGCTGGTTTGGTGGTAATAAACTCCTTTAGTCCTTTTTTGTCTGTGAAGCTCCTGATTTCACAGTCAATTTTGATTGATAGCCTTGCTGGGTACAGTATTCTTGGATTCAGACCCTTCCTTTGCATGACTTTGTATATTTCATCCATTCCTTTCTGGCCTGATGTGTTTCTGTTGAGAAATCAGTCGCTAGTCTGATGGGGAATCCTTTGTAGGTAACTTTCTGTCTCTTTCTGGCCACCTTTAAGATTCTTACTTTTTCATTGGTGTTTGCCAATTTAATTATAATGTGCCTTGGTTTTGGTCTTTTGGGGTTTGTTTTGTTTGTGGCTCTGTGAGTTTCTTGGATATGTGTGAGTTTTTTCTTTCCTATATCAGGGAAGTTTTCTGTCATTATTTCTTCAAACAAGTTTTCTATTCCTTGTTTCAGTTTCCTCTCCTTCTGGCACCCCTATTTTGTGGATGTTGTTTTGTTTCATGTTGTGTCAAAGTTCCCTTAGGCTCTCCTCCTGTTTTTAAATTTTTTTTTCTAGATGCTGCTCTGCTTGTGTGTTTCTTCCTACCTTGTCTTCTAGCTCACTGATGCGGTCCTCTGCTTCTTCTAGTCTACTATTGATGCCTTCTATTGAGTTCTTTATAGCAGCGATGTCATTTTTCATTTCTTCTTGGTTCTTCATTCCTCTTGGTTCTTACACATATTGTTTAATTTGTCTTCCATTTTTGCAGCCACCTTATGACCATTTTTCTGAATTCTTTCTCTGACAGGGTGCTTGCCTCCATTTAGTTTACTTCCTTTTCTGGTGATGCCTGCTTTTCTTTTATATGCGGGCTGTTTCTTTGTCTCCCCATGATCTCTCTTCTTTGGGTGTTTGGTTATGTAGTTCTCTCTCTCCTGCATTGACTTAAAGGCACAGAATACAACACAACAAGGCACAACGCACAAGACACTGAACACAAATGTATTCATGAAATTAATAACTCCAAAGAAATGTGACCACCGGAGGAGATAATTATGGTATAAGAAAGAACAAATGGAAGGAAGGAGAAGAAGAAGATGAAAAAAGAAGTGTGAAAATGAAATTGAGAAAAGGAAAAAAATATATGAGAGGAAAGAGAGAGAATAAAAAAGAAGAGGGGAAAAACTATTTATATGGGGAGAATACTCCAATAGTACAGCCACCAATCCCAACAAATGCAAGCAACAAATATCTAGAGATGAATGCAAACTACAAACAACAACTAATATCAAGACAGGAGAGGAAAAACAGAAGCAACAAACAAAACAAAACAAAAAAAGAAAAAGAAAAGAAAAAGCAAAACAATCTCACAAACAAGCATAAAACCCCCCCTCCCCCATATAATCAACAATCAAGCAAACAACAACAAAAGGAAAGAGAGGAAAAAAAATTGGGTAATGAAGAGAAGAGAGAGGTGTGTATGGATTTAGAGCAGGGGATTGGAAATTAGATATATAAGTAGGATGAATTTTTAACAGGGGGTAAAAAGAAGGAATAGGGAAAAAATTAAAGCAGGAATAGGATAAGAGAAACAGGACAACAAAGGGGGAAAAGTGAGGAAGAGAGTGTTGGCATAAAGGTTAAGTTGAGATAGAGTAAAATGATGCTTTAAGAAAGATGAAAATAGAATGTAGAACACTAATCCCAAAATAAAATAAAGAGAAAATAAAATGACACTTTTTTAAATACTGATTGAAAATAAAAATGTAATAATTAAAAAATTAAAATGAAGTGAGGAAAAAAGAAAAAATATTAGTTTCTTAAGTAAAAGATGAAAATAAAAATGTGCCTTAGTGAAGGTCATTCACTTCCTCTGCTGTTCTCTTTGGCACACCTGTTTCCTAGTCAGGACAGTATTGAAGTTCCCTGCGTTCCACTGCTCCTCAGTGTTGTAGGCCACAGCCCTGATTTTCAAGCAGGCAGTACTTCATTGTTTCTTATACTCCTTTATTTGTGTTTACACAAGAGTCAATTTGTGATTCAACCCTTGGGTGGCAGTGTTTCTGGATTGACCTCCAGGTCTATAAGTCCTCTCTAGCTAATACTTATATCTTGTTTTCCCTGTCGCACTTAATACTGGTTTGGGGGAATGGGCTGCCTCAGAGCTGGTTCACTGATCGTTATTCCCCACTCTGATCCCCAGGTTCCACAAAAGCAACTTTACCCTTTAGTCTCTTAGAGTGTCCCCAATTGGGTGTTCCTATGTTCTGGGCTTAGTAATCAAAAGCAAGGATTTAAAGAGAAAAGAAAAAAAAAGGAAAAGAAAAAAGAACCAGAGTAAGTGTGTGAACTCGCAACTTTTTACCCTCTGGTGCTATGTGCAAGCCTGTGCAGTCTTTTTTTCCCTCTGGCTTTAAGCAGCCGACACACTTTTAAAATTTTTAGGCTCCCCTTTTGTGCCCAATTCAGCTATGGGTTGCTCTTTAGAGTTCCCTTCTGTTAGCAGCCCTGTGGATCCCCTTCCACATTCGTGGATCACGCTAACCCAACAGCCATGGATTCTTTGGGGCGCAGACTTCCCCGGATCCTCTAGCTCCCGTTGTGCATGTTTCTCTTTCCTGCCTGGATCACAACTCACCTTATCCTAGGCGAAATCTGACCTTTCCGAGAGAAGGTGCAGAGCTCCTCCAAGACCGCGTATTTGCGCTGCTTGGGGTCCGGTGTTCCTCGGTTTGCAGCTGTTCCCTGGGTGTTATTGTTGTAGATTCCTGGGATTTTTAGACTTCCGATAACAGCCACTCTCCCCTTCAAGATGGAGCAGTCTCCGTATCAGAGCCAGTTGCTCTGGGAGGGATTTTAGCAGCAGTAGAGGCTGCCGGGTCAGGGGAACCCTGTCTGGCAATCCCCAACAGTTTCTTGGAGTATCTGAATTTTATCTAATTTCCACATGTCATGAAATATTATCCTCCTCAGGAAATGTTTGAACTAAACCATTCTTGACTACTTTTCTAATTGCACAGCCTGCCAACTCCTCACCAACTTGATTTTTGACGATGATCTGTTTGAACTGTTTTGTCATCAATCGAACATATATTATAACCAAAATTTGGGAAAGCACAAAATTTCGAAAGCAATAAAGTGGTCTCCTGTTACTCCAACAGTTATGAAAAAAATTTTAGGACTTACCAGTATAGTGCTAATGAGGCGTACATTAAAAGATACTTAGAAAGAATATTGGTCTACAAATCCAGTTCTAGCTGTTCCAATATTTCCTCAGATGATGAGTTGAAATCGTTTTGAACAAATCTGAACTTGTTGGCATGTCAGTGACAATGCAAACATGACTAAATCTTCATCCAGGCTATTTAAAATTCAATCTGTACTCGACCACTTTATTAGTAAATTTCAAACAATGTATAAACCTATGCGAGAATTATTAGATGAAGGCATGGTTCTTTGGAGGGGATGTCTTCTATTTTGAACTTACAACCCAGCTAAAATTATTAAGTATGGTTTACTTGTAAGAATGGTATGTGAGAGCAAGACTGGGTATATTTGCAATATGGAAATTTACACAGGTGAAGGAAAAAAATTGAATGACTCTATTCTGTCACTACTTCGGCTGTATCTGGAATTGGGGCATGACATATACCAAGATAACTATTACAATAGCGTTTCAATTGCAGAAACTTTATTACTACATAAAACAAGAATTTTCAGAATAATTCGAACAAATAGAGGCTTGCCAAAATGTTTTTTGTTTTTGCTTTTGTTTTTGTTTGTATTTTTTATTGTTTAAAGTATTACAAATAGTAGTACATATATCTCCCTCCCCCCCCCCCCATTGGCCTCCCCTACACCCCAGCACATGCCCTCTCCCCCCCTCCCCCCAGTGTCTTGCATCTGTTGGTTATGCTTATATGCATGCATACAAGTCCTTTGGTTGATCTCTTACCTCACCGCCCCCCCCTCCCCCCCTTCCCAGCCTTCCCGCTGTAATTTGACAATCTGTTGGATGCTTCTCTACCTCTTTTTGTTAATCAGGTTATAATGTTCTTTATTATCCATAAATGAGTGAAGTCATGTGATATTTATCTTTCTCTAACTGGCTTATTTCACTTAGCATAATGCTCTCCAGTTCCATCCATGCTGCTACAAATGGTAAGAATTCCTTCTTTTTTATAGCAGCATAGTATTGCATTGTATAGATGTACCATAGTTTTTTAATCCACTTATATGCTGATGGGCACTTAGGCTGTTTCCAAATCTGAGCTATTGTAAATTGTGGTGCTGTGAACATAGGGGTACATATATCCTTTCTGATTGGTGTTTCTAGTTTCTTGGGATATATTCCTAGAGGTGGGATGACTGGATCAAATGGGAGTTCCATTTTTAATTTTTTGAGGAAACCCCATACTGTTCTCCACAGTGGCTGCACCAGTCTGCATTCCCACCAGCAGTGCATGAGGGTTCCTTTTTCTCCCCATCCTCGCCAGCACTTGTCATTTGTTGATTAGTCGATGATAGCCATTCTGACAGGTGTGAGATGGTACTGCATTGTCTTTTTAATTTGCATCTCTCGATGATTAGTGACTTTGAACATGTTTTCATATGTCTCTTGGGCTTTCTTATGTCCTCTTTCGAAAGTATTTAGGTCCATCGCCCATTTTTTGATTGGGTTGTTTATCTTCCTTTTGTTAAGTTGTATGAGTTCCCTGTAAATGTTGATGATTAAACCCTTATCGGTGATAACATTGACAAATGTGTTCTCCCATGCAGTGGGCTTTCTTTTTGTTTTGTTGTGGTTTCTTTTGCAGTTCAGAAGCTTTTTATTTTGATGTAGTTCCATTTATTTATTTCCTCTTTAGTTTCCATTACCATGGGGGCTGTATCAGTGAAGAAATTGCTTCGGCATATGTCTGAGATTTTGCTGCTTGTGGATTCCTCTAGTATTTTTATAGTTTCCCATCTTATGTTAAATTCCTTTATCCATTTTGAGTTTATTTTTGTGAATGGTGTAAGTTGGTGGTCTAGTTTCATTTTTTTGCATGTATCTGTCCAATTTCCCCAACACCATTTCTTGAAGAGACTGTTTTGACTCCATTGTATGTTCATGCCTCCTTTGTCAAATAATAATTGAACACAGTGATTTGGGTCAATTTTTGGGTTCTCTCTTCTATTCCATTGGTGTATATGTCTGTTCTTGTGCCAGTACCAGGCAGTTCTGAGAACAGTGGCTTTGTAATACAGCTTGATATCCGGTATTGAGATCTCACCTAGTGTGCTCTTCTTTCTCATGATTGCTGCAGCTATTCATGGTCTTTCTTTTTTTTGAATTCCAGATGAATTTTTGGAGAGTTCATTCTAGGTCTGTGAAATATGCTGTTGGTATTTTAATGGGGAGGGCATTGAACGTATAGATTGCTTTGGATAGTATGGACATTTTAATGATGTTGATTCTACCAATCCATGAACACAGTATGTTTTTCCATCTGTTTATGTCTTCCTCTATCTCTTTTTTCAGTGTCCTGTAGTTTTCCGAGTATAGGTCTTTTACTTTGTTAGTTAAGTTTATTCGTAGGTATCTTAATTTTTTGGTGCAATGTAAATGGGATTATTTTTTTCAGTCTCTCTTTCTATAAGTTCAAGAAATGCCATAGGTTTTTTAGCGTTAATTTTGTATTCTGCTACATTGCCAAATTCATTTATTAAGTTTAATAATTTTTTGATGGAGTCTTTTGGGTTTTCTCTGTACAGTATCATGTCATCTGCAAACAATGACAGTTTTACATTTTCTTTTCCAATTTTGATACCTTTTATTTCTTCTTCTTGTTTAATTGCTTTGGCTAGCACTTAAGGAACTATGTCAAACAGGAGTGGTGAAAGTGGGCATCCCTGTCTTATTCTTTTTCTTAGGGGAAATGGTTTTAGATTTTGCCCATTGACTATGATTTGGCTGTATGTTGGTCATATAAGGCTTTTAGTATGTTGATGTATGTTCCCTCTATTCCCATTTTGCTGAGGGCTTTTATCAAGAAAGGGTGTTGGATTTTGTCAAATGCTTTTTTCTGCATCATTTGATATGACTATGTGACTTTTATCTCTCAATTTGTTTATATGAAGTATCACATCTATTGATTTGCGGATATTGTACCATTCTCGCATCCCTGGGATAAGTCCTCCTTGATAATGGTGTATGATCTTTCTGATGTAACGCTGGATCTGATTTGCTAGAATTTGTTGAGGATTTTGGCATCTATTTTCATGGGAGATATTGGCCTGTAATTCTCTTTCATTGTGTTGTCCTTATCTGGTTTTGGTATTAGGATAATGCAGGCTTCTTTGAGCTTCGAAATGTTTCTTCCTCTTGAATTTTTTGGAATAGTCTGAGGAGGATAGATTTTAGTTCTCCCTTGAATATTTGGTAAAACTCCCCTATGAAGCTGTCTGGCCCCGGGCTTTTGTTTGCTGGAAGTTTTTTGATGACTGCTTTAATTTCTTCCATAGTTATCAGCCTATTGATATTATTAGATTCTTCCTGATTGAGTTTTCGAAGCTTGTATTTTTCTAGGAATATGTCCATTTCTTCCAGGTTGTCTAGTTGTTGGAATAGATTTGTTCATAGTATTTTTAAGCAATTCTTTGTATTTCTCTGGGGTCTGTTGTTACTTCACCTCTTTCATTTCTGATTTTATTTATTTGGGTCCTTTCTCTTTGCTTTTTGGTGAGCCTAGCTAGAGGTTCATCTGTCTTGTTTATCCTTTCAAAGAAGCAGCTCTTGTTTTCATTGATCTTTTGTATTTATTTATTTATTTTTTTGGTCTCTATGTTACTTATTTCTGCTCTGATCTTTATTATGTCCTTCCTGCTGCTCACTCTGGACTTTTCTTGTTGCTCTCTTTCTAATTATTTAAGTTGTAGAGTTCGATGATTTACTACCATTTTTCTTGTTTATTTTGAGGTAGGCTTGTAGAGGTATAAACTTCCCTCTCAGGACTGCTTTCATTGTGTTCCATAGATTTTGGATTGCTGTCATTGTCATTTATTTCCAGGATGTTTTTAATTTCTTGTCGATTGTGTTTAATTTGCCAGTTCCGGGTGGATGTTATTTGATTTAGTTGTTTCTTCTATCTGCTCTGTGAGAAGGCACGGGGCATGTCCACCTATTCTGTCGCTATTTTCTCTCCCTGTGGACAAACTTTTGGGAGCCTGCATGTGGGGAAGCTGGAGTGTTGGTGTTTTTGTGTTCACCGCCAAGGCAGCAGGTCCCTGGTCGGTGTGGCTGTAGGGTCCCGGTGGTGTCCTGGGGCTCCCGGGTGGAGGTGAGGTCACAGCCACTCTCCCCTTCAATATGGCCGATCGTGCATCAGAGCCAGCCACCCAGGAGAGATTGCAGCGGTTGCAGAGGCTGCCTGGCTAGTGGAGCCTTGTCTACTAACCCCCAACAGTCCTGCGGAATAACTGTCCCTCACTCAAACACACCCGCCCCACACGTACATGCACTCCCTTTTCACTCCCTCACTCAATCACACTTCGTCCTCACTGCCATACAATTAGCCACCATCTTGGATTCTCTTTTTGGAGATTAAAAAAAAAAATAAACCTTTATTGTTCAGATTATTACAATTGTTCCTCTTTTTCCCCCCCATAGCTCCCCTCCACCCGGTTCCCATCCCACCCTCTGATCTTACCGCCCCCCACTGTCCTCATCCATAGGTGTACGATTTTTGTCCAGTCTCTTCCCACACCCCCACCCCCTTCCCCCCCGAGAATACAGTCCACTCCCTTTCTATGCCCTTGATTCTATTATATTCACCAGTCTATTCTGTTCATCAGATTTTTTATTCACTTGTTTTTTAGATTCACTTGTTGATAGATGTGTATTTGTTGTTCATAATTTTTATCTTTACCTTTTTCTTCTTCTTCCTCTTCTTAAAGAATACCTTTCAGCATTTCATATAATACTGGTTTGACAGTGATGAACTCCTTTAGCTTTTTCTTATCTGTGAAGCTCTTTATCTGCCCTTCAATTCTGAATGATAGCTTTGCTGGGTAGAGTAATCTTGGTTGTAGGTTCTTGCTATTCATCACTTTGAAAATTTCTTGCCACTCCCGTCTGGCCTGCATAGTTTCTGTTGAGAAATCAGCTGACAATCGTATGGGTGCTCCCTTGTAGGTAACTAACTGTTTTTCTCTTGCCGCTTTTAATATTCTCTCTTTGTCTTTTGCCTTTGGCATTTTAATTATGATGTGTCTTGGTGTGGTAGTCTTTGGATTCCTTTTGTTTGGGGTTCAGTGCGCTACCTGGACTTGTAAGTCTATTTCTTTCACCAGGTGGGGGAAGTTTTTAGACATTATTTCTTCAAATAGGTTTTCAGTATCTTGCTCTCTCTCTTCTTCTGGCACCCCCATAATTCTGATGTTGGTATGCTTGAAGTTGTCCCAGAGGCTTCCTACACTATCTTCAACTTTTTGGATTTTTTTTTTTTTTTTGCTTTTTCGGTTGAATGTTTTTCCTTCTTTGTATTTCAATTCTTTGACTTGATTCTTGTGTTCCTCTAGTCTGTTGTTGGGTCTCTGTATAATATTTTTTAATTCAGTCAGTGTATATTTAATTTCTTTTTTTTATTTTTTAAATTTTATTTTATTTTTATTGTTTTAAGTATTACAAATAGTAGTACATATGTCTCCTTTTTTCCCCCCTTGATCTCCCGCCAACCTCCCCTACCCCCCAGGACATGCCTTCACCTGCCCACCCTGCCCCCCCGCCCCAGTGTCTTATATCCGTTGGTTGTGCTTATATGCATGCATACAAGTCCTTTGGTTGGTCTCTTACAGCCCCCCTCGCCCAACCTCCCCTGTCTTCCCAATGTAGTTTGACAGTCAGTTCAGTGCTTCTTTGCCTCTGTATCTTTTTCCCACCATTTCTTTCCTTTAAAAAGTTTTGCCTTTGCAGACTGGAAATAAACATATAATAACAAAACAAGGCAAAACAAAAAAATGTTTGAGTCCCAATTTCAATGTCCAACAGTTCCTTATGTGTACATGTCAGCATTGATATCTGGATGGTGGGCACATGGTGGCAATGCAGGTCCGACCCACTCTGGTTTGGTCCTAGGCAACCTGCAGCGGTGCACAGCTGCTGACTGCTCCCATGGCAAGGCGTTGTCAGCGTCTTCCATCTCTGGACTGTTTTTTCCTCTTGTCTTCGTGGTTGGAGCACTCCTGTCAATTCCTCTCTGTTGCAGGAATCCATCTGGTCTTGAGGTTGTTTTCTGAAAATATACAAATATATTCTCGACCACAGGTTAATAAAGGAATCTTTTCTATATAATTGATTTGGGATCCTTTTTATTTTTGTTCAAACGATTTTCCTTTGTCTTATTTAGACACCATGTGTGTTTTTAATGGCCGTCTTGCTGTTAGCATTGCAAATGAACCTTAATTTGGTAAAGTAAAAATTTTCTAGATGTAATTTACTTATAGGATATTTTTCCTTACATGATATTGCCCTACTATCCCCCCCCTTTTTTTTTTAATGGAGGTTTTTGTAAATTTTATAATGCAGTCTTGATAACTTTAAATTAAAAAAAATTTTTTTTTTCCCCCCACACATATGACTGCTTTAGGTTCATTGCATATTCAGGAATTTTACCATGAGATGAACTACCAATAGAAAATTTAGTTATTACTCTAAGAATAGCTTTTTGTCCAGTACTTGAATATTCACTTATTTCAATTAGCCTATTTAAATTAATCTGAAAACTCGATTACTGTTTTACTGTCAAATTTAATACTCTACCAACAATCTTAGTTTACCCTGTAAATATTAGTGGGAAGGATTATTTGCATTCTTGAGTGGGCCCTGAGCATTCCAAATGCTCAGCTGAATTTAGATATAGGGCAACTGCTGTCGGCCAAGTCTCTTGTCTGTTACCTGGGTCCCGATCTGAGCTGGGCCAAGTCTCTCTCTGTCACCTGTATCTCGATGTGAGCTGGGCCGGGTCTCTTTCTGTTGCCTGGGTCCCGATCTGAGCTGGGTGTGGGAAGCGCGAAGCAGCCATGGGGGTAGGAGACCTCCTTTAGAAGGGGGTGAGGGTTCAAGCCCCTGCAATGTTGGGGGGGTGAGGGTCTGTGCCCCACTTCTGTTGCCCCCCCAAGTTCTCTCCTGATGGCCCCTCTGCGACTGTGCCTGTCTTAGGTTGTTCCTTCCTTGAGGAATCTTACCCGTCTCTGGCTAACCAGCCATCCTCCGGGGCCAAGCAGGGTGCTGTGAGGTTCAGTTCTGTCTCCTTGGTAGCCTATGACCCCGTGGCCTCCACACCCAGCACCTGCCTTGGGAACCCCTGGCCTGATGGCAGGGTCCTGGTGCTGATCACATATGTCGGGGAACTCGGGTTTCTTCTCCAGTGAGGGCCCAGCTCACACTATATTTAATTTCTAGTTGGTCCTTTTTCATATCTTCGAAGGTCTCATTATATTTATTGGCCTTTTCTAGGATATTCTTGAAAAGCCTTATAACTGTGGTTTTGAATTCTATATCCAGTCATTTGTTTTCCTCCATTTCTTTCGTTTGTGATCTGTTTCTTTGTTGCCCCATTTTCACTGCTTCCCTGAGTTGGTAGGGTAGCTTTGTGTGCTAGGTTTCCTGTATGGCCCAGTGGGTCAGCCTTCCAGTTACCTGAGGTGGACACTCTTGGTGCACCCTTTTGTGGACTGTGTGTACAGCCTTGTTGTAGTTAAGTCTTGATTGTTGTTGGTATCACTGCAAGGAATTGACCTCCAGGCCAGTTGGCTGTGAGGATCAGCTGTGTCTACGCTGGGAGAAGTTAGGTGCTGGAGACAGCCTTATAGGATTAGACTTGCCAAGTTGCAAAAGCCTCTGTGTTCAGCTTGGATGGGGTGGAGTCTCAGGGCGGAGCAGACAGTCTTGGCTTCCCGTCAGCTCTGCCCTTGCACGCGCGCCTCCAGACCCCTGCCTGCCGGGGCTCCCCCAGCTCTCCGAGTCTCCGAGTGCCTTTCTCTCTACCTGACAGTCCAGACTCCCCCTGTATGAGCCTGGGTCCACGGGGTTTCACCCTGAACTTGGGTTCAGTGCAGTCGGAACTGGGGTTAAGTGCAGTCAGGGGCTTCCTTCCCCCTCCCGCCAGAGAAAGTCAGCCAGGCTCTCAGCCGCCTTTCCTCTCTGCACGCACAAAGACCCTTTGCCGTACCTCAACACTTTGCCATTCCTCCAATTCTCCGTGAGCTTTTCTCTTTCCTTCTAGTTGTAGAATTTCCACTCAGCCAGCTCTCCTGTGGTTCTGGATGGTGTCCGTTCTTTTAGTTGTAGTTTTGAAATTGTTGTGCGAAGCAGCAGTTTAGGTGTTTACCTATGCCACCATCTTGGTTTCTCCATTTAGTGTATGCTTAATTTCTAGTTGGTCCTTTTTCATATCATTGAGGGTCTCTAAATTTATCGGCCTTTTCTAGAAAATTCTTGAAAAACCTTATAACGGCAGTTTTGAATTCTATATCCAGTAGTTTGCTTTCCTCCATTTCTTTCATTTGTGACCTGTTTCTTTGTCTCTGCATTTTGGCTGCTTCCCTGAGTTGATAGAATGTCTTTGTGTGCTAAATGTTCTATAGGGCCCAGTGGCTCAGCCTCCCCCGTTTCCTGAGGTGGACACTTTTGGTGCATCCCTTTGTGGGCTGTGTGCACACTCTTGTTGTAGTTAAGCCTTGATTGTTGTTGGTATCCCTGGGAGGAATTGACCTGTAGGCCAATTGGCTGTGAGGATCAGCTGTGTTACGCTGGGAGAATCTGTGCTGGAGACACCCTTATGAAGCAAGACTAGCTTCAATGGGGCTTCGGTGCTCACTGAGTCTGCCTTCCTGAGTGTGTCACTTATGGATCTGAGGAGTCGTAATCTGGATGGTCCTATTCTGACCCCTGCGTACATTGGCTCTTGGATCTCCAAGGAGGTGCTAATTTAGCCTCTGCCTGAGGTCAGCCAGCAGGAGCTATGGAGTGATCTGTGGATTCCTCTTCTTTGTTTGAGCTCTGGAAGTGCCCAAATGAGGCCCAGCTGTGAAGTAATGCAAGCTGCTGTGGGGCCTTGAGCCTTCTTTTGGATGTTCTTGGTCTCCCTGATTCAGCTGCAGTTTGTTAGGTAAGTTTAGATTTCAAAGGACCAGGACATTCATATGCAAAGCCTCTGCGCACAGGTTGGATAGGGCGGAGCCTCCAGGTGGAGCAAACAGCAATGGCTTCCTGTCAGCCCTGCCCTAAGAGGCCCCTAAGTCTCAGTGTTCCTTGGTAATCACTGCAAGCAGCTCTGAGAGAAAGCCACCCTCGATTTCTGCCAGACAGTCCAGTTTCTCCCCATATGAGTCTGGGTCCCCAGAGTCTCATCCAGAATTGGAGTTCAGAGCAGTCGGGAGCTTGTGTCTCCTTCCGGATTGAAAAAGCCAGCTGCGTACTCAGTTGCCAGCCCTCTCCGCTCTTGAGCCTCCGTACCTCTGCACTTTACTTCCTCAGATCCTCTGTGTCTCAGTGTGCTTTTCTCTTCCCTTCTAGTTGTAGAATTTCCACTTAGCCAGCTTTCCTGTGGTTCTGGATGATGTCCATTTTGTCTTTTAGTTGTAGTTTTGAAGTTTTTGTGCGAGGCAGCAAGTTCAGGTGTTTATCAATGCCGCTGTCTTGGTTTTTCCTCTTTTTGGAGATTTTTGATGGTTGTTTAATTTCCTCACTGCTGATCAGTCTATTTAGTTTTCCGAGGTCTTCATTATTTATCTAGATAGGTTAAATATTTCTATGAACTTATCCATTTATTCTAGGTTATTGAATTTGGTGGCATAAAGGCTTTCATAATATTCTAGTATGATTCTCTGTGTATCTGTGATATCTGTGGTGATTTCTCCTCTCTCATTTCTGATTTTGTTTACATGGGTCGTTTCCCATTTTTCCTTAGTGATTCTAGCCAGGGGTTTGTCAATTTTATTAATCTTTTCAAAGAACCAGCCAGCTCTTTGTTTTATTGATTTTTTTGGTATAGTCTTTTTGTTCTGTATTTTATTTAAATCTGCTCTAATTTTTATTATTTCCTTTCTTCAGCAAACCTTTGGTTGCTTTTGTTCTTCTTTCTCTATTCTTTTAAGGTGTGATGTTAGGTTGTTTACTTGGAATTTTTCTTGTTTCTTGAGATAGGCCTGTAATGATATAAACTTCCCTCTTATTACTGCATCCAGAAGTTTTGATATGTTATCTTACCATTCTCATTTGTATCTGTATATCTTTTGATCTCATCTTTTATTTCTACTTTGACTAAGTCATTTTTTAGTAGTATATTGTTTAATCTCCATGCATTTGTAGGTTTGTGTTACTTATTTATTTATTTTTTTACCTCCTTTTTGTAGCTGATTTCTAATTTCAAGGCATCATGGTCAGAAAATGTGCTTGGAATAATTTCATTGTTTTTGAATTTGTTGATGCTTATTCTGTGACCCAACATATGGTCTATCCTTGAGTATGTTCCATGTTCACTGGAGAATAAAGTATAGTTTGATGTTCTGGGATGAAATGTTCTATAAATGTCGATTATATCCATTTGGTCTAGGGTTTCATTTAAGGCTGATATTTCTTTATTGATTTTTTGTTTGGTTGATCTGTCCAGAGCTGTCAATGGAGTATTAAGGTCAGAAGCTATAATTGTGTTTTGATCTGTTTCTCCCTTTAGTTCTGTGAGTAGCTATTTAATATATTTCATTGCTCCTTGAGTGTGTCCCTTATGGGGCATATATATATTAAGAAGTGTTATGTCTTCTTGATGTATGTTCCTTTTATCATTATAAAGTGTCCATCTTTATTTCTTGTTATCCTGAGATCTATTTTGTGAGGTAAAAGTATGGCTACACCTGCTTTTTTGTGTGGATGTCATTTGCTTGGAGAATCATTTTCCACCCTTTTACTTTGACTATACCTTTGTCTCTGCTGTTTAGATGTGTCTCTTGTAGGCAGTATATGGTTGGGTTTTGTTTTTTGATCCACTCTGCTACTCTGTGCCTCTTTACTGGTGAATTTAGACCATTTTCTTTTATGGTAATTATTGATGTATGAGGATTTCCTATAGCCTTTTTATCTTTTGTTTTCTGGTAACTCCGTGCCTTTATTGGTTCTTTTCCTTTATGCTTCTGTCTGTTATTTTTGTTTGGTGGCATTCTATACATCTTTCCTCTGTTTCCTTTTTTTTAAAGTTATATGTCTTGTTTGGGGGATTTCTGTGTGTGGTTGCCATTAGCTTTATAAAAAGTAAAATTGCATATATACCATAGTTTTTTCCCTCTTGAGTGCATCTGGTCTTCATCTTCCTTTGCCTGTTCATACCTGTCCCTCTTCCCCTTGTATGTTTTTGTTGTCACAAATTATCCCTATTTATGCTGTGATTTTTTTAAATTTTATTTTTTTTTGCAATCCTACTGGTAGTGTTATGACCTTATGATCTTTGTTTCAGGTAGAAAAACTCCCTTGAGTATTTCCCCCAATGGAGGTTTTCTAGTGATCAAATCCCTCAGCCTCTGTATGTCTGGGAATGTTCTTGTTTCTCCTTAATATTTAAAGGATGATTTTGCTGGATGCATGGTTGGTAATTTCTCTCTTTCATACATTTGAATATTTGGTCCCACTCTCATCTGGCTTGCAGAGTTTCTGCTGAGAAGTTGGGTGAAATTCTGTTGGGTTTTTCTTTGTAGGTTACTTCCTTCTTTTCCCTGGATTCTTTGAGGATATTTTCTTTGTCACTAATTTTTGACAGCTTCATTACCAAGTGCCTTTGAGAGGGCCTCCTTGGATTGAGGTAACTAGGTGTTCTGTTTGCTTTTTGGATTTGAGGACCTAGTTCTTTCCAATAGATTTGGGAAGTTTTCATCAACAATTTGTTTTAATAGACTCTCCATTCCATAATCTCTCTCTTCCTCCTCCGCTGTGCCTATGATTCTGATGTGTTTTTTTTTGTTTGTTTGTTTTTTTTATGGAATCAAGAGAGTTCTCGTAGGGCTATTTTGTATTTCTTTATTCTCAGATCTCTCTCTTCTTCCCTCTGCATCATTTCTTGATTCCTGTATACAATATCACCAGTTCTTTCCTCTAACTGGTTGATTCTGTTTTCTATGCTCATCAGCTCACGCTTAATTTCTTTCATTGCCTGCTTCATTTTTAGGATTTCTGCTTTTGATACTTTTTTAAAATTTTAATTTCTTTGGAGAAATAGTCATTTTGTTAATTGATTTGTTTTCTGAGTGTACTAAATTGCTTGTCAGTATTTTCTCACATCTCATTGAGTATTTTCAGAACTGCAATAATGAAATATCTGTCATTCTACTCATATAATTCCATGTGTTCTAGCCTGTTTTCTGGGGATTTTTCATTTTCTTTCTGGTCATCGTTTTTGTGGTTGTTTATGGTGTTCACTGTTCTCCTTTGTTTTCCCATTTATCTCTGAGGAGGTCTTTCTACTCTGTTCCAGTAGATGGCACTGAATTGCAAGATTTTTATTCTCTGTGGCCTCACAGTTTTGAGCCTCTGTGGCTTCTCTAGGCTGCTTGGGGGTGAAGTTTGTTTTTTTCCTCACAGTAATGGTGCCCCCTGACCTCTACTTTTCCAGCCCAAGCATCCCTGTGGGGTTCAGTCACAGAGGGAAACTTTCTTCTGCAACAGCTATTGGCCTACAGATAATACACTTCTGGAAACAACTCCCAAGGGCAATGGGAAGTGAGATTTGGGAGTCTAATCAGTGGTAGGCTCTGCGATCTACTTTCTTTGCCTGAAAACCCGCAGCCAGGCCCAGCCATGGGGAGCAACTCTGTAGTGAGGCTGTCTGCTGAGTAGCAGCTCATACATGCTACTTAGACCCCATTCACAATGTGCCCCCATGGTTCAGACACTCTCTCACTGTTTGTGTGCACAACCACACAATGCCGCTACTCCAGTGGCAACTCCAACAGCTAGCCACTCACTGGGTTAGCTCTCTGTCCCAACCGGCTGAGGAAAGTGCCCAAAACTGCTACTGCCAGTTCCCAGCTGTGCTGCAGATAAGCTGCTGCGTTGTAGCCGTTTGAGTTTCCCTTCCTTCTCATCTTTCTGCTTATTCCAAGGAGCCCACCTAAGTTGGTCCATTGTACAAGTCTCTCATGTGTGCATCGGTGTTGAGCAGGGATTTACTTGTTGAATTATAGGTAGTTATTTTGTTGAAATGTTAGCGGGAGAGGATAGATGCACCTTTACGCCACCATTCCTCTGACATCACTCTTAATTTCTTTAAAAAAATCTTTATTGTTGAAGATGTCCCCACTCCCTTCCCCACCTCCCCATTGCCTCTCTCCACCCAGTTCCTGCCCCATGCCACTCTACTGTCTGTGTCCATAGGTAAGATCTTTGGTTAATCTCTTTTCACCTCCCCCACTCCCTTCTCTTTGAGATTAGTCAGTCTGTTCCACACTTCCATGCCTGATTCTGTTTTATTTACCATTTTGTTAATGAGATTTTTTATTCGTTTATTTTGATTTTTATATTTGAATGTTGATAGATATGTATTTGTTGCCATTTTCTTGTTCATATTTTTTACCCCTCCTCCTCCTCCTCCGTCTCCATCTCCGTCTCTGTCTTCTTCTAATACCCTCCAACATTTCATATAGTATTGATTTGGTGGTGATGAACTCCTTTAGCTTTTTCTTGTTTGTGAAGCTCTTTATCTGACCTTCAATTTTAATGAGACCTTTGCTGGGTAGAGTAATCTTGGTTATAGGACCTTGCTTTTGATCACTTTGTATATTTCTTACCACTCCCTTCTGGCCTGCAAAGTTTCTTTTGAGAAATCAGCTGACAGTCGTATGGGTGCTTCCTTGTAGGTAACTAACTGCTTTTCTCTTGTTGCTTTTAAGATTCTTTCTTTGTCTTTAACTCTTTGCATTTAATTCTGATGTGTCTTGGTGTAGGCCTCTTTGGGTTCCTCTTGTTTGGGTTCTCTGGGCTTCCTGGACATGTAAGTCTATTTCTTTCACCAGGTAGGGGAATTTTTCTCTCATTTCTTCAAATAGGTTTTCAACATCTTGCTCTCTCCCCCTTCTGTCACCCCCCATAATGCAAATATTGGTACACTTGAAGTTGTCCCAGAGGCTTCTTATACTATCTTCATATTTTTGGATTCTTTTTTCTTTTTGCTCTTCTGATTAGGTGTTTTTTGCTTCTTCATATTCCAAATGGTTGATTTGATTCTCAGGATCCTCTACTCTACTGTTGAATCCCTGTAAATTGCTCTTTATTTCAGTTAGAGTATGCTTAATTTCTGACTGAACCTTTTCATGTCTTTGATATTCTTACCAAGATCCTTGAAATTCTCATTAAGATCTTTGAGTAACCTTATAACCTGAAAGATCAGACAGAGGGCAAAAAACCAGGACTACAGGCTTTATTAGAGGAGAAGGACCTGCCAGGCTGTCTCGCAAGGGGAGAACAGCAACACGTGCAGAGGTGAACACGCCTTTTGAGGGGAGGAATGGGAAGGAATGGGGGTTTAGTGTACTTGGCACGTGCTGATTGGTGGCTTAATGTATGGTCCATATAAGGTACATAGTTAGTCACTCGGGTACTTAGGGACAAGGGCTTAGGGTTTTGGCAGGTGCTGATTGGTGGTTCAATGTATAGTCCATATAAGGTGCCTGGTTAGGTACTCTGGTATGTCCAGGCCGCAGGTGCAGGTTACGTCATACTACGCCCACCAGTTGGGGGAAGGGAGGATCTATCATAACCATGGTTTTGAACTCTGTATCCAGTAGTTTGCTTGCTTTCATTTGTGATATGTTTCTTTGTCTCCACATTTTGGCTGCTTTCCTGTGTTTGTTTCTATGCATTGGGTAGAGCTACTATCTCTCCTGGAATTGGTAGAATGGCCTTGTATAGTAGGGCCCAGTGGCTCAGGCTCCCCAGTCACCCGAGCTTGGCACTCTAGGTGCACCCCTTTGTGAGCTATGTGCATAGTCGTGTAGTTGAGTCTTGATTGCTGTTGGCATCACTGGGAAGAATTGACCTCCAGGCCAATTGGCTGTGAGGAACAGCTCTGACTACAGTGGGAGAGCTGCTGTGCAAGAGGTAAGGCCCAGCTATGAAGCAAAGCAGGCTGGTGCTAATGCCCAGTCTTGGGCTTTTTATTGATAGGTTTGGGCACGCTGTCACCAGCTGCCGATTGTTTGAGAGATTTTAGCAAAGTCTGAAGCCTGAGCCAAGACAGGCCATTCATATAGAAAAGCGGCTGCAAACACCTGGGGTGCTGCTGCAAATTGGATGGGGTGGGGTCTCAGGGAATCCTCAGGGTGGAGCAAACACTCTGAGCCACGCTGATGGAAACTCAGGTATGGCTTTGTGGTGATGAACTCCCTTAGCCCTATTTTCTCTGTGAAGCTCCTTATTTCACTGTCAATTTTGAATGATAGCCTTGCTGGTATAGTATTCTTGGATTCAGTCCCTTGCTTTGCATCACTTTGTATATTTCGTTCAATTCCCTTCTGGCCTGATGTGTTTCTGTTGAAAAATCAGTTGATAGTCTAATAGGAGATCCCTTAGGGGGAAGTTTCTGTCTCTCTCTGTAGTCTTTGAGATTCTTACTTTGTCATTGGTGTTTGCTAATTTAATTATGATGTGTCTTGGTGTCGGTCTTTTGGGGTTCATCTTGTTTGGGGCTCTGTGTGCTTCTTGGACTTGTGTGACTTTTTTCTTCCCAATATCAGGGAAGTTTTCTGTCATTATTTCTTCAAAAAGGTTTTCTATTCTTTGCTCAGTTTCCTCTACTTCTGGCACCCCTATTATGTGGATATTGTTTTGTTTCATGTTGTTCCAACGCTCCCTTAGGCTTTCCTGCTTTTTAAGTTTTTATTTTTTCCCCCCAGTTGCTGCTCTGCTTGGGTGTTTTTTCCTACATTGTCTTCTAGCTCGCTGATCCATTCCTCAGCTTCTTCTAGTCTACTGTTGATAATTTCCATTGTGTTCTTTATTGCAGCTATGTCATTCTTCATTTCCTCTTGATTTTTACACATGTTGCTGAATTTGTCTTCCATCCTTTTCAGGATCCTTATGACCATTGCTCTGAATTCTTTCTCTGACAAATTGCTTGCCTCCATTTCATTTACTTCCTTTTCTGATGATTCCTCCCTTTTTTTTCATATGGGAGCTATTTCTTTGTCTCCCTACTTTTGCTCCTCTGAAATGGATGTCCGGTTACGTGGCTCACTCTTTACTATGTTGACAAAAAGGCACAAGATACAATTTGACAAGACACGACACAGAGGGAACAAAACACGAGTGTATTCACAACACCAATAATCCCAATAAAAGTGAAAACCAGAGAAAAGAGAATTGGGGGAGAGAAAAGAGCGCAAAAATGGTATTGAGAAAAGGAAAAAAGGTAAGAGAGAAAAGAAAAAAGAAGGCAAAAAATATACATATATGGGGAGAAATCACCACAAAACAAACAAATAAACCAAAAAATGCAAATAACAAACACCCAGAAAAAAAGGGGGGAACTGAATCAGAAGAGGCTGAGCTCAGCATAGAGGAGGTAGAAAGAGGATGAGTTGATAAGAAGAAAAGTAAAAAAGAAAATAAAAAAAGTAAAAAGAAAAAGAAAAAAATTCCCCTTTTATCTATCTATCTATCTATCTATCTATCTATTCATCTATTTTTGGAAAAGAAGAATAGAGTAGGGAGCAAGTAGGCTTCAGTCTGGTGAGTGAAACAAATTAAGCAATTAGGAGAAGAAGAGAGAAAAAACAAAAGCATAAAAAAATTGGCTAGCGAAGAAAGAAAAAAGAGAAGGGTGCATGGACTGGAGCAGGGAGTGGAAATTAGATATAAAAGTAAGCCAACAGAGACTACTATAATAGTAACGTGTAAATAAAGTAGATAAGATAAATTTTTAACAAGGGATAAAAAGAAAGAGATACTAAAGCAGGAACAGGAGAAGAGAAACAGGATGAGAAAGGAAGAAGGGAGGAAGAAAAGGTTGGCAATAAGGAAAAAGTGAGATAAAGTAAAATAATGATAAATAATAAAAATATAATGAAGAACACTAATCCAAAAATATAAAAGGGAAAAAAATTTTGCCCTTTTAATTAAAAGATAAAAAATAAAGTGAAATAGTAAACGTTGTTTGTTTCAGCTGAGTTTTTTTTTTTTATTATCTTTATTGTTCAGGTTATTACAGATGTTCCTCTTTTTTCCACCATTGCTCCCCTCCACTCAGTTTCCACCCCACCCCAGGCCTTCTCCACTCCACTGTCCACGTCCATAGGTACTGCTTACTTGCATTTAAGATCTTTGTCCAATCTCTTCCTGCACTGCCCCCATATCCCCTTCCCTTCAAGAATTGTCATTCTGCTCCATTTCCATGCCCCTGATTCTGTTAACATTCACCAGTTTATTCTGTTCATCAGATTTTTTTATTCATTTGATTTTTAGATTCACTTGTTGATAGATATGTATTTGTTGTCACTTTGTTGATCATAATTATTTATCTTTACCTTTTTCTTCTTCCTTTTATTAAAGAATACCCTTCAGCATTTCATATAATACTGGTTTGGTGGTAATGAACTCCTTTAGCTTTTTCTTGTCTGTGAAACTCTTTATCTGACCTTCAATTCTGAATGATAGCTTTGCTGGGTAGAGTAATCTTGGTTGTAGGTTCTTGCTATTCATCACTTTGAAAATTTCTTGCCACTCCCGTCTGGCCTGCATAGTTTCTGTTGAGAAATCAGCTGACAGTCCTATGGGTGCTCCCTTGTAGGTAACTAACTGTTTTTCTCTTGCTGCTTTTAATATTCTCTCTTTGTCTTTTGCCTTTGGCATTTTAATGATGATGTGTCTTGGTGTGGTCCTCTTTGGATTCCTTTTTTGGGGGGTTCTCTGCGCTTCCTGGACTTGTAAGTCTATTTCTTTCACCAGGTAGGGGAAGTTTTTGGTCATTATTTCTTCAAATAGGTTGAAGAAATAATATATCTTGTTCTCTCTCTTCTTCTGGCACCCCCATAATTCGGATGTTGGTACGCTTGAAGTTGTCCCAGAGGCTCCTTACACTATCTTCATATTTTTGGATTCTTTTTTCTTTTTGCTCTTCCGGTTGGGTGTTTTTTGCTTCCTCATATTTCAGATCTTTGACTTGATTCTTGGGATCCTCTAGTTTACTGTTGAATCTCTGTATATTATTCTTTATTTTAGTCAGTGTATGCTTAATTTCTGACTGGTTCTTTTTCATGTTTTTGGCATTCTCACTAAGATCCTTGAAGGTCTCACTAAGTTCCTCTGAGGTTTCTAGAAGATTCTTGAGTAACCTTATAAATGTGATTTTGAACTCTATATATCCAGTAGTTTGCTTGCTTCCACTTCTTTCATTTGTGACATGTTTCTTTATCTCTGCATTTTGTCTGATTCCCTGGGTTTGTTTCTATGTATTGGGTAGCTGCTTAGTCTCCTTGAGTTGATAGACTGGCCTTGTGTAGTAGGTGCCCTATAGAGCCCAGTGTCTCAGCCTCCCCAATCACCTGAGGTGGACACAGTTGGTGCACTCCTTTGTGGGCTGTGTGCACAGTCTTGTTGTAGTTGAGCCTTGATTTCTGTTGGTATCACTGGGAGGAATTGACTTCCAGGCCAATTGGCTGTGAGGTGCAACTCTGACTATAGTGGGAGAGCTGTTGTGCAGGAGACACCCTTATGGGGCAGGATTTGCTCCAGTGGGGCTTTGGTGCTCACTGCGTCCCTTGCGTGTGTCACTTATGGATTTGAAGAGTTGTAATCTGATATGGTCTCACACTGACCACTGGGTACACTGGCTCTTGGATCTCCAAGGAGGTACAAAGTCAGCCACTACCTGGGGCCACCTAGCAGGAGCTACAGAGAGATCTGCAGATTCCCTCTTTATTAGATAGGATAAGTCTTAAGTTTTCTGTTGATGTATGTCCTAAGGTTCTGGAACAGAATGATTATACATCATTTCTTTCTCTTCCCCTGCTGTTTCTTTTATGTGTTTAGTAAACCAGGGACTATCTCAAACATGTATAGAAGTGCATTAAAAAAATGCAAACACCCATGTACTTACTACTCACTGGCCAGATTCAATAAATAAAAACATTTAGCCATGTATACTTTTATGCTCTTTACTTTTTTGAGAAGTAAAGCATTAAAGAGTTCATGCCTCTCTTTTTTTTATCTTTTTCTAGTCCCGTTCCTCCCTCCCCTTTTCTTGAGGCCACCTCTATTCTGAGGTTGGTATGAATCCTCCTTGTTACCATAGAAAAGTAATTTCTTAATGAATTTTTACCTATTTTTAAACTTTTGAATTCAAAGGGCAAAGTAACTAATTTTATGGTTTCTCTATCATGAATCATTTTCAATGACTAAAATTAATTTTTTGTTTTCACTCCTGGGCAGAAGTAGTCAGATTTGAACTATTGCTAAGACTGTGTTTAACTACATAAAATATTTTTTGTTCTCTGATCAGATGAGACATTCATTAGATAGCCTATGTAATAAAAGGGTATTGATTCTAACAGCAGAACAACCAGGAACTACTGGTCGCTGTGATGCACAATGATCACGAGGGGGCAGACGCTCAATGCAGGAGCTGCCCCTTGGTGGTCAGGGCGCTTCTACAGGGGGAGCCACAAGCTGGGCTGATGGCTGCGAGTTCATTGGTGGTGGTGGGAGCCTCTCCCACCTCCTCGGCAGCGCTAAGGATGTCCTACTGTGGCTTAGGCCTGCTCCCTGCTGCCAGAGGGATGTCTGACTGCCAGCTTAGGCCTGACTACCTGGGGAGCGGGCCTAAGCTGGCAGGTAGATATCCCTCAAGGGCTCCCAGGCTGCCACAGGGATGTCTGACTGCCAGCTTAGGCCCACTCCCTGGGGGGTCGGGCCTACGCCAGTAGGTGGACATCCCCCGAGGGGTTCTGGACTGCAAGAGGGTGCAGGCTGGGCTGAGAGAATCCCCTGAGTGCACGAATTTTCATGTACCAGGCTTCTAGTATATTAATAACATTCCTGAAATATCCTTTAAAAAGTCTTCATATTTACCTTCCATATCTAGGGAGAGTGAGAGAGGAGAAGGGACAATGATTTTCTTTTCTTTCAGGCTAACTTATTTGAAAACTAATATTATAAGCTACAAAAAGTGAAGGAAACATATTTAATGTGTGCTAGTAGGACTTGTATCTCTTAGTTTAATAGTCTGTACATTTTTGATGCACTGTGTTATAGGCAGCAGCATGAAGAATTTAATGTTATATTGCAAAATGTTTGTGGTTAGTTTAGATGTGAGGACAGTGTGATAAAAGAGAAAATCTAACAATTAACTATGTTGTTTGTTTTGTCAAAATATGCTGCCCAGCTCCAGAGTTTCCTATTTTGGAGAAGCAGAATTGGTTGATACATCTCCACTATATCCGGAAGGATTATGAAGCATGTAAGGTGAGAGATTGAAATGATAGGCAGACTTTGGTTAGGCGGCTGACAGTGTCTGTCACACACAGTTTCTATCCTGCTAATAATGTATGAATTGCTGTTTTCCCATACTTGGTGTATTTGTTAGCCTTTGCTATGATAATGCTGCTTTAGAAACAACTTCAATTCCAGTGGTCTCCAACAACAGATGTCTATTTATTGCTCATGGGCCTTCATATTGGCTGTGGGTTGGCTGGGTTTGACTACAAGTTGTGGGTCAGGTTCAGGTATGTTCCATGTGTCTTTTCATTATGAAGGGGCAGTCATTATCTGGGACTTGTTAATCTCAGGAGGGCAGATGTTCAACCAGCATAGTATTTTTCACTTTTTGATCACTGGATGGGTGAAAAATGGTATTTTATTTAGTTTTATTTTATAATTCTCTTATTCTGGTGAGCTTGTTCATCATTTGTATGTTCAAAAACCATCTGTATTTCTTTTCCTCTAAACTGTGTGTATCTTTATCACATACTATATGTTACATACTTGCTGGCAGACAATAGTATTAACATGCAAAATATATCCTTGGTATTGTCTTTTTTGTCATTCAGCGATTTGTAATGTTTCTAAGGTTGTGGTTTTTAATTTATACCCGTGGTATTTATACCTATGGCAATGCACAGACCTAGCAATGTTTAGTACCAGTCTGAATCTTGAAAGGTTTCTTTCTTTCCTCCTATGATATTATCCTCTCTTTGTTTCCCTTTTTCTTTTTTTGACAGCTTTCTCTGTTTCCTTCTTTTGGCTTCTCTTTCTCTGCTTATTTCTTAAGAGTTGGGACTGACCCCTTTCTCTGCTCATTTCACATACTTCCTCCTGATCTCCAGACTAATGTGATACTTACTGAATATTTCACAGTCATTTCAAATTCATCTTTTCTGTGGCTGAATTTATTTGCTTTACCTTCCAAACCTATTCATTCTCCTGTTCCTTATCTCAAGTATAGGTACTACTATTCACCCAGCTGTCTATGTCAGAATACTCTGACCCACTTTCCCTAATATAATATAGATAATCATCAAATTCTGGCGCTCCTTCTCTTTTGTCTCTTGAAATTGTCTGCTTCTTTATCCTCTCCATGCCTTAGTTAATCCCCTTCATTTTAATTAAAATTAGCAAAAGTGTTCTTATACCAACCTTGCCTCTAATCTTGCACTCTCTCCATCTATTTTCAACATTGCTCCCCACAGTTTTTTTAAATAGAGCAAATAGAATCAGGTTACTTACTGCTTAAGACTTTTTAATATTTCCCCATTGTTCTCAGCCTTTTTAGCATGGCATTTGAAGCCTTTCTCTCTGACTTTCCTGGCCACCTCAGATTCTCCACCTCCTGCCAACACAGGATTTGAAACTGTTTACTCTGGAAAGCTTTCTCTGACTCTGAAAGTTAGAATCAGGTGCTTGCCCTCTGAGCTCCCATAGTACCCAGGGCTTAGCCCACCATAGTAGAAAGCAGAGCCTGTATTTTGCTCATCAGAGTTTTTTTCATATTTTTCTTAGCTTGACTAGATAGGTTTTAGGTAGGGGTTAGCAAACTTTCTCTTTAAGGGACCAGATGGTAACTATTTTAGGCTTTGCAGGCACAAATAGTCTCTGTCTCATAAGCTTAATATTCTCTTATTTTTTTTTTATAACCTTTAAAACTATGAGAGCTGTTCAAAAATAGGCTATGCAGGTTAGATTTGGCCTGTGGGCTATAGTTTGCCAGCCCCTATTGTAGAATAAGTGGTCATCAAGAGAGGAGATTTTTAAAAAATCTGAATTAACTACTTTATTAGTAATTATCCTGGATTCTTACATCTGCTCCTTGTTCATGTCTACCCTTTCTTAAAAATGCTTGAAGGCATTTAACCATTCTTCAGAAGTATTTTTCTTCATCTTTCAGGCTGTTATCAAAGAGCAGCTTCAGGAGACCCAGGGGCTATGTGAGTACGCTATCTATGTCCAAGGTAAGACATATATTTCTTCTCTTCTTGTTAGAGGAATGTACACTTTGCCTAGGTTTCTGGAAAAAGAGCAAACAACTTATGAATTGCTTAAATTCAAGTGAGTGTGCCACAAAGGTTTTTTTCAGTGTTGGTTTTTTATTTTATTTTTAAATACTGTGCTACATTTGTTTTAATTTACTTTTTATTTTTTTATTTTTATTGATTTCAGAGGGGAAGGGAGAGGGAGAGAGCAATAGAAACATTAATGATGAGAGAGAAACATCTATCAGCTGCCTCCTACACGCCCCCTACCGGGGAATCTAGCTTTCAACCAAGTCATATGCCCTTGACCGAGTTGAACACGGAACCCTTTAGTCTGCGGGCCAGCGTTCTATCCACTGAGCCAAACTGGTTAGGGCCAGTGTTGGTTTTTTAAATCAGAACATATGAAGGGGTAATGGGGGGGATGAGGACACATATGTAATACCTTAATCAATAAAGAAATAAAAAAATAGGGATTTAAATATTTCTAGAGAAAAATTTTAAAATAATAAAAAAATAAATCGGAGCATAATTCTTAGGCTAGATTTGACCTCAGAAATAACTGGTTATGTTTTAAGAAAGTTACTACCATCCTTCACCCCATTTCTAGTTTCTGCCTAGTATTTTTCAGAATGGATATTAGGGTCCTTGCTTCTGCAATAGTTTCAGGCCCAGAAAAGGCTTTTGAAAGGGTTCCTTGTAATCAGGCTAAAATAGATGAGGAAAGACTTGAGGATTTTTAGTAAAGTGAGTCAGGATGAAGGGAAGAAGCCCAGAGATATACAGGATTAAGCAGAGAATAAATGAAATTCATTAGAAATAATATAGAAACCATTGCCTGAAATTTTACTCTTTAGTGCCAAAAGTTGCATCCCATGAACTTTTCTTTTTGACCTTTTTTGTATAAATGAATTATTTTGTTGACCACTCATTGCCATTGTGGTCTTCAGATTTGTATATAATTTTCTGGCATAATTGGTAAAATATTGACACATCCAGGACATCATGGCAAAAAAAAAGTTAGTTTATTCCTAATGTCACAAGTTCTGGACTTTCAGTTTCTCATAATACTTAAGCATGGAAATTCTTTTGTTGTTGTTAATCCTTACCTGAGGACATTTTCCATTGATTTTTAGAGAAAGTAGAAGGGAGGGGGAGAGACAGAAACATCAATATGAGAGAGACACATTGATTGGTTGTCTCCCAACCAGGGCTGGGAATCGAGTCTGCAACCAAGGTATGTGCCCTTGACTGGAATCAAACCCAGGAACTCCCTAGCCACTAAGCCAAACCATCTAGGGCAAGCATGGAAATTCTTCTGAAAACTTAGGCCTAGGAAAAAATATTGATTCTGAATGGTTGCTATACTGATAACCAAGTCTGAATATTACTGTTTTTTGTTTTGTTTTGTTTTTTGCCAGAATCTCCTTGTTGGACATAGGGTATGATTGTCCTTGTCCTATTTGGGGAACTCTCTGAAAACTGAAAACTGAATTATGATAAATAGAGCATCTGATAATAGAAGGTTATGAATGTTTATATATAGTTTATCTGGTAATCTGAAAGGCACCTATTATCTGTGTGATGTCTGCTGGGAGTGGAGGGGGTTAGGTAAGTTTGAGGCACCTTATTAAAAAGGTTTTAGCCTAGCTGCGCCTCTGTGCTGGGTGCCCAATGGTGCCAAGGTCCTGTCTCCTGATAGTGCAAATTCTTGATTCCTTCTTCCTGCATCCATTTCCCACTGAGGTCACCCAGCCAACAGAAGCAAAAGCAAGGGTGGTAAGCAGACGGAGAGGGCCATGTTTCATCCTCTTCCTGCCCCTCCCCAACTTCCATCCACAGCCCACTGTCTCAGAGCTGTAAAAATTGGGCAGTTTGCAGAGCCACAGCTGGAGCCCACAAGAAGTGGAAATGAAGATCTAAATATCTTATATTCAACTAGAGCTGCATGCTACCTAAAGGAAGGAAACTACGGTGACTACATTCAAGATTGTAACAGGGCTCTGGAACTTCATTCTCAATCAAACCTTTTTCAACTGAGCAATGGCCAATGAAACTTTACAGAAGTATCAGAAGGCTTATGTGAATTATAAAACAGTGTTCTGCAAATAGACTGTGAAATCCAGATAGCAAATGAACGTATTAACAGAAGAATAAGAATTTTAATGGACCTGGATGCATCTAGCTGGTGGGAGAAGCTGTCACCCATCACTTTAGTGCCCATTTCTGTGCAGTTGTGAGCTTGGCAGCCTGCGGCAGAGGTGCCCCCAGACTAAGTGGGAGTTTCCTGCAGCCACCACCAGCTGGGCATCACAGATGAAAAAATTTTTTAAATTCTTAAGAAAGGAAATCTATGTGTAAAGGACAAAAACTATAAAGATGCCCATGGTAAATAACACAAATGCTTAAAAATTAGCAAGAAGGAATGTGCTATTTATACAAACAGAAGCTGTTACTTGAAGCTGTACCAGTTTGCAGAGGCAAAGCAGGATTCTGATTAGGTGCTTCAGATAATGGGCATGTGAAAGCATGCTGTAGACACGCTCTTGCTCATAAAGGAGTCAAGAATCATCAGAAAAATTTAAGCGATCTCAATAAAGTTCTACTAGACTCAAATATTATTGAGGCAAAGGTGGAACTAGTAGCCAGATTCCTTAATATTAAGGACTAGAGGCCCAGTGCACAAAATTTGCACTGGGCCTCAGCCCAGCCTGTGCCCTTTTGCTCCTTACTGCCTGCTTGCTCGCTGCACCTTAGTGCTGCTGCGGAGGTGGGAGAGGCTCCCGCCATCACTTCTGTGCTTTCCAGCCATGAGCCTGGCTTCTGGCTGAGTGGCGCGCCCCCTGTGGGAGTGCACTGACCACCAGAGGACAGCTTCTGTGTTGAGTGTCTGCCCCCTGTGGTCAGTGTGCATCATAGCAACTGATCGTTCTAGTAGTTCCACCGTAATGGTCGCTTAGGCTTTTATTATATAGACTAGAGGCCCGGTTGCACCAGTAGGGTCCCTTGGCCTGGCCTGTGGGATCGGGCCAAAACTGGCTCTCTGACATCCCCCGAGGGGTCCCAGATTGCGAGAGGGTGCAGGCCAGGCTGAGGGACCCCACCGGTGCATGATTGGGGCCAGGGAGGGTTGCTAGAAGTTAGCCAGCCAGAGAGGGACTGTGCGAGAGCTCCAGGGCATGTCTAGCCCATCTCACTCAGCCCCTATCAGCCAGACCCCAGCAGCAAGCTCACCCACTGGTTGGAGAATCTGTCCCCTGGTGGTCAGTGCATGTCATAGCGACTGGTTGACCAGTCGACTGCCCCTGGTGGTCAGTGCACATCATAGCAACTGGTGGACTGGTCGACTGTCTGCCCCCGGTCGGTGGTCAGTGCACATCATAGCGAGCAGTTGAGTGGCCTTAGCATATCATTAGCATACTATGCTTTTATTGGTTGAAAGGACGACTTGACAACTGGACACTTAGCATATTAGGCTTTTTTTATATAGGATAATATGGCATCATTCAACAAAGAAAAGGAGAGAAGGAAAATTGACATTCAAGAGGTGAATGAAGGCCATTAAGAGCCTAAAAATACCTCAGAGGAGATCTCTACTGGCTGCCTTGCTTCTGAGAAGAGGGAAACAAGCAATGGGCCACTAGAATACTATGAAAAGCTATTGTTTGCCAAGTCTAACAATGCCTGTGAAATTAGTTAGTTTATAAATGCTATCAGTACTAGGAAAGATAAGCCAATGGGCAACTTTTAGCCATCACTGAAACGAAAGATTTGGCAGTATTGTTGAGTAACAGACTTGAAGGGGATATATTCCTCCCACTTCAGTCTCTGAAAAACAATCTGTGCCAAATATTTAAATGTCTTCCCCCCCTCTATTTTTCCTCTTTTAAGCTTGAGCTTATTTATTCCCTTAATAAAAGGAAAGTGAAGAACTCCTCATACTGAAAGCTCCTTTGTTAACTGAGTCAAAGTAAAGGTATTTCTCACAATAAAACATTCAGGTCTCAAAAAAAAAAAAAAAAAAAGAGAGAGAGAGAAAAAAAAAGGTTTTAGCATGTCAGCAACTTTGCTATTTGTTTCAGCCCATCTGATTGTGTTGAAGATATAATAATCCAAAGACTTTCTTTGATATGATTTTCCACCTCCCTTTGTCCAATTTTTCCGATATCAGGCTTTATTCTTCCCAGAACATGACTTTATTTTCTGTTTCTTGGCAGCACTGATATTTCGCCTGGAAGGAAATATCCAAGAATCCCTAGAACTCTTTCAGACATGTGCTGTTCTCAGCCCTCAGTGTGCTGATAACCTCAAGCAGGTGGCCAGATCTTTGTGAGTATTGGCAGTCTGGAGATCCTGGAGACTCACGGAAAACGTTCTGTAATGAGCATTCTCAGGCAGAGGCTACTTCTGGCAGCCTGATCAGCCTCATCCATAGAGGGAGAGTTGCTTAATAGGTATAGTGGGATTCACTTTGAAGAGTGTAGATTAACTATGAAATTTGACAAAATGAGATTAACTCATATAAAGTTTGACAGAGGATCCCTCTGTCAAACTTTATATGAGTTAATCTCATTTTGTCAAATTTCATAGTTAATCTACACTTTTTTTGCAATGAAAATAAAGTTTTCATGTAAATACTGACTTTTGTGTCCTCAGTCCTCTAATCTTATTGGCAACCCATGAAATTTTTTCATCGAACACTTAACATAGTATTTGACACACAGTAGATTTTTAGTATTTGTTGAGGGGATGCTCTGAAGGTTCCTGAATGCAAGCAACCTTTAAAATCTTTCTAAGCTGTTAGGTGCCCTAATAGCTTTACTACTCCAGTACAATATTCCAGTAGTAAAGTTTCTGTGGGGTTCCCAGCCTAAATTTTTTCTTTTTACCTACATTGTGATTTATGCCTGTACTATCTTTGCATAGAGCCTGGTTTCCCCCTGTTTTCTCCAGAACCATGATCCAATATCAAGGAAATAGACTTAGGTTTGGGAGTGAAGAGCATATCCCTAATAAATGACGGTGATAAGTGATGGCATCTCTTGCTTAACATGGTACATTATTTGGTTTGTTTCTTTTTTGGTCTACATTTGTAGTACACTGTAGAAAATAAATTATAGAAGACTCACTAAAATTCGTGTAGAATTTGATCAAGGCACTGGAACTGCTACCAATGCAGTTCCTACCAAGAGTGCTTCTGCTGTTGGTATACAGCAGCCTCACTGGCTGAACCAGCATGACCAGCTCATAGGGAAGAGGCTTCCAGAATGCTCAGCTGGATGGAATTTGAGTCAAATGTGGGGTAGTGGGGTTAGTCTTCTAAAAGGTTTGAGTTAATAATTATGGAAACTGTATTTCGTCCGCAGATTTCTTTTGGGGAAACATAAAGCTGCCACTGAAGTATATAATGAAGCAGCTAAACTTAACCAGAAAGACTGGGTAAGTAGGGAACTTTTAGTTCTTTGTTATTAGCTACATGCTAATGGTTCCATTTATCATATGGCTGTCTTTTGTTATTACTGAATTCTTACATGCCAAAAATGTCTAAATTGATGATTCAGTTAGATATAAGATCAAAAACTATGTTTCCGCATAACTTAGCAGATATTGCTGCGTGGTTTTCTGGCAGGGAGTATTGCTGTTAAGCAGTTCGCCATTAATCTGATTCCTGTTGATAATCCAGCTTTCCTCTCTAGAAATGCTCTCCTTTCTCTAAATAAAGGGAGACTTAATAAAGGGAATTAAAGAAATTCTATAGAGCTCAAGGTCAGGAAATATAGGTTGGTCTTGCAATGAACTAGAACTGGAAAGCTGTCATCACCAAGGTAACTACTCTTCATTTCTGTTTTCTTCTTTTTGTAGATCAGCAGTTGGCAAATGTTTTATGTTTTAAAGGGCCAGTTAGTAAATATTTTAAGCTTTGTGGCTTCATATAACCTCTGTGACAACTACTGAACTCTGAGGTTCTTGTGTAAAAATATCACGGGCAATACCAATAAAACTTTATTTACAAAATAAGGCAGAGATGGATTTGGTCTGTGGACCTTAGTTTACTGACCTCTGCTGTCTGTATTTGCAGATTGACTTCAAATACATATATTCCATTATAGTGTCCTCCATATGGTGCTGTCAGTCCTAAAGTCCACATCACCTAGTGAATTCCTAGATTCCTAGGAAAAGGAATCCGATTAACACATATATGTATATGTATCTCTGTAGGGTGGGGCAGGAGTGGTGGGTAGTCTCTTCCGAGAAGAGGGCACAAATGGAGTTGATCTCTTGTTTGTCCTACTTTTATGTCTTATAGTCTGTGGGGGTTTTTATATTAAGGAACCCATCTTTATAGAATTAAGTATATTTGAGTATGAATCTAGTAGAAAACTGACTGTAATGCATATTTTAAAGTTTAAACTGAACAATAACAATCTCTAGATGACTGTTGTTTCACTCTAATATGTACTGTGGAATCTACACCTAAGCTGTTTTCTTTTGTGTGTAGGAGATCTATCATAACCTAGGAGTTTGCTACATTTATCTGAAACAGCTCAACAAGGTAATTTATAGAAATAGTGGTGGCTGGTGATTTCACTGAGGGTACACTTGTTACAGAGGTGCCATTGCTCATTTTGTATTATTCCTAGTGCTTGCAGAGATTTTTGGAAGTAAAAATTGAAAGTGCCATATATACCTATCCCCATTTTTCTTTTCATTTGCTGTTATCTGTCTTTTTTTCCTGCTTTTAACAAGAAAATGAGAAATTCTAGAAATATTATGAGGGAATGGTCATCTAATTGCCTTTTTTCTCTCTTCTTTTTCTCTACCCCAGATTAATTTTCCAGTATAGAAACAAATGTTCAGTAAAACTTAGGTATCAAAAAGTGGACCATTGCCCTAGCCGGTTTGGCTCAGTGGATAGAACATCAGCTTGCAGACTGAAGGGTCCCGGGTTCAATTCCTGTCAAGGTGTCGTACCTCAGTTGCAGGCTCGATCCCTGGCTCTGGTCGGGGTGTGTGTGGGAGGCAACCAATCGATGTATCACTCTCACATTGCTGTTTCTCTCTGTCTCTTTTCCTCCCTTCCACTCTCTTTGAAAAATCAATGGAAAAATGTCCTCATGTGCGGATTAATAACAACAAAAAAAGTGGACCTTTAAGACTTAAAAGTGTAATCATGACCATGGGAAGTCTCTTATGCTCTGATAGCAACTAATTTTAGTTTTTAAGGTCATTGGAGATGAATTTTAAGTTACAAGCGGACCTGACTTCTGAGTTTTAGTTTCTAAGTTTATTTTCTATGTGAGAATTTATATTTCATTGTGATTAAGCTGCAGGCTCTAAGGCTCTTATATCAAATTAAGTACCAATTACCTTGGTACTCAAATATAAGAAAAAATGTATATATCTTAACTGAGGGATAGATTAAATTATTGAGAGCTCTGAAAGTTAATGATAGTGGGTTGCATAGAGTTCCCTTCATAAAGCTTCCACTTAGTGATTATGAAGTTTTGTTCTCCTTTCTCTAGTGCTGACAGGACTAAGAATCTCAGTGGGTTAATATCCATTTGACAACATTTAATCTATCCCTCAGGAGTGTGAAAAAAAATATGTACATCAGCAGTTGAGGTGTGAGAGTAACTTTTACTCTTGTGAAATATATAATAACTAGAGGCCTGGTGCATGAAAATTCACGCACTGAAGGGGGGTTCCTCAGTCTGGCCTGCCCCCTCTCACAGTCCAGGAGCCTTCAGGGGCGGGAGGCGACTCGGCAATCAAGGGAAGGCAACGCCCCATCACACCTCTGCTGCTGCCACTGTCGGCAGCGCAAGCCTCAGCCGGACCTGGTTACCTGAGCCTCGGGTGGCCCTGGGCGGCTGGGCAGCCACCATCCGTGGCTTGCCTGTGCCTCGGGTGGCCCTGGGCGGCTGGGCAGCCACCATCCGTGGCTTGCCTGCGCCTCGGGTGGCCCTGGGTGGCTGGGCAGCCACCATTCGAGGCTTGCCTATGCCTCAGGCCGGCCCTGGGTGGCTGGGGGGCTAAGAGGACTGGGGGACTCCAGCGGCAGGGCTGAGGGGACTGGGTGCCACCATCTTGTGGCTGTGGGCGCCGCCATCTTTGAGGGCATGGCAGTCAATTAACATATTCCCTCCTTATTGGCTGTGGGCACTGCCATATTTGAGGGTGGGACAGCCAGTTAGTATACCCCTCTTTATTGGCTGTGGGCACCACCATCTTTGCGATGGCATGAGGGTCAATTAGCATATTTCCTCTTTATTAGATAGGCTGTGTATAAGTAAAAATATATATATATTTAATGGATCCACTGTCCACTGGGCAGATCTACAGTGTTATATACTTGGTTAGGAGATTTTTCTCTCAGAGGCTATTCCAAGCAAATACATTTCTATTAATAGGATTATTCTGAGGCAAGGGAGAGGCAGATTGGTCTTTGGTCAGATCTGTAAAGGAGAAGAAGATTATATTTAAATTTTACTGTAAAGCTAATAGAGCAAATACAATACTTGACATTTATGTAAATACTTGTTGAATCAGTGAATCACTAAAAAAAGCCATTTTGACCATCAACTAGGAAGGATATAAGCTTTTCCAGAGCAAGGAGTTTGTTTTGTTAGCTCTAATATACCTAGCACCTAGAACAACAGGTACTCAATGAATACATATTGAGTGAATAAATGAGAACAATCCATTTATATATCAAAATATTGGTGAGGAAAATGAAGTCCCCTCTGGGAAAGGTTGTGCAGTTGGTCACTGGTGCAGCTGGGCAGTGCTGTATACTGTACTATGATGTCCCTTTTTGACTTGTGAAGTATGAGTCATGGGTATGATTATTAAGAAGCAGAAAAGAGCACTGGCTGGTTTGGCTCAGTGGTTGGAGCATCAGCCCGTGGACCGAAGGGTTGTGGGTTTGATTCCCTGTCAAGGGCAAGTACCTTGATTGCGGGTTCGATCCCTGGCCACAGTAGGGGTGCATGCAGGACAATTGTCTGTCTTTCCAGTCAATGTTTCTCTCTCCGTTTCCCCTGCCCCCTTCCTCCCTTCACACTCTGTCTGAAAATCAATGGAAAATACATCCTCGGGTGAGGATTAAAAAAAGAGAGAGAGAGAAAAGAAGCAGAAAACATTCAAAAAGTTAGTTGTCTTGTAAAAATTCTTCCAAATGGCTCCAGAGGCAGATACTCCATGTTTTCAGCTATCCTGTCAGCAAGTACAGTTTTGGTATGTGTTGTTATTTTTGATTATTGGCTGAAATGGGATGTTCCTACATTAGTATAGCAGGAGCTTTGTTTTTGCTTTATACATACAAAGCCATTGTCCTTTCATGGTAGTGATTTCATTCTCTTCATCAATCTTATTAGGCACAAGACCAATTGCACCATGCCCTGCATCTTAATAGGCATGATCTGACTTACATAATGCTGGGGAAGATTCACTTGCTGGCGGGAGACTTGGACAAGGCCATTGAAATCTACAAGAAAGCTGTGGAGTAAGTGTACCTGTTTCCGTTAGAGCCAGGGGTGGGGAACATCTGGCCTATGGGCCGTATGAGGCCCATGAAATCATTTGATCTGGCCCTGCCAAGGTATTAGTGGTGAGTTAATTAAGTGTTTGACCAAATATAGCAGGATAATTTTTAAATTGATAATTTTGTATGGCCCACGAATGATCTTAAAAATATCTAATGGCCTTTGGCAGAAAAAAGGTCCCCCCAACTGCCCAGCTTTAGAGCAAGGAAAAACTTAAAAAAAAAAGGGGGGGGGGAGTAGATATATGAATTCTCAAGCCTACAAGAGAATATATATGACAGATAACAAGTTGTATGAATTAGATGAGTTAGAGTAAATGTTATGCTAAGGTTAAGAGATCCCAGTGGCCTAAATAAGGAAGATTTATATTTCTTTCTCACCTATTAGTATGGCAGGTTTAGCCTAGGTGGGCAGCTGTGCTCTACAAGGTCAATCAGGGACCCAGGTTCCTTTCTTATTGACTCACCATTGCTTAGGTTGTTGTCTTCATCTGCATGGTTGAAGCTGAGTTACTATAACCTCCATGTTCCAGGCTGTGGTGGGGGGAGGTGGTACCGGAAACTAAGTACTGAATAAAAAGCTTGTAGTGTTTTAAGTGACCCAGAAGTTGCACATCTCTTCACGCTTGCATTCCATGTTTCATAATTAATGAGGTGGCCACATCCAGCTGTAAGGGAAGTGGGCACACATGCTTGGGAGAAGAGTCTTATTAGTGTGAGACCAATATCTTGTGTTTTAAAAAAATATTATTTTTTTATACCTCCTATTGATGATGGAACTGACTGGCTTTCCCAGGATGGTGTTCCATGTTTTCTCTCTAGACTCATGTTACCTTGCCTTTTCTGTATAGGGTTTTGCCTTGTTTTAAATGGGATAGCTGTCGCCATGATGCTTTAATGTCTCGTTTGTTTGGGCATTTAATAGAATGCCTGGTCACAGAGTCTAGTATTCATGGTAATTAGACTATGAACTAAACTTAATTTGTTAAATTAATATGTTAATTAACTTTGTCTTCTACCATAGTAATGATGTAATAACTTTTCTGGTTCTATCAGTCATAACACAGCTTTCTGAATTTTCTTCAGTCACATTTTGTGCCTAAAAAGATAGAAATATCTCTTGGTTAGTGAAGTTGCAAGAGACTTTTGTCATCAAGAGGCTATGTTTATGTGGACAAGTAGGAAGGAGCCCACATAGCATACGTTAAGCTTCTATGGGGCTGCTGGAAGCCTTAATTTGTGACCCCTGACTTCTAGAAGATGAGTTCACATAAATCTGAAGGGTGACATTCTTTCAGTGGTTGGTCAAGGACTTAAGTCACAAGAATTTCCAAGAGGACAGCTGAGCATTTAGAGCCTTACTGAGAATGTGGAGATCCACAGCTTGGAGATAGCAGTTTTGGTGGGGGGATGGATGCTGCCAGAATCATAGAAGTTAGTTTTGGGGAGGGAGGTGATGAAAATGGATATTTATTATGGCAAAGTGAAGGGCAAATACTCAGTTGAACTGAGTAAGCTTTGTTTGGCCAGCTCAGGTCTCCCTGACTGGGGTTTTGGCCCTTCTGATTCTGGTCGCCTGATAGGTAACCAGCGCTCTACCTCATTGCTTAGAAGCATGCAACACTGTTCCTCATCTTTGGCATTTTTACTGTTGGTACTGTTTGATGATCCTGTAGTCACATCATCTTAGCTTAGTGTAGCTTTGGTTTTGTAACAAAGACAAATATTAGTGAGGGATTGGGAAAGCAGATAATCTTTTACCTAAGTCAATGGCTACTTCTTTCCCAGAGCTGGTATGTCTTCCTTTTTTTGTTTAGTGTGGCTGTTTACCATGGCCTTTTGTTTAATGTGGAGAGCAGAGCATTAGGGCCCTAGCATCCTAAATTACACAGAAAATTATACAGGTTGCCATTGTGCATACAGTGAGAACAGGGGAAAAAAGAAAAGAAAAAAAGAAATCCCACCAGAAGGAAACTGGCTAAAGCTATGTATGTTCCATACTGGCTTGGTTTATAAAGAATTATTCTTTAATTCTGTCAGTATAATGAAGATAGTCACACAAAATATTCAGTAAGTTTTGTCTTAGGACTTGGACTCTAAGAAATGGTCCTGAAAAAGAGTCTGGATTCTAAGTCCTATTTCTTTCTTGTTGAGCAATCCTCCCTGTAGCCAGGGTTGAGATGACACTATTTAAGGCAATTTCCCAGTCGTCCTGGGGAATTTCCATGGAGAGTGGGACACACACTGTCTTTCAGATGTTGCATGAGGGCATGTTACTGTGCATGTGCCTCAGTATCTCATTCACATCTTGTTTACTTTTGAGCATCTCTGTGTTGATCTCTGTGTTGCAGGTTCTCACCAGAAAATACAGAACTTCTTACAACTTTAGGATTACTCTACTTACAGGTAAGGAGAACTCTTTACTCATTCATGCATTGATGTTAGAAATACTTTTGGATTATGTGTATTGTGGTTTCCCTGCATTTTGATTTTATTTTAGCATATTTTACTAAAGTTCATATGAAGCACACCAACCTTGCTCTCTGCATTATTATATTCTTTATCTGTTAAAGGAATTAATTTTCTGCATTCAAATAAAAACTGCAATTATAATTTTTAAAGGAAAGCGCATATTTGAGCAATAACTAGTCATAAGGACTGTCATTTTGTTGTGGGGACAGAGACTGATACAAGTTAGCACTATCAGGGCTTTGTAGCTAAGGTCATTTCTGTTGTTCCTTTTTCCCAGCCAGGTCCTATAGGAAAGAGGAGGCAAAACATTGTCTAGAATAAGAAGTCTATCTCCTTCCTGAGTGTGAATGAAATTCTTTTAGCTCAATCACTTATCAGCCTGAGAACTGGGGCCCAGAGGTCCTGGAGGGACCTCTACTCATCCCATTTCCCCATCAACTCCCAAAGTTCACTGCTCAGCTGATCCTGCCTCCAGTTCTGCCTCTTTGGTAGCCTGTTTGTTTCATTTTTCTTTAAAAGGAATTAGGAGTTTACCCCTGGGCCTTCCTGGCTTTGGCTTGTGAGGTTGACCCCAGGGGAGATGAGGCTAACCAGCCCATTTCCTGCCAAGAGACATTAGTGTGGAGCATATTATGGCAGAGATAATTCCTGGCAAATAGATACCTTGATCTTATCAAGGAACAAATGTGGGGATATTTAGTTTTCTTTCTCTATCTGGTATCTGTAGCTGTTTTGTGAAGGGAACTCAGGAAAGTCAGAGTGTAATTGGCCAGACTCCTGAACTGCTATCTCCTCGCTTATAAAATTCTCTGGTTTGCTTTTTCTCCAAGGTTGGCGTTTACCAGAAGGCATTTGAACACCTCGGAAATGCTCTAACTTATGACCCTGTCAACTACAAGGTACTGCAGGCTGTCAAACCCCAGAGCCTTTACAAAGATGGTCCACTCCTAGAGGTGATCTGGCCCTTGAAAGCATTTTGAGTACCTGAGAAATTACCTTTTTCTTAGAAAAATTATTAATAAACATGGCTCTTTTCATTTGAAAATATTGTAAGGTGTTGGTGTTCTGCTTGTTATTTTCCAAAAGAGCACATTTGTTATAACAGAGCTGTAACTTATGCAGAAAGCAAAATTTTAGTACTGGTAAAGTTTTATGTATTTATGAAATTAGCAAAGCCTCCACAACTATAAAAATACTTCTGGTGAAATGATTTCTAGTTTCTTAATGAATTTGCAATTACAACCTTGTCCAGATATGTCTTTAGGGGTGAGAAGATCATTAATTGGATGAATGTCATTGAGGGAGATGTAGCAAAACAGGCTGTGAAGGATACAGACTCAGTCCTATCTCAGAGTCACATTAGCCTGACTCCATCAGCTTTCCACCTGAACCCTGGACTGATGAAGCCAAAGCTGTGTCACCTTTGTGCTGTGGCAGAAAAAACTATACTTTGAGTGGCAAAGAAAGGAGTATTTGAGTTGTCTGGAGCAGCACTTAATGTATCAAGTAGGGGTTACAGGGAACAGATTAAAGGCAGTATGCTCAGAAATATTGCCTTCTCTAGTTAGAAGTAGGAAACAAATGAGCTGGGTAAAGTCAGTGACATTTTATCTTTCTTTTTCTGTACTGTGCCAAAGAGAGCCAGAGTGTGGGGTGCAAGGATTTCCCATGAGGATTTGTCCCAATAGCTTGAATATATTTTATATGTCTCTGGAAGTTTTTCAGTCACGCTGTGCATTATCTACATCCAAGAAGGCTCCTTCACTGCTACAGCCTTTTGGGAATGACTGAATTATCAACTTCCTATGTCCTGTGTTTTCAGGCCATCTTGGCAGCAGGCAGCATGATTCAGACCCATGGAGACTTTGATGTTGCCCTCACCAAATACAGAGCTGTAGCTTCTGCTGTTCCAGAAAGTCCTCCACTTTGGAATAACATTGGAATGTGTTTCTTTGGCAAGAAGAAATATGTAGCAGTGAGTGTCTTCTCACCTTCCTTGTTTGTGCTATTGGGTCTGCCCAGCTTGCCCCACTTTGATCAAGTGCCCCTCTCTCCTGCAGGCTATCAGCTGCCTGAAACGAGCCAACTACTTGGCACCCTTTGATTGGAAAATTCTCTATAATCTGGGCCTTGTTCACTTGACCATGCAGCAGTATGCATCAGCTTTCCATTTTCTCAGTGCAGCCATCAACTTCCAGCCAAAGATGGGGGAACTGTACATGCTCTTGGCTGGTAAGAGACTACTGTGTGGAAACTGTCTCCACAGTCTGTAATAAGGGGAAACTGAATTAGAATCATTGGAGGCTAGTGGCTAAATGTACTGTAAAAGCCATTCCCTTGCAGGTCCCATAGGAATCTGGATTATTGTGCTAGAGCTTGAAAAACAATGAAGAAAATAATGACAAAGCATTTGGTTGTTTCTAACTTGGGGCAATTTCACTCAGAGACCAACAGGTTAAATCAAGATCATCCCTAGTTTATCTTTTACCAAATGTTTTCCCTTGCCTTGACTATATAAATATACATTGAGTGGCCAGATTATTATGATCTCTGAGTATAATCTGGCCACTCAGTGTATATCTTATATAATAAAAGGCTAATATGTAAATTGTCCCCTCGACCAGGAGTTCGACCGGTAGGCAGGCCGGACAACTGCCCATGCCCCCTCCCCCTTGCCAGGCTGGCTGGACCCCACCCATGCACGAATTTATGCACCTCTAATATATATATACACTGAGTGGCCAGATTATTATGCATTCAGAGATCATAATAATCTGGCCACTCATTGTATATAAAAGCCTAAGCAACCATTATGACCGAACAACCAGAATGACTGGTTGACCTGTCACTATGATGTGCACTGAACACCAGGGGACAGACATTCAATGCAGGAGCTGCCCCCTGGTGGTCAGTGCGCTCCCACAGCCAGCCAAATGCCCCCTGTCCCTCAACCCCAGCTGGCAAACCTCCCGCAGTCCCTCCCCTGTCCAGCAAGCCCCGTCCTGCAGGCCCCGTCCGGCACCTGACAGGCCCCATCCAGCAGCTGGTAGACCCAGCCCCAATCGGGAATGGGTGAGACAACTCCCATAGGCCCTGATCACTGGACAGGCCTAGGGACCCCACCAGTGTACGCATTTTGTGCACCGGGTCTCTAATCTATAAATATAAAAGGCTAATAGGCTAATTAGATCGGACGTCATTCTGGATGTCCTTCCATATGAAGCCAGGGCCGGAGGGAAGTCTGGGTCCTGGGTGCATGCCAGTGGCCAGAGGGAAACACGGGTCCCAGGTGCCAGAGGGAAGCTGATATCAGCAGCAGGGGGAAGAAAGGCCTACTCTTTCATGAATTTCGTGCCTCAGGCCTCTAGTTTATTTATATGTATATATTGAGCCCAGCTAAGTTCCAGATATCATTTAGTGTACAAGAGATATATCTTATAGGTTTGACGAGGGGATTGCATGATTAAGTAACCAATGAATATTAACTATTACTGGTTTTATTGTTAGTTACTATAATACAAAAGATTGACTGAATATTCTTTCTAGGGAATATTTCTCTGTCCAAAAGCAGTTTGCAAGTTCTCATTGACTTTGGTCTTCACGTGTTGTTTTTAGTCATTATTGTGGGGTTCTTATAAGGGGAAGGTTGCAAAAACAAATCGAGTGTTGGTTATTTGGGGGTTGCCTGAATACAAAGCTAGCCTAGTTCTAATGGGGATAGGGATGTAAACAAATTGCTACACTGTCAGGCACAAGCAGCAATTCTAACATCACAAAGTAGAGAGGGCCTTCACACTGTTCTGAAGGCTAAGCTGGAATTCAGTCACACAGAATTACTGAGGAGCCAGTGAACAAAGGCATGCAGCCATGAAACTGCATGCTGTACCCTGCCATTAGTGGGCAATAGTGCTATCAAATGTAATGGGAGATGAGTCATGAAAGATAGTTTGGGGTCAGATGATGGAGGGCTACGAGTATAATGCAAGGACATTAGACTTTATCCTCGAGGCCATTTTCCCAGCTGTATTCCTATATCTCTTAAGTGTCTGGTAGAAGTGAGTCCATGTTGGGGGGAGATGGAGTGAGCAGGCCTTCCAGATGTCCTACTGATGGCTAAGCCGCAGTCTGGCCTCCCTCTGCGGGAGGCGACCAGCCCATCAGGGGAAGGCACTGCCCCTATCACCCCCTCGCTGCTGCTGCCTCTGGCCTCCCTCTGTGGGAGGTGGCCCCGTGATCAGGTGAAGGCGACGCTGCCTGAGCCTCGGCCATCGCAGCCACTGCGGCTTGCCTGAGCCTCGCCTGGCCCTCATTGCCTGATCCTTGGGCCCTCGCAGCGGCAGCGACCATCGGCAGCGACCATTGGTGGCTTGCCGGAGCCTCGGCCAGTCCTGGGCAAGCAGCAGCGGCCATTGGCTGCGAGCTTACCCATGCTTACCCAATTGGGTGCGCTCATCCAGTGATGGGCAGACCACGTCTTCCAGGATTCTTCTGGCTGCAGGAGAAAGTGCAGGTATCCCTCCAGTGCTGGGTCACTGGGTCCGGCTGCTAGAGGAAAGTCTCTACATTGGTTATCCGGACACCTGGAGGCCTCCACCGATTCCCAACCCTGACCCGAGGGGCATTGAGGGGTGATGGAGGTGGCATGGGAGTTTGAAGAGCCACAGGAAGGAGCTGCCTTTCTTAGAACCCCTGACCCGTGGTACTAGAGGCCAAGGTGGGGCATGGCTAGGTCAGGAGCTCTTAGCTGTGGAGCTCGGACTTTCCCACTTTCCCTCACCCGCCTTCGCTGCTGGGTTTTCCCTTGCTCAACTGCCTTCGCTGCCGGTGCAGAGGTTTCCCAGCAGAGTGGTTCTGCTACCACTTGGCAGAAGGAATCTGTGATCCTTCTGGTCAAGTAGCAGCGGCCATCAGGAGTGCTCACGCCACCACTGCCCTGTGGGGAGTACAGGCCAACCTCCACCAGGCCTGCCTCCCCCGCTGCCATCACGTCCCCAATGCTGCAAGTCCCTGCCCCCCATGCTGCCAGTCCCCGCCACCTGCGCCTTCTGTGCGCACAGCCTGCTGATAGGTTGTTACTGTGATGGTATTCCAACCAGTTTGCATATTACCCTTTTATTAGTATAGATAGGGAGGCTTCCAGAAAATACTGGTTTAAAAGGTAAGTGTCTCCTGGTGCTAAACAAATTTTAAAGATCAGGATTATGGGTGATGGAGGGCCAGTGAGGATTCTTAAGCAGGATAGTGACATGTTCAGATTTGTTTGAAAGTTGTTGAGAAACCTGGCAGCATTGTGACAAGTGGATGGATGCAGATGAGGACATTGCCACAGCCTGAAACATCTTGGGCAGTGTCAGAAAAGAAACTGCAAAAATTGGTGTTCAGATAACTTGGCAACTGATTGAACTGTTGAAGATGATACCAGGTAACTAAACTGAGTGAGTAGATGGTGCTAGTAGCTGAGGAGGCAAAGGAGCAGTTAAGTTGGGGGAACTGAGTGAACCGTGGTCTTGAAACATTCCTTTTGCTTTCTAAGCTGGGCTCTCCAGTCTCAGTCCTCACTTTCTTTGTTTCAGTGGCTTTGACCAATCTGGAAGATACAGAGAATGCCAAGAGAGCTTATGACGAAGCAGTCCGCCTGGATAAGTAAGCTGCACCTTGGGGAATGGTATTGGGGAGGGCTAGACTCTCCAAAGCCAAGAGGTGGCATTAGACCACTGGCTTTGCCTGAGTCAGTCCAGTTGCTTGCTCTCCAGGCCTTTGTGCACAAGGCATGTGTGGAAGGATGTGATACTAAGCCTGCAGTGGAATTGACACTGCCACTTTCTAAGAAAGTGTTTCCAGCCCCAACTTTAGTAGTTGGGAGGCCAGAGAAAGTCAGAGCTGGCAGTGGACTTTGTTTGCTGGTAGCCATGGGCTAGATGGAATATCAGATGCAGCTCTGGGCTCAGTTTAATCTAAGATAAATGTGACTCCAGATTTATTCCACTGGCATCGGCTAGGCAGCAGGGTAGGGATCACTTCTTCAACCGCCCTGGTGGTCCCTGCTGAGGGCTGAGATGTCAGACTTGGTCCTGATACCTGCTTTGCTGGTGGGCAATTATTCCTTGATTCTTTTCCCACAAGTCCACCCATAGCACGTGTGTTCCTCTTACCTTGCTGCAGAATGGAGAAATCTCTACTTATAATCAGTTTTGTTTTTTGTGTAATTAGAATCTCTAAATGACCATTGGTTGTGAAGCCTAAGCTTCATAGAATCCTTGTGTTTGCCATAGGTATAACCCTTTAGTCAACCTGAACTATGCTGTGCTGCTATACAACCAGGGTGAGAAGAGCAATGCCCTGACCCAGTATCAGGAGATGGAGAAGAAAGTCAACCTACTCAAGGACAGTAGCTCTCTAGAATATGACTCTGAGGTATGTCTTTTTAAAATATATATATTTTTATTAAATATGTTAATATTTATATTAATACTAGAGGCCCGATGCATGAAATTTGTGCAAGGGGCTTGGCCTTCACAGCTACGGCTTTGTCCAGGAGGTCTTCTGGACAGTCATTCTGCTGTTTGGTCGTCCGGTCTAATTAGCATATTATGCTTTTATTATTATAGATATAAATGAGGAAGAAAGAGGTAGAGAGATAGAAACATCAATGATGAGAAAGAATCATTGATTGGCTGCCTCCTGCATGCCCCACATGGGGATCAATCCCGCAACCTGGGCATGAGCTCCAATCAGGAATGGAACCTGTAACCTCATGGTTCATAAGTCAATGCTCAACTGCTGAGCTGTACTGGCCAGGTGTCTTTTTTTTTTCTTTTAGAGAAAGAAGCAAAGTTGGAGGGCGGGGGCGTGCGTAGAGGAGAGAGAGACATTGATCGATTGCCTCCTGCACACGCCCTGACCGGGGATTTGAACCCACCACCTTTTGGTATATGGGATGACACTCAACCAACTGAGCCACACTGGCCAGGGCATGAGATATGTCTTTTATTAGCTCCTAAGGAGCCATAAGCAAGCTGTCAGCAAACTTTTGATCAACCACAAATAATCCAAAGATAACCTGTTAAACCTCATGCCTATTTTGGCTTTGATGTTCCTGGTAGCATGAATTATTCAATTAGTGACAGCCTGGAAAAAAAAAACTTTCCTGGAAGAAAATAATAAGAGGAAATTCAGGCTTACTGAGCCTGTTATTGATAATACAACCCCTCTGAGTTGAGGCCCAAATCTCATAGCTTCCTCCCACTTCAGTGGGAAAGGTGGACTTCAGCTCAGTAATATACCAAACTTGAATTGTTAGGTTTGGGATCCTATATGAATTCCCTTGCCTCACTAAGGGAAGTCTGTGATTTCTGCTGTTTGAGAAATATTTCCTTGTTATAAGTATTTCCTCCCTCAAATGCTAGTACCAGTAGTCACTATTTCAGCTATAACCCCCCAGGTGGAAGGCCTAGGAAGCGGATAGGCTTGTCTCTGCCAGTCATACCTTGATTCTTTTTTTCTTCACATGTGGGCACAAGATGGTGGAGATGGCTCAGAAGTTGGGAGCTGCTCTTCAGGTTGGGGAGGCACTGGTTTGGACAAAATCAGTTAAAGACCCCAAATCAAAGCAACGGACAACTTCAACAAACAAAGCTGCCAGTTTCCAGCAGCCTCTGGGCTCTAATCAAGCTCTAGGACAGGCAATGTCTTCAGCGGCTGCATACAGCAAGCTGCCCTCAGGTAGGAAGTTACACACAGTGCCATAAAGACCACATGGGCATAGCCACATGTACCAGTGAAGAGGTTACAGCTTTGAGTGAAGCCTGCACTTTTCAGACTCAAGAACCTGTCCAATGTAATATTGTTTGGAAGGGAGAAAAAGTCTCAAGGTGGCCAAATTGGCACTAGTTTCTTTAAAGCAAGTTGTATATTAGGTAACAAACAGTTACTGGCAGGCTTAATTAGATGGTTGGTACACTGGGTCTTTACAATATTCAAGTTTAGAAATATATTACAGTACTTTCTATTATATAATCTTGTTTTAACTCTCACTGCCTTATCATAAGTTGACCTGGTGCAGATAATTAAAGATTTCTTTTAGTGAGTCATTGAAGGCAAACTCGACTGTTAGCTTCATTTCTTGTTATGGTCTAACGTCACAGCTGCAAAGATATACCACAGTCCCAGTGATGCCAGAAAACAAGTCACCATCTCTTCCTCTGGAGCTGGAGCCCATGTGGAAGCATGTCCAAGTGAAGCACCAGCACAAATAAGAGAAAAATAGGAATAGGATGACCGCAGAGTAGGGGTTTCTCTGGTGATGATGTATCAGATTAAGAAAGGTACATGACAGGTAGAGTGGAGGCCAGCACGTTCCTTGGGCACCACAGAACACAGCATATGTTGTGATCATGTGGAGCCTGAGGCCTCTGCAGTCCCCCATTGGTTCCCATCACCTCACCCAGGAAATGGGAAGCCAGCCAGACAGGCCCTTTAAGAACTGAGAGCAAGGCTTATGGTTCCAGACTATTTGCTTTAAAATTTTTTTTAATGTTATTTTTAAAATTTTTATTTAAAAAATGTTTTAATTTTTTATTGATTTCAGAGAGATAAAAACATCAATGGTGAGAGATAATCATTGATCAGCTGCCTCCTGTATGCCCCCTACTGGGGATCAAGCCTGAAACCTAGGATGTGCCCTGACCAGGAATTGAACCATAACCTCCTGGTTCATGGGTTGACGTTCAACCACTGAGCCACACCAGCTGGGCTTGAAAGAACTTTTGTCTCCTGGCTGACTGACTCCTTCCTTTGTGGGAGGAAAGTTGGAAACCTTTGCTCCGTACCCTGGCCATTACAAAGCCTTGGCTTAGCTAAGTTGATCCTCAGGCTGTGGGGCATGTCAACCCCAAGGCAAACATAAATCTTACCTTTATAATTTAGCTCTAATAGTCTTAATTTAAAATATATATTTTATTGATTTTAGAGAGGAAAGGAGAGGAGAGACAGAAACATCAATGATGAGAGACCATTGGCTGCCTCCTGCACGCCCCCTACTGGGGATCGAGCTCGCAAACTAGGCAGGTGCCCTTGGGTGGAATCAAACCTGGGATTCTTCAGTCTGCAGGCCCACACTCTATCCATTGAGCCAAACCAATCAGGGCTAATAGTCTTAATTTAAAAGGAAAAAAAAAGATGAAAAAAAGCTCTGTAAATTGAAGCTGAGCCTGTTGAGTATCCTAGCTGCACTTACCCAAGGGAATCCAGAACAGTACCTGTATCTTATTCTTGGGAGAGGTCAGAGTATAGAGTCAGATTATGTCAGTATTTAAAGAAGTAAGAGGAAAGGGCTGCTCTGGTTATCAGCACCAAGGATTTTAAAAAAGGGAAGAACTTTATTTAAAATTTTTTTATTTTTTGATTGATTTTGAGAGAGAGAGAAAGAGAGAGAGAGAGACCAAAACATTGATTTGTTGTTTCACTTATTTATGCATTCATTAGTTGTTTCTTGTATGTACCCTGACTGGGAATCAAACCTGCAACTGTGGTGTATCGAGACTATGCTCTAACCAACTGAGCTACCTGGCCAGGGCAGAAGAACTTCTTAACGATATGTCCTTTTTAGAAGAAAGATTATGTGTCATCATCCCTTTGGGGAAAGTTGTTATTTAAGTATAACAATGAGAGATCACAATAAAAACTTTTAACAGAACCCATGATCAGAGTTTTCACTGACCTATTTCTAAGCCAAGTTTGAAATTGGAGAAGGAACCTCATGCCAAGTTCCTATTTGTGCCAGTACAACCTCTGCTACAGACCTAATAGGTGGTAGGCCACCAATCTGCTTCAGAGCCAGTCCCCATGTTGTACTTACAGTGAAGTGCCCTACAATCACCATAATTTGAAGGTGGAGGACTGACCTATTGCCAGACCAAACTATGTTTTTTTGGAGTTCTTTATATTATGACTGGGTCTGTTTTGACATTGAAGTAGCAGCTGAGTTCCATACCTCAGAAATAAATAGTAAGGTAACAGAGGTGATACACTTAACCATGCAGCTGGTATGTAGCAGAACTGAGATTTCTACCTTGAGCAATAGAGAGCTCACTTCTATATCAGTGTGGAGTCTAGTGTGCCTCTGACTGAAAGGTCCTGATGAGAAATACTGACAGTGTAAAATAAGGTAGATGGAGAGGAGGAAGGAGGTATAAGAGATTTAGGAGGTAAAATCAACACAAACCAGGTACTGGTTGGAAGTGGCAGATAAGAACAAACTAGGATGGATACCCATTGCTGGGGAAAGTTACACAAATCAGAAAAGAGGAACATTGGGAGAATAGGGTCAAGTGTTGAGTCTAGTTTTGCTACACATGCTTATCTTTGAGACATCCAAATGCTGATAGCCATTAGACACTTGTATAGTTAGATTTCAAGTGTTAAATCTGACTCAGAAGTAATTGGGATTGGGTGACGGCTGAAATCATAGATTTGAAAGGAATCACCCAAGGAAAGCTAGAAACAAGATGATGGGGGATCAAAAATGAAAACCCAATATTGAAAGGGAGAAAAAGAGCCTGCAAAGAGATAGGAGAAGCAGATGATACAAGAAAAGTATTAGGAAACTAACTGGTGTTAGGAAAGGCAAAGGAAGAGAAGTTCAGGAAGGGAATGATCAGTCTCACTGAACCCTTCAATAGAGAGGGGCTGTTATCCTCATTTTATAAAGGAGGAAGTGAGAGAATTAGAATTTGAACCCAGGTCAGAATGCAGAGCTACTGCTCTTAACCATTAACCTTCAAGCATTGATGCACTCTTGATGAACTAGTGGCAGCAACAGAGACCCAAGGGCTAAAGACCAAAGAAGTAGAGATTGGACTGCTGTTATATCAAAGTAAAGGGAAGAGAGGTTTCTAGAGGGCAGAATTGAATTCATTATAATAATCTGGGAAAATTTTAGCATTTGGGGAGACAGGGTAAAAGGTCTTCTTTTAAGTGAAGCATAGTAAAGACTGAGAGAATGTGAAGAGCAGGACTCTTTAGTTTTTCTATACTCTCTGGGGCAAAAACATAATGACACCTTGCATTCTAGGGATAGCAGTCAAGAAACACATGCTTTTTACATTAATTTGATCTTAGATTTCCTTAAGAAATAAATACTAGGTTGTACCTCTTCAGTTTTTTGGGCATATGGATTTGCAGTTTTTCATTCACTCTGGTGAGAAAGGAACTATTCTAATTTCTAGTATTGGGATTGCTCATGTCATCACAATATTTAACAGAAAGGAAAAGGAAAAGGAGTCCAAGTACATAATTACAGATAAAGTGGGAGCCATATTTCTGGCAGGAAAGTGAAAGTATGGACTAGCAAAGAGAAAAATGCCCTTCTTACTGAGTAATATTAGTATAAAACTGTGCATAACCAAAGACAGTATAAATCTGGAGTGTGTGATTACGATTATGTTCTTAAGGAAGAATCATTATTATCTGATAAGAGCAGAATAGCTCATGTTGGACCAATCCTCCCATAAATAAAAAATATAAACAAATATGTGAATATAAAACACTATCTTGGTTTAATTAAAAAAGTATATATGATTGTTCCAAGCAAAAAATTATATTACATTATAATGTGGGGTTTAACATATGCAAATGTAACTAATGGACAAGGGGTACATGGAACATTATAGTTGAAAGGTTTTAAAATTTTACACAATGTGGTACAAAACTAATCCTAAATAGTTTGTGAAGAGTTAAGGCTGGATTTTATAATCCCTAAAGCAACCTTTAAAAAGATACACAGAAATATAGCTAAAAAGACAATAGAGAAATTATAATGAAATTCTAAAAAATATTCAATTAGCACTTTCCTCCCCTGAAAAAATAGACTGGAAAGGAAGAATGGAGGAACAAAAAAAGAAAAAGCTGGAACAAAGAGAAAATAACAAATATTAAATGTAAATCAAATCATGTTAATAATTTCATGAAAATGTAACGAGACTAAAAAATGTAATTGGATTAAGTATTCCAATTAAAAAGCAGAGGAAGAATTAAAAAAAAAAAAAGCCCAGTTATCTGCAATTGAAAGTAAAAGGATGGAAAAAGATATACCATATAAACTATGGGCATAAGAAGTCTGTAATAATGTCTAGAGTACTGTATTAATGTCATATAGACTTCAGAACAAGGAGTATTACTAGAAATAGACTAATTTGCCTGACAAAGAATTCAAAGAAACAGTCAAAAGGATGCTCACCAAAGTTCACAGTGCAGTAGAGGAACTTAGGGAGCATTTCAACAAAGACTTAGAAGGTATAATAAAGAACCAAGCAGAGCTAAAAAATACAGTAACTGAAATGAAAAACACACTAGATGGAATCAACAGATTAGCTAGTACAGAAGAATGGATTAGTGATCTAAAGGATAGACTAGTGGAAATCAATCATCAGGAATAGTGAAAAGAAAAAAGACAGATATTTTAAGGGACCTATGACATCATCAGGCACAAAAACATTCACAGAAGGTGAAGAAAGAAAGGAACAGAAACTTTATTTGGAGAAATAATGACTGAAACTTTCCTAACCTGGGAAAGGAAATAGACATCCAGGTCCAGGAAGCACACAGTTCCAAACAGATGAACTCAAAAGATACCCACATCAAGACACATTGTAATTAAAATGGGAAAAGTTAGAGACACTTTTGAATGCAGCAAAGGAAAATAACTAATTATATGACAAATGAAACCTCATAAGGCTATCAGCCAATTTCTCAGCAGAAATTTTAGAGGCCAGAAGAGAGTGGCAGGACATCTTTAAAGTGCTGAAAGAAAGGAACATACAACCCAGAATAATTTACCTGACAAGATTGTCATTCAGAATTGGAGAACTAAAAGAGTTTCTCAGGCAAGCAAAAACTAAGGAGTTCATCACCATTAAATCAGCTTTACAAGAAATGTTAGGCAGAAAAGGAAAGTCCATAACCAAAAATAAGAAAATATGAAAAAAGAAAACATCTCACAAGCCAAATATTTAATAAATACAGCAAATCAGTCATTTAAAAAGCTATTACAAAAGACAAAAGTACCAAACTCAACCCAAACTATGATAAGTAGTCAGGAGACACACAAGACAAAGATTGGTAGTTATAAAATAGTCACAGGGATGTAAAGTACAGCACAAGGAACATAGTCAACAAAATTGTAATATATATGTATAGTGCCAGGTGGGTATTAGACATATCAAAGTATCACTTTATAAAGTATATAAATGTCTAACCTCTACACTGTATATCTGAAATTAATCCTATATAATAAATATGCAAATGGTAATCATGCTATCACGCCATAAAGGCTCAGACACTCAACACTAAGGAGAGAGGAATGGGACCAGCCAGGCACAAATGAGCTTGTGAAGATAGGAATGGGGACCAGCCAGGCTGTGACCCGGGATAGGCACAAGCCACCCTCCCTGCAGTCCTGGGCGCCAGAAGCTGGGGCTGCGGCTTGTGAGGGGGACAAGCTGCATGCCCTGTGGTCCTGGGTGCCAGTGGCTGTGCCTGTGGCCTGGGAGAGGGACAAGCACCTGCCCTGTGGTCCCAGGCGCCTGTGGCTGTGACCCAGAAGAGGGACAAGCCTTGTAGTCCTAGGTGCCAGCACCTGCAGCTGTGGCCTGGGCGAAGCTGCCTGCCCACTGTCCCCTGTGGCTATAGCCGGCCCGGGCGAAACCGGCCTGGGTCATGGGTGTCTGTGGCCGGCCAGAAGTGGGACTCCTGGGTCCCAGGTGTGGGGCAAGGCAGAGGTGGTTAGGGGCAATCAGGCAGGCAGAGGGTTTAGGGGTGATCAGGCAGGCAGGCAGGTGAGTGGTTAGGAGCCAGTGGTCCTAGATTGTGAGAGGCAGTCAGACATCCCCCAAGGGGTTCTGGTTGGAGAGGGTGCAGGCCGGGCTGAGGGACGCCCCCATGCATGAATTTCGTGCACTGGGCCTCTAGTATAAAATAATATTGAATGTCAACTCTAGTGGAAAAATAAAAATACAGATTTTCAAAAAACAAAAACAAACAAACATAAAAGATCTAAAATATGACATAAAAAACATAGAGTGTGGGCCCTGGCCAAGTATATCATTTGGTTAGAACATAATCCCAATAAGTCAAAGTTGTGGGCTCTAGCCCCAGTAAGGGCACATACAAGAATCAACCAAGGAATGCATAAATAAGTGGAACAACAAAGTGATGTCTCTTTCTCTTGCCCCCTTCCTTCCTCTCTCCCCTCCCTCCCTCTTTCTCTCTAAATATCAATAATAATAAAAAAACGTACAAAGTGTGGAGAGGGGGAGTAAAAATGTCCTTTTAGAATGTACTTGAACTTAAATGCTTATCAGCTTAAAATAGGCTGCTGTAGATATAAAATGATATACACAAACCTCATAGTAACCACAAACCAAAAACCTACAAAAGATACACAAAGAGTAAAGAGAAAGGAACCTAAACAAAACACTAAAGGAAATCAGCACACCACAATGCAAGAGCTCAAGAGAAGAAAGGAATAGACCTACAAAAACAACTTAACAAAATGGCAGTAAGTACATACTTACTCAATAATTACTCTAAATATAAATGGGTTAAATGCTTTAATAAAAAAACAAAGCGCTGCTGAATGGATTAAAAAACATGACCCCTTTATATATTCCTTACCACAAGAGACTCCAAATTGAAAGAACTGAAAATGAAAGAATGGAAAAATATATTTCATGGAAATAGAAATGAAAAAGCTGGGCTAGCAAAACTCATATTAAACAGAAAATACTTTAAAACAAAGAATGTAAAAAACAAAGAAGAACATTACTTAATTATAAAGGGGGCAATCCAAGAAGAGGCTATAACTGATAAATATCTGCACACCCAATTAGGAGCACCTAAATATATAAAGCAAAAATTAATGTACATAAAAGGAGAAATTCACAGTAATACAATAGAGGATTTTAATACTTCACTCAACTCAATGGAGAAAATTAATAAGGAAATAATGTCCTTAAATGCCACATTAGACCAGATTGACCTAATAGACATTTATAGAACACTGCATCTCAAAACTACATAATATCACATTTTTTTTCAAGTACTCATGGAACATTCTCCAAGATAGATCAAATATTAGGCTATAAAACATGCTTCAACATATTCATTAAGATTTAAATCATATCAAGCATCTTTTCTGGCCACAAACATGAAACTAGAAATCAATCACAGGAAGAAAACTGTAAAAAAACAAATACATGGGAGATTAAGCAACATGCTATTAACCAACTAATGTACCAAAGAGGAAATCAAACAGGACATTAAAAACTACCTTGAGACAAATAAAAATGAAAACACAACTTTTCAAAATTTATGGATGCATTGCAAAAGGAGTTATAAGAGGGATATTCATAGGTATACAGGCCTACCTCAAAAAACACCACCACAAAAAAATCTGAAATAAACAATCTAACCTTATGCTTAAAGGAACTAGAAAAATAACAACAATAAAAAAAAATCCACAGTAAACAGAAGGAAGGAAATAAGATCAGAGCAGAAATAAAATAAAGATAAAAATACAATAGAAAAGATCAGTGAAACTAAAGTGGTTCCTTGAAAAGATAAACAAAACTGACAAACCTTTAGCCAAACTCATCAATAAAAGAGAACAAATAAAATCATAAATGAAAAAAAGTTGCAACTGACACCACAGAAATGAAAATAATTACTAAATAATTCTGCAAACAATTATATGCCAACAAATTTGATAACCTAGTAGCGACTGATAAATTTTTAGAAGCATATACCCTTCTAAGACTGAACCAAGAAGAAACAGAAAATCTAAACAGACTGATTACTAGCAATGAAATTGAAGCAATAATTTAAAAAAACTTGAACAAATAAAAGTCCAGGAGCAGAAGGCTTCACAGGTGAATTCTACCAAACAAGTAAAGAAGAATCACATACCCTCCTTACACACTATTTCAAAAAATTGAAAGAAATGTTTCCAGAGAAAAGGGAATCCAAGATGGCGGCATAGGTAAACACCTAAACTGCTGCCTCCCACAACAATTTAAACTGCAACTAAAAGACAAAACGTCTATCACCCAGAACCACGGGAAAGCTGGCTGAGTGGAAGTTCTAAACTAGAAGGAAAGAGAAAAGAGCATTGAGACGTGCACGACTGCTGAAAAGCTGAGGTACGGAGGCGCGTGATCCGGGCTGGCTGCGGGCGACTGGGTGCGTTGCTTTTTTCAACCCGAACGGAGACAAGACCCCGATTACTCTGAAATCCAGTCTCTGGGGAGACGCGGGGGACCCAAACTCCTACGGGGAGAAGCTGGACTGTCTGCCAGTGAGGGTGGCTTGCTTGCAGAGCTGCGCGCAGGAATAATTGTTTACTGCACTGGGGCACGGGACTCGCGGATGCCGTTGGGGACGCAGAGCCTGCTAACTAGCAGCCATTGCTGTTTGCCACGCCCTAACCTAGTGATACCCTGAGGCCCCGCCCTGCACAACCTACAAACCCACCCAAGCTCCAAGCAGCGGAGTTAGCATAAGAAAGGTCTGCCCTATCGCAGCTTAACCTAGCAAACTTGCAGCCAGGGTCAGACAGCTCCAAAACCTCCAAACCCCAAGCAAAGAGGAGAAAACTGCAGCTTTCACTGTAACTCCTGCTGAGTGGCCTCAGACAGTAGCTGACCTGCACCCCATTGGAGATCCAGAAGCCAGTGTACCTAGTGGTCAGTGTGAAACACCAGATTTCAACTCCTCACATCCATAAGTGACACATTCAAGAGGCAGACTCAGTGAGCACCAAAGCCCCACTGAAACAAGTCCTGCCCCATAAGCGTGTCTTCAGCGCAGCAGTTCTTCCATTATAGACACAGGGAGTGCTCACAGCTAATTGGCCTGGAGGTCAATTCCTCCCAGCGTACCAACAGAAATTAAGGCTTAACTACACCAAGACTTTGCACTCAGCCCACAAAGGGGTGTACCAAGAGCATCCACTTCAGGTGATTGGGGAGGCTGAGCTACTGCCCCCTATAGGTCACCTACCACACAAAGCCACTCCATCAACACAGGGAAGCAGCCAAAATACGGAGACAAAGAAACATGTCACGAATGAAAGAAACGGAGGAAAGCAAACTACTGGATGACAGAGTTCAGAACCACATGTATAAGGTTACTCAAGAATCTTCTAAAAACCGCTGAGAAACTTGATGACACTTCTGAGGAGCTTAGTGAGACCTTCAAGGAGCTTAATGAGAATGCCAAAAAAATGGAAAAGGACCAGTCAGAAATGAAGCATACACTGTCTAAAATAAAGAATATACAGAAACTCAATTGTAGATCAACGTACCCCAAGAATCAAATCAAAGATCTGAAATATGTGGAAAGAAAAAACATCCAACCAGAAAAACAAAAAGAAAAAAGAATCCAAAAATATGAAGATAGTGTAAGGAGCCTCTGGGACAACTTCAAGCGAACCAACATCCGAATTTTTGGGGTGCCAGAAGAAGGGAGAGAGCAAAATATTAAAAACCTATTAGAAGAAATAATGACAGAAAACTTTCCCTACCTGGTGAAAGAAATAGACTTACAAGTTCAGGAAGTGCACAGAACCCCATACAAGAGGAATCCAAAGAGGACCACACCAAGATACATCATAATTAAAATGCCAAGAGCAAAAGACAAAGAGAGAATATTAAAAGCAGCAAGAGAAAAACAGTTAATTACCTACAAGGGAGTACCCATATGACTGTCAGCTGATTTCTCAACAGAAACTATGCAGGCCAGAAGTGTGTGGCAAGAAATATTCAAAGTGATGAACAGCAAGAACCTACAACCAAGATTACTCTACCCAGCAAAGCTATCATTCAGAGTTGAAGGTCAGATAAAGAGCTTCACAGACAAGAAAAAGCTAAAGGAGTTCATCGCCACCAAACCAGGATTACACGAAATGCTGAAGGGTATCCTTTAAGAAGAGGAAGAAGAAGAAAAAGGTAAAGATAAAAATTATGAACAACAAAATGACATCAAATACATACCTACCAACAAGTGAATCTAAAAATCAAGTGAATGAAAAATCTGAAGAACAGAATGGACTAGTGAATATAATAGAATCAGGGACATAGAAAGGGAGTGGACTGACAATTCTCAGGGGAAGCAGGTGTGAGGGGTGCGGGAAGAGATTGGACAAAAATCTTACTCCTATGGATGAAGACAGTGGCGGGGGGTAAGGGCATGGGGTGGGGTGGGGAATCAGGTGAATGGGAGCTATGGGGAAAAAAAAAAGAGGAACACCTGTAATAATCTGAACAATAAAGATTTATTAAAACAAAATGTTTCCAGATTCACTCTACAAAGCCAGCATTAGCCTAATATCAAAACCAGATATTAGGAAGAAAGAAAGAAGGAAGGAAGGAAGGAAGGAAGGAAGGAAGGAAGGAAGGAAGGAAGGAAGGAAGGAAGGAAGGAAGGAAACTATAGGCCAATATATACAAATCAATCAACATGATACATTACATTTATAAAATGAAGGATAAAAATCATATGATCATTTCAATAGATGCAGAAAAAAGCATTTGACAAAGTTCAATATCCTTTTATGATAAAAACTGAGTGGGTATAGAAGGAGCATACCTAAACATAATAAAAGGCTATATGTGGCAAATCCATAGCTGTTATCAGACTGAATGGTGAAAAGCTGAAAGATTTTTCTCTAAATTCAGGAATAAGACAAGGACACCTGCTATCACCACTGTTAGTCAATGTAGTATTGGAAGTCCTAGCCATAGCAATAAGACAAGGAAAAAAATAAAAAGCATCCAAATTAGAAAGGAAGAAGAAAAAAACTCAGTTTGCAGATGACTATACGCACACACACACACACACACACACACACACACACACACTAAAGACTCCACCCAAAAACTATTCGAATAAATGAATTCAATAAAGTTGTAGGATACAAAATCAATATACAGAAATCTGTTTCTGTACATCAACAATAATCAGAATTAACTAAATCCCATTTGCAATTGCACCAAGAAATAAAATACCTCCCTGGCCGGTGTGGCTCAGTTGGTTGGAGCATTGTCCCATACACCAGGAGGGCACATACCCAGGTTGCAGATTTGATCCCCATTGAGGTGTGTTGGGAGGCAACCCACTGATGTTTCTCTCTCACATTGATGCTTCTGTTACTCTCTCTCCCTTTCCCCCCTCCCTCCTTTCCTTCCCTCCCTTAATCCCCCCTTCCTGTTTCTAAAATAAATAAATTAAATAAAGATACCTAGGAATAAATTTAACCAAAGAGGTGAATGACCTGTTTTCTGGAAAGTATAAGACATCTAAGAAAGAAACTGGAGAAGATACAAATAAATAGAAGGCTATGTCTTGCTCATAGATTCGAAAGATTAATATTGTTTAAATGTCCTTACTACCTAAAATATACAAATCATTGATATTAAAATAGCAATGGCATTGTTTTCAGAACTAGAACAACTAATCTGAAATTTATATGGAACCACAAAAGACCTCAAATATCCAAAGAAACCTCGAGAAAGAACAGAGTGGGAGGTACCACATTTCCTGACTTCAAGCTAGACTACAAAGCTACAGTAATCAAAACAGTATGGTACTGGCAATAAAACAAATATATAGATCAATGTAATAGAATAGAGAGTCCAGAAACAGATCCTTGCTTATACAGTCAATTAATCTACAACAAAGGAGGCAAGGGATATATAATGGGGTAAAGACAGTTTCTTCAATAAGTGGTGTTGGGAAAACTCAATAGATATAGGTAAAAAAATGAAATCAGACCACTTTCTTACAACACATACAAAAATAATATCAAATGGATTAAGGACTTAAATGTAAGACCTGAAATTAGAAGAAAACATAGGAGTAAACTAAAAAACATCAATTACATGTTTTTGGAACCCTCCTTGGAAAGGGCAACAAAATAGAAACAAATGGGACTAAAGTTTTTGGAAAGCAAAGGAGACCATCAACCAAATAAAAAGACAACCTACTGAAATGGAGAAGATAATCATAAATGATATATCTGATGAGGTAAATATCAAATATTTGTAAGGAACTTATAAAACATTAACACCAAAACCCCCAACAAATAATATAACTAAAAATGGACAGAAAACCTGAATAGACATGTCTCCAAAGAAGATATACAGATGGCCAACAGACATATAAAAAAGTGCTCATTGTCACTAATCATCAATGAAATGCAAATCAAAACCAAAGTGAGATATCACCCCACACCTGAGAATATGGCTATCATCAAACATCAACAAATAACAAGTGCTGGTGAAGATGTGGAGAAAAGGAAATCCTTGAACACTGTTGATGTGACTATAAATTAATGCACTACTATGGAAATCAGTATGGAGATTTCTCCAAAAATTAGGAATAGAGCTGCCATACTAGCCAGCAATTCCACTTCTGGGTATTTATCTACAGACAACAAGAACACTAATTCAAAAGACATATGCACCTCTATGTTCATTACAGCATTACTTACAATAGCCAACATACAGAAGCAATGTAGGTGTCTATCAATAGATGAATGGGTTAAAAAGATGTGGTAGATATATGCAATGGAATATTACTCAGCAACAAAAAAGGAATAAAATGTTGCCATTTGCGACAACACAGATGGACCTAGAGGGTATTAAGTCAGAGAAAGAGAAATACCACATGATTTTGCTTATATGTAGAACTGCCTCCCCCGCCCCAATAACCACAAAACGAATGAATAAACAAAACAGAAACAGACCCATAGACATAGAGAATAAGCTCATGCTTACCAAAGGGGAGCAGTGTGGGGGTGAAATTCTTTAAAAATAAAAAAGAAGAGGGAGACATAGTACAACATCTTATGTGGTAATCATGGAGATGTTAGAGACAGCATCACAGATGGTAAAAAAAAATTGAGTTTCTTATCAGAGACATTGCAAGCATTTGTATGATTTAAGTTGAAACCTTATTGACTTATTTTGATCTTATTCTTTTTTCTTTTTTTATTGTTTAAAGTATTACATAAGTAGTACATATATCTCCCTTTTTCCCCCATTGAACTTCCCCCAGCATCCCCTAACCTCTGTCGCATGCCCTTATCTCACATATTTTGATCTTATTCTTTAATCTTAAAATGGATGAAATGCCTGAAACATGCAGAAAGGGAAAATGAAGACTGATAGCGGAGCTAATGAAATAAAGAGAAATAAAATTATTGTTTTATGGTAGGCTCTACTAATAAGGACAGTTGGGAGCAAATATCTCCAAGGAGACAGGCCATGTTCATGAATTGGATGACTGATCATGTTCATGAATTGGATGACTGATTATTGTTAAGACAAAAATTCTTCCCAAATTGGTCTATAGACTCCTATCATTATAACCAGCAGGTTTTGAGGTAGAAATTGACAAGCTTTTGTATGCATGCATATGAGCATAACCAATGGACACAGACAGTGTGTGTGGAGGGGTGAGGGCATGTGCTGGGGTATGGGGGCGGCCATGTAGAGGTCACTGGGGGGAAAAGGAGACTTATGTAATACTTTAAACAATAAAGAATTGAAATGAAAAAAAGAAATTGACAAGCTGGTTCTAAGCTATCATGGAAATAACAAAGGATCTGGAACATCCAAGGCAATCTTGAACAAAATTAGACTTACACTATCTCACTTCAAGACTTAATCATAATAGTAATTATGTAGTACTAGCATAGGGACAGATAAATAGACCAATAAGACAGAATAGAGTCCATAAATACACCTACACTTACATAGTCATTGGATTTTTTATAAAGGCACCAAAGCAATGCAATGGGAAAAGGAAAATCTTCTTAACAATGGTGCTGAAAACAACTGGATACCTATGTAGAAGAAAGTGAATCTGACCCTCAACCTAACACCATGCACAAAATAACTCAAAGTGGATTCTAGAACTAAAGGTATAAACTAAAATTACAAAGTTCCTATAAGTATGAGATTATATTCATGACAAGGAATAGTTATTGTTTCTTAGTACATAGAAGACCAATAAGCCATGAAGAATATGAATATCAGTCTTAGAATATATTCTGTGAGAATATAGTCACAAGCTATATCTGACAAAGGACTTACACTGAGTGGCCAGATTATGATCTCTGAATGCATAATAATCTGGCCACTCAGTGTATTTGTATCTCAAATGGGTACCAAAAGTATTCTAGACTTTTGCTGGAGATCAACCACCTATTTGCCCTGAGTTTTCTATCAGCCAGTGCAAAGGGGAAAACTGACCAGGTGCATGATTTATAGTATCTTTGATATCAAATACATGAGGTTCTCAAGAGAAGTATTCTGAGTGGCCAGATTATTTTGTGTTCAGAGATCATAATAATCTGGCCACTCAGTTTATATCCAGAATATATGAAGAACTCCTACAACACAAGAATAAAAACTCTAACAACTAAGACAATATATATAAAACAACCCAATTGAAAAAAAAGGCAAAAAATTTGAACACTTCACAAAAAAATAGATGAATGGCCAATGAACATATAAAAACGTGATCATCGTTCATTATCAGGGAAATACAAAAACCACAATGAAATATCACTAATGTAGCCATCAAATGCCTGAAATTAACCACTAGCAACCCCAAATGTTAATGCAAATGAGAAGCAATTGAACTGTCATCAATCACTGGTGGGAGTGGTCCAACTACTTTGGAGAAAGGTCTGTCACCCATCCCAAGATATATATTTATTCCAGCAATTCCATGCCTGTGGATTTTTACCCAAGAGAAATGAGAATGCATACACAGATTGTTGATAGCATTATTCATAAAGGCCCCAAAGTATAACACACTGTATAGTAAACAGTGGAATACTGTTTAGCTATAAAAAGTAACTACATGGAACATAGATTAATTTCACAAACATTATGATGAATGAATAGAGCTTTATACAAAGGACTCAATAATTTATTAAGTTCCAAAACAGGCAAAACTAATTTATGGTGAAAAAAAGTATAACAGGTTGCTATGGATGACTTGGAAATGGCACAAGATGATGGAAACATTCTATATCTGACAGGCATTTGGATTTGATAGGTATATGCATTTGTCAAAACTTAGCAAATGGTACACTTAAAATTTGTGCTTTCACTGTATGAAAATTTGTACCTAAAAAAAGTCCAAAAAAATTTTTGAGAGGAGACAAAATGGCAGCGGAATAGGCAGATGTGTTCCAAGCCTTGTCCCAGAGCAGAGAGAAGGAGCAACTAAATCGAATAACATGCACACCAAATTGATGAAGTAGACACAGCTGGTGAGACAATTTGCAGATAGGAAGGGCAGAGGATGCCTGGAGAATGGTAAAATAAGGGATCTGGGCTGGAGAGAGGTGCAAGACCTCCAAGCCCAGAGGGTCGGAAGGAAGCTGCACAGCACCAAGGCTGCATCCTTTGGGACAGGCATAACATCTGACTGGAAAGGAAGTCCACAGGGCTGCTGGTGGCAGGGTATTCTAGATCTAAGCCCACAGCCACGCGAGGCTGAGCCCAAAGGGGGCAGCCTGAACAACTGCCCAAGTCACGCTGTGCCAGGGGGAGAGGGACTCTCAGTGGCGCAGCTCTTTCCCTGCTTTTTGGTCTTTGCTTTTATTCGCTAAACCCAGTTCATAGGACCTTTCAAATATAAACACTCACTCGTGGCTGAGGTACAGGTGGAGGTGCAGACTTGTCGAGTCTGGGGAGAGGTGGCCGGGAGTCTGGCACTGAGACATACCTGACACGCTGGACCTAAGCAGCCATTTTCTCCTAAAGAGATAGCCCCTTCCTACAGTCTCCAGGCAACCAATACAGCCACAGCCAGCCTACACCCTCAATGTTACAAAGGATAAAAAACAAATTTGAATAATCCCTGCAGAGAGGCCGTTCAGTCCCAGCAACCTCCCCAACTATGGTCCTGTCAGAAACAGCCACTTGAGAGAGTTAAGATTGAAAGTGGACAAACAGCCTAAGTGGGAAGATTGGTCCTGCCAGCTGGCAGTCAAGGCTGTGGAGATAGACACAAACAGAGGAGTGATGTATCACTTGGAACTTCAACAATCTAACATGAAACTGAAGTGGCAAACAGTACAGAAGAGTGGGATCTTAAACCAGCCCATGGTGCATTAAAATTCGACGGAAACAAATGACACTTCACTTTTTCATTTTTATTTTTTTATTATTTTGTGTTTTTTTTATTTTCCTTTTTTAGTTTATTTTTTATTTCTTTTTGCATTATTTTTTCATCATTCTATTTTTATTTTATCCTATTTAAAATTTTTTTTCTTCTTTTTCTTCTTATCCACTCATCCTCTACTTCCTCTATACTTAACTGAAGTCCTCCCTATATTTATCCAATTCTTTAACCTTACTTTTTGTATATAAGCTTGGCCTTTACAGATTCTGTCCCACCCTCTTTTCTGGGTGTTTGGTGTTTGCATTTTTGGGCTTATCTTTTTTTTGTGGTGTTTTCTCCATATATATTTATATATATATTCCTTTTTCTTTTCTCTTTTACCATTTTTTCTCTCCTTGATATCATTATTTGTGGTCTCTTTTCTCTCCCCTAATTCTCTTTTCTCTGGTGGTCACTTATATTGGGGTTATCGGTGTTATGAGTACATTTGTGTTTTGTTCCCTTTGTGTTGTGTCTTGTCAAGTTGCATTTTGTCCTGTTTGGTCAATGTGGTAGAGAGCAAACCACATAATCAGACACCCAGAGAGGAGACTCCATCCATGAATGGGTCAGTAACACTCCAGACCCAACTACAGAGGCAGGAAGATGGCGGCAGTGAGGGAGAGAGCATGAGTGAGAGAGGGAGCAAAAGGGGAGTGTGTGGACATGTGGGGTGAGTGTGTGAGTGAGGAAGTTAGATCCTGCAGGATCTTTGGGGGCAGAGAGACCAGGTTCACCTCGCTAGGCAGCCTCTGCTACCATCACTAACAGTCCCAGGGAAGCCGGCTCTACCACAGAGGCTGTGCCTTCTTGAAGGGGAGAGCTGCTGTGACTGTGAGCCCAGCCTCACTTCCACCCAGGGTGCCCTCAGACACCACCCAGCACTCTACAGCCACCCCCGCAAGGACCTGCTGCCTCGGCTGTGGTCCCACAGTCACTGAGACTACAGCCACCCCGGGCAAGGGCTCCTGTGAGTTCGGAAGCATGCTCCCCTCTGGCCAGCCCGACACTTTATCCCAGGGCATCACAACCACACGAGCAGCAAATGTGCGAGCAGCCCACTCTCGTCTGAGGAGCAGCAACCCTGCAAGCAACCTGTCCTTATCTGAGGAGCAGCAGCCTTGCGAGCAGCCCACCCCCATCCAAGGAGCAGCAGCTGCGCGCAGCCTGCCCGTCTGAGGAGCAGCAGCCCCATGAGCAGCCTGGCTCTATTGGAGGAACAGCAGCCTCACAAGCAGCCCGTCCCCGTCTGTGGAGCAGCAGCTGCATGCAGCCTGCCCCAGACCGAGGAGCAGCAGCCATGCACAGCCCGCTCCCGTTTGAGGAATAGCAGCCTTGTGAGCAACCTGCACCTATTCTAGGAGCAGCAGCCATGTGCGCAGCCCATCCTCGACAGCCAGAGGAGCCACCACTGCTGTGAGCAGTGGCACGAGCCGTGCCCACCAGAGGAGCTGCTGGCAACTGAGGAGCAGCCACTACCCAAGGAACTGCTGCCACCTGAGGAGCAGCCCTTGCATGACTAGACACCTAGATCCTTAGATAAGAGCAAAAATGGGGAGAAAAAGAAACCCCCAAAGGAAAGAAAAGGAGGAATCACCAGAAAAGGAACTAAGTGAAATGGAGGCATGCAATATGTCAGAAAAAGAATTCAGACTAAGGGTCATACAGTTCATAAACAGGATGGAGGAAAAAAATCAACAACTTATGTAAGAATCAAGAAGAAATAAAGACTGATACCGCTGCAATAAAAAACACTATGGAAAGTTTAAACAGCAGAGTAGGAGAAGCGGAGGACCGAATTAGCGAGTTAGAAGACAACACAAAACACACCCAAACTAAACTGCAATTGGAGAAAAAAAATGAAAAGACAGGAGGAAAGCTTAATGGAGCTTTGGGACAACATGAAACGAAGCAGCATACAAATAATAGGGGTGACAGAACACTCCTATTATTTGATAGGAAGAGGAACAAGGGTTAGGAAACCTATTTGAAGAAATAATATCAGAAAACTTCCCTGATGTGGGGAAAAGTCACACAAGCAGAGAGTCCCAAACAAGACGAACCTGAAAAGACCCACACCAAAGACATGTTGTAATTACAATGGCAAATGTTCGGGACAAAGAGAGAATCTTAAAGGCTGCAAGAGAGAGACAGAAAGTTACATACAAGGGATCTCCCATTAGATTATCAAATGATTTCTCAATAGAAACACATCAGGAATGGAAGGAAGTTTACAAAGTGAAAGGGACTGAATCCAAGAATATTGTATCCAGTAAGGCTATCATCCAAAATTGAAGGGGAAATCAGGAGCTTCACGGACAAAAAAGAAAAAAAAGCTATCAGGGAGTTTATCACCACCAAGCCAGAAATGCAAGAAATGCTAAAGGAACTGGTGTAAAAAGAAGAAATAAAAATGGAAGAAGGAACACAGGCACAAAAAATAAAAATGGCTACACACAAGTATCTATCAATAATAATAACTTCAAATGTAAATGGACTAAATGCTCCAATCAAAAGACAATGAATGGCTTAATGGATAAGAAAACATGACCCTTATATCTGCTGTCTACAAGAAACCCAACTCAGAATGAGGGACTCGCACCGACTGGAAGTGAAGGGATGGAAAAATATCTTTCAAGCAAATATGTGAAAAAAAGCTGGGGTAGCAATAGTTATATCTGACAAAATAGACCATAACAAGAGATAAGGAAGGCCACTTCCTAATACTAAAGGGCTCAATACAACAAGAGGCTATAACCCTGGTAAACATACTGTATAGGCACCCAATACAGAGCACCCAAATACATAAAAAATCTCCTGGAAGATATCAAGGGAGAGATCAACTACAATCATAGTAGGGGACTTTAATACTCCACTGACATCACTGGATAAATCCTCTAGAAAAAAAAATCAACAAAGAAACAGCAATCCTAAATGACTCACTAGATCAGATGGACTTAATTGACATCTTCAGAACATTTCACCCCAAAGTTATGGAATATATGTTCTTCTCAAGTGCACATGGGACATTTTCAAATATAGACCGCATATTGGGTCACAGGCAGTCTCTCCAAATTCAAGAAGATTGAAATCATTTCAAGCATCTTCTCAGACCACAATGACATAATGTTAGAAATAAACTACAATAAAAAATGCAAACACTTGAAAGCTGAATAGCATGCTATTAAACAATAATTGGGTTACCAAAGAGATCAAAGAAGAAATTAAAAACATCCTGGAAGTGAATGACAATGAAAACAACAATCCCGAATCTATGGGACACAGTGAAAGCAGTCCTGAGAGGGAAGTTTACAGCTCTACAGGCCTACCTCAAAATACAAGAAAAAATGGTAATAAATCATCTAACTCTGCAACTTAAAAAGCCCAGAGTGAGCAGAAGGAGATAATAAAGATCAGAGCAGAAATAAATGACATAGAGACCAAAAAAAAAACAATATGAAAGATCAATGAAATCAAGAGCTTGTTCTTTGATAGGATAAACAAGATTGATGGTCCTCTAGCCAGGCTCACCAAGAAGCAAAGAGAAAGGACCCAAATAAAATCAGAAATGAAAGAGGCGAAATAACAACAGACCCCACAGAAATACAAAGGATTTTTAAAAAATACTATGAACAACTCTATTTCAACAAACTAGACAACCTAGAGGAAATGGATGTATTCCTAGAAAAATACAAGCTTTGAAAACTCAATCAAGAATCTAAAGTATAAATAGGCCAATAACTATGGAAGAAATTGAGGCAGTCATTAAAAAGGTTCCAGCATACAAAAGGCCTGAGCCAAATGGCTTCACAGGGGAGTTTTAACAATCATTCAAAGAAGAACTAAAACCTATCCTCCTCAGACTATTCCAAAAAATTCAAGAGGAAGGAACATTTCCAAGCTCATTCTATGAAGCCAGCATTACGCTAATACCAAAATCAGATAAAGACAACACAAAGAAAGAGAATTTCAGGCCAATATCCCTCATGAACATAGATCCTCAACAAAATCCTAGCAAATCGGATCCAGCAGTACATCAAAAAGATCATATACCATGATCAAGTAAGATGTATCCTGGAGATGCATGATGGTAAAATATCCGCAAATCAATAAACATGATACATGACATAAACAAATTGAGAGGTAAAAATCACAGTCTTATCAATTGATGCAGAAAAAGCATTTGACAAAATCCAACACCACCCTTTCTTGATAAAAACCCTCAGCAAAGTGGGAATAAAGGGATCATACCTCAACATAATAAAAGCCTTGTATGACAAACCTACAGCCAACATCATACTCAATGGCAAAAACTAAAACCATTTCACCTAAGAATAGCAACAAGACAAGGATGCCCACTTTCACCACTCCTGTTTGACATAGTATAGGAAGTGCTAGCCATAGCAATTAGGCAAGAATAAATAAAAGGTATCCAAATTGGAAAAGAAGACATAAAACTGTCCTTATTTGCAGATGACATGATACTGTACATAGAAAACCCTAAGACTCCATAAAAAACATTACTTAATAAATGAATTTGGCAATGTAGCAGGGTACAAAATTAACACCCAGAAATCTATGGCATTTTTATACACCAACTAGAAGAAATTCGTGCACTCGGAGGGGGGGTCCCTCAGCCCAGACTGCACCCTCTCAGTCTGGGAGCCCTCAGGGGATGTCTGACTGATGGCTTAGGCCCACTTCCTATAGGGAAGTCATTAGTCGGACATCCTTAGTGCTGCCGTGGAAGAGGGAGAGGCTTCCACTACTGCTGTGCTAGCCAGCCATGAGCTCAGCTTCTGGTTGAGCACTGCTCCCCCTGTGGGAGCACACTGACCACCAGGGGACAGCTCCTGTATTGAGCATCTGCCCCCAGGTGGTCAGTGCGTGTCACAGCAACCGGTCATTCTGCTTTTTGGTTGATTTGCATATTAGCCTTTTTTATATAGGATAATGTGTTATTATGGGCAAGGTCTCTAATTCAAATTTTTTTTTAGGTCGTTAAAGGAAGGGGGAAAATTTTCACTTGAGCCTGAAGCAAAAATTGCCCTTAGCTCAAAAATCTGCATACCATTGAGACACATCCTGGTGAGGCTCATTCTGAACCTCCACACTGTTCTATTATGTGTATAAGTATTGGGAACCATCTTATCTCGTTAGTGAAAGGAACCTTTTGTTATGTTACAATGACTAACTTTATCTCATGAGTTGTGTTTTGGCTTCAAGCCTGTATCCAGTATTCATGTAGCAACTTCAGCTCTTCTATTCAATATTTACCTGGCATATCTTCTTTTTATTTTCTCTAAATCTTTCTAGATTTTTATGTATCAGATAGCAATAGCCCATGGACACAGACAATGGTTTGGTGAAGGCCTGGAAGGGGCGGGTGCAGGGTGGAGAAGATCAATGGGGGGAAAAAAAAAAACAAAACTAAAAAAAAAGGGACATCCATAATACATTCAAAAATAAAGATACATTTTAAATAAAGGAAAATATCTTAGTTGAAAAGAGTTTTATGTGAGCCCTAACTGGTTTGGCTCAGTGGATTGAGTGTCGGCCTGTGGACTCAAGGGTCCCAGGTTTGATTCCGGTCAAGGGCATGTACCTTGGTTGCGGGCACATACCCAGTAGGGAGTGTGCAGGAGGCAGCTGATTGATGTTTCTCTCTCATCGATATTTCGAGCTCTCTATCCCTCTCCCTGCCTCTCTGTAAAAAATCAATAAAATATATTTTTAAAAAGTTTTATGTGAAATAATATAATTGCTCTACACTGTACTTTATATTCTCAACTCCTCTCAAAGAGATATTAATTGACCCTATGTTCACTTAATGTTAATTGACCCTATGTTCATTGACTGCAGGACTAACTTCCACCACACCCAGCATGCACTGAGTGCTATGGGGGCTGTGATTAGATCCTGCTTTTCTCTCCCGGACACTGTCAGGGCCTGATCACAGCCCCCTCAGTAGCCAGTGCTGGGTCGCCTCAGCTGACTTCCAGTGTTTGGTTGAGCCTTCAGTCGTTATGGACCCTGGCTCTTTATATATATAGATAATGAAGTTACAGAAAGAGAGATTAAAAAAACAATCCCATTTACCATCGCACCAAAAAAATTAAGATACCTAGAAATAAACTTAACTTAGGAGGTAAAAGACCTCTACGCAGAAAACTACAGGCTGCTGAAAAAAGAGATAGAGGAAGACATAAACAGATGGAAGAACATACCATGTTCACGGATTGGTAGAATCAACATCATTAAAATATCCATACTACCCAAAGCAATCTATACATTCAATGCACTCCCCATTAAAATACCAACGGCATATTTCACAGACCTAAAAAGAACTCTCCAAAAATTCATCTGGAATAAAAAAAGAACCCGAAGAGCTGCAGCAATCCTGAGAAAGAAGAACAAAGTAGGTGGGATCTCAATACCAGATTTCAAGCTGTATTACAAAGTCACTGTTCTCAAAACAGCCCGGTACTGGCATAAGAACAGACATATCGACTAATGGAATAGAATAGAGAACCCAGCAATTGACCCAAACCACTATGCTCAATTAATATTTGACAAAGGAGGCAAGAACATACAATGGAGTCAAGACAGTCTCTTCAATGAATGGTGTTGGAAAAATTGGACAGATACATGCAAAAAAATAAAACTAGACCACCAACTTACACCATACACAAAAATAAACTAAAAATTAATAAAGAATTTAAACGTGCCGAAACTGGTTTGGCTCAGTGGATAGAGTGTCAGCCTGTGGACTGAAAGCTTCCAGGTTCGATTCCGGTCAAGGGCATGTACCTGGGTTGCGGGCACAACCCCAGTGGGGGGCGTGCAGGAGGCAGCTGATCGATGTTTCTCTCTCATCGATGTTTCTAACTCTCTCTCTCCCTCCTTTCCTCTCTGTAAAAAATCAATAAAATATATTTGTTAAAAAAAGAATTTAAACATAAGACTGGAAACCATAAAAATCTTAGAGGAATCCACAGGCAGCAAAATATCAGACATATGCCGAATCAGTATCTTCACTGATACAGCTCCTAGGGTAATGGAAACTAAAGAGAAAATCAACAAATGGGACTACATCAAAATAAGAAGCTTCTGCACAGCAAAAGAAACCATCAACAAAACAAGAAAGCCCACTGTATGGGAGAACATATTTGCCAATGTTATCACCAATAAGGGTTTAATCTCCAACATTTACAGGAAACTCATACAACTTAACAAAAGGAAGATAACCCAATCAAAAAAGGGACAATGGACCTAAATAGATACTTTTCGAAAGAAGACATACAGAAGGCCGAGAGACATGAAAACTTGCTCAAAGTCACTAATCATATGAGAGATACAAATCAAAATGACAATGAGGTACCATCTCACACCTGTCAGAATGGCTATCATCAACAAATGACAAGTGCTGGTGAGGATGCGGACAAAAAGGAACCCTCGTGCACAGCTGGTGGGAATGCAGACTGATGCAGCCACTGTGAACAGTATGGAGTTTCCTCAAAAAACTAAAAATGGAAATCCCATTTGACCCAGTGATCCCACTTTAGGAATATATCCCAAGAAACTAGAAACACCAATCAGAAAGGATATATGCATCCCTATGTTCATAGCAGCACAATTTACCATAGCTAAGATTTAGAAACAGCCTAAATGCCCATCAGCAGATGAGTGGATTAAAAAACTGTGGTAGATCTATACAATGGAATACTATGTTGTTTGTGAAAAGGAAGGAACTCCTACCATTTGCAACAGCATGGATGGACCTGGAGAGCATTATGCTTAGCGAAATAAGTCAGTTGGAGAAAGATAAATATCACATGATCTCACTCATTTGTGGAATATAATGAACAACATAAACTGATGGCCAAAAACAGATCCAGAGACAGAGAAGCATTGATCAGACTGTCAAACCTCAGAGGAAAGGTAGGGGAGGGTAGGGGTAAGGGGGAGAGATCAACCAAAGGACTTGCAATCATGCATACAAGTACAACCAATGGACACAGATACCAGGGAGTGTGTGAAGGCATGAACAGGGGGTTGGAGTTGGGGGGGAATGGGGGAGATAAGGACACATATTAATACCTTAATAAAGAAAATAAAAATTTTTAAAATTGTAATTGTCATGGGTAACATTTTAATGATTTTAAATAGTTCTATAGTCCAAGGAAATTCTGTTCAGTATAGTAATAGTAACTGACAATTATCCAACTTTTAAATGTGTGCCATGTACTGTGCTAATCATTTTGCACAGCATTCTCCTTTAGTCATCAAGAACCCTATGATGGTAGGGACTACTATTAACGGGTTTTACAGATGAGGGAAGTGAGCCTCAGTATGTCAAACTGGTCCAATGTTATATAATACTTGTCATCTCAAAACCCTGCATAGAATTTGGATTTTTACTGATGAATAATTACCCTTTCCTCACTTAAACTCGACAGAGAATAAGATGCAAACTGAATTTGCATCAGACATTACTGCTTTTTTGGCAGAATTCTTATCTCTTGGTTAATTTGTGTGTGTGTGTGTGTGTTGTAGCTTTTCCCCCAGTGTTAAATCAATTTCAAGTGAAGGCAAGAGTGAGTGTTAGAATATTTTTAGGAAGTCTCATTTTTCACCAGGTATTCTTTCTAGTCCAGTGGACTTTCACTTCTCTTCACATCAAATCATATGTGAAAACCTTTGTAAAATATAGTTCAAAGTGAAGGGTTGAAGGGCGTGCTTTTCCCACCCAGTTCTGCATGCTCTGCCCTAGGTGGTGGACATTCATACATATATGCACTCATTCAGGCATATATCAAATTCTAGAAAGCGATACTTACAATATCTATTCCTATAAAAAAGTACATTTTGATACTTTTTATGATAACCACCAAACTGACTTGCAAGTATTAAAAGTTCAAAACTCGTCTTTTGAAAAACTGCTCTAAAGTGTGTGCTGACTACATATCCTAGATCAATCTTTATTGATATCACCAGTGAAAACTGGAGAACTTGCTGAAAATATACTAGTATCAGGGCCTGAGTAGACACGTGGAGAACATTTTGGAACTCTCAAAGTATTCTCAGGTTTAGAACATAAATGGTAACTTCAGTTCTTTTTGAGAAAATAGAGATCTCTTCTCACGTAAGCCTTTCTAGTAAAATAGGCTAGAATCGTGGTTGGCGAACCGTGGTTGGCAAACCGCAGCTCGCGAGCCACATGCGGCTCTTTGGCCCCTTGAGTGTGGCTCTTCCACAAAATACCACAGTCTGGGCAAGTCTATTTTGAAGAAGTGGCGTTAGAAGAAGTTTAATAAATTTGGCTCTCAAAAGAAATTTCAATCGTTGTACTGTTGATATTTGGCTCTGTTGACTAATGAGTTTGCCGACCATTGGGCTAGAAGGTTGGTGTTTAATTGAAGTTGGAGGCAGAAACTGATGAGGTAGCAGCCAGAGATTTCCTTAAACTACTTGTTTTGAATTTCAACCTGCATAATTCTCCAGGCTTAAGTTTTCTTGAAGGAGTAACCAAGCCTTTTCTTCTTACCCAAAGTAGGGAAGGACAGGTCACAAATGAAGAACTTGAAATAGCTTCGAGGTTCCAGAAGCTGCTGGGAGTCAGCAGCTGCCATATTGATAGTGCTCTTTGAACAAACCGAGAAGGCTCACCATCCTTTAAACTGCCGTTTCTTACTGGATTGGCTACTTGATATTAGTGTCATCTGTCACTTTAAAACACAGAGGCTCAGTCTCAGGGACTGCCAACCAGTGACAGGGAAGAGAAGACAAACACCTCAAGAGCAGAGTAACATAGAACTTACAAGTCAAAGTTAGAATGAGTTCTACTGTATCTGGCTCCAGAGTGATAGGTAGAACAAAATCAATTGCAAATAGTCTTAGGACTCCTGAAATGTAATTGTTTTTAATATATTTAAAAGCACACAGATGTCTCTTTGATTTATAAAAAAATAAATACATAACATGACATATTTCTTCATGATCCTGGGCTCTTATGAAGTCAAACTCTTAAATGGATGTGGTATGATCACGCATGATCAATTATACACACAGAAGCATATTCCAGTTGTAAAAACAAATTCCTTCAAGGACCAGAATAAACAAAGGTTAGTCTTCTACTGGAGAAAGTATGTCCAGAGCTTGGCAATAAGGCTGGGCCCAGCATGGTAGTCTCTGACCAGCTAGCCTACAATCTAAGAAGCCAGGGCAGGAAGGCACAGCCCTTCAGCTCACATGGTCACCCACCCTACAGGTCAGCCAGGCTTCTAAACCAGTGCAGAATGGCCAATTCTCTCCCAGGCTCCACAGGGCTCCCACCTAACTGAGAATGAAGCACAGGAGGGGTGATTTTGCCTTTACTTGAGGCTCTGTCTTAGAAGACTAAGGTGTGCTCATCAAGTATTTTCATTATAACACTGAATGGCAGTCATGACCCTGCCCATGAACGCTGAGCAGAGAACATGAGGCTCACCGTGGGCTTTACTAGACATGAGTGAGCATGCAGTTCTGAGTGGGAAGGAGGGAGGTGTTTTTTCCAGATGGCATGCGCTCCAGTCAGGGTAAAGACATTTGGCCTGAAATACCTGACAATGCTATGTAAACTGGGGGTTTGAGAATCATGTTTTTTACCCATATAACACAACATAAAAAAACTAAAAATCCAGTCTCAGTAGGTAAATTTGGATTAAAACCTGAAGCGTTTTTGCATAATTGTCAGCAGGTTGGAATGTATCTGATAGTTCAATCTGCTATTGTGTTGTTGGCTGTCTTTGAATTAAATCTAGAAACTGTTCTGATACCTCAATCCTATTTTCCAAACCACTTAATTCCTGTTAATTCTTAAATTGGCTAGTTCTCCTTCTTCAGAATAATTATCCATAACAACCTTCCTAATAGTGAGGGTGTACTTCTGAATAGAAGAGGCCTTCAGTTGAAATGGCATCTCCAAGGCCCACAGTTCGGATAGGATCTTTACATACCAATACGGGTGTGAAGTGGAAGGACACCCCCTCCCTGTGCCATTCTATCACTGGCTTGTCAGGGTTGAATATGACCCTAGAACCTGCCTCTGAATGGGAAGTCAGGAACTCATGTGGTGCTCTCAGGGACACTCGGCTGGTATCTATGGTTTCTGTGGCACAGGCCTGTGTCCCAGCCACACGAGCTCCTGCAGCCACGGCTGCCAACTGGTTGGCCCAATGTCCATCTACAGTTGCCAGGATGTGGTAGACCAGCGTGTGGAAATGGATCCTGGTAAGGTCTGAGGCTCTGCTTTTACTCTTCCCATGTTCCTTCAAGATCCAAAATAGGATGTCACTGACCGTGCCTACATCAGGAACACCATTCCAAGAAGAGAGGGAAGAGTGAGGTCCAGCTGCTGACTGGCTAAGAAATAACAGCTCCTGTTCATTCAGCCCAAGGGAAGTCACCGTGTGGAAGACCTGCTAACAAAAACAAAATGACAGTCTCTTTCCAATTCACATAAAAAAGGCATCTTAGGACACAGCCAATGACCAAAGCCAGGGAAGTAAGGCAGGATAACCTCTTCCTTACAAGACTCCCTGCCCCTGAAGTCTGTGGTGGGGAAGTGACAGTTCATGTCACTGTTTTTACTATTACACCTCTATTTCCACCTTATTATTCCTCAGGATAAACTGGAAAGTTGCAGTAACACTCTTAGAGCCAGTCTTTTGTTATATGCCATTACAAGACAAAGGGCAGAGGTGTACATATTTTGTGTTTCTTTTCATGGTGCCTAGCTTTGCATACATAGCAGATCCTCTTACCATTGATGGGACATGACTCTCAGTTCCTCAATGTCATCAGATATTATACCAGTAAAATGGAGAAGGCTTTAGCAACATACAATCAGGCTTATAGTGGTTTTGTGTATAACCACCAAGGAGCAAGAACAGTTTCATATTAGCACTAAGCTTTTTAGGCAGGTGTTACTACTAAATAGAGTACTCCTCTCTCTATTTAGTAATAACACTGAAAAAGGGCACCATATAGGAGCCATTGAGCCTGTTTCCTTTTTCTGTTTTTAATTTTAAAAATTATCTATTTCTAAATTATAGTTGACGTACAATATTACATTAGTTTCAAGTATACAACATAGTGATTAGATATTATATAACTAAGTGATCACCCCCATAAATCTCATACTCATCTGACACCATAGTTATTATAATACTGACTGTATTCCTTAGACTGTGCTTTATATCTCTGTGACTATTCTGTAACTACCAATTTGTACTTCTAAATCCCTTCCCCTCTCACCCTTCTCCCAACCCCCCTCCCATCTGGCAACCATCAAAATGTTCTCTGTATCTATGTTTCTGTCCTCCTTTATTTTTATTTTTTTGGATTCCACATATAAGTGAAATCATCCAGCATTTGTCTTTCTGACTTATTTCACTTCGCCTAATACCCTCTAGGTCCATCCATGTTGTTGCAGATGGCAAGATTTCATTCTTCTTATGGCTGAGTTGTAATCCATTGTACACATATACCACTTCTTTATCAATTCACCTGTTGATGGACACTTAGGTTGTTTCCATATCTTAAATACTGTAAATAATGCTGAAACAAACATATGGATGTATATGTCTTTCTGATTTAGTATGTTATGTTTCTTTGAATAAATATCCAGAAGTGGAGTTGCTGGGTCCTTGTTTCTTGTTGTATCCTTTGTTTTAAAGTCTAGTTTGTCTGGTATAAGTATTGCTACCCCAGCTGGTTTTTTATTTGTTTCAATTTTCATGAAATATCTTTTTTCATCCCTTCACTTTTAGTCTGTGTCTTTTGATGTTGTTTCATATAATTTTTTATCTATTCTAGTCACCATATATCTTTTTGAAAAATCCCCATCTGAGGATTTTTTTTTAACTGATTTTAGAAAGAGGGAGAGAAAGTTGGGTGGGGTGGGGTCTCAGGAATCACCAGGGCAGAGCTATGAGTGTTAACCAGGTTGATGGAGACTCAGAAATGGCATCGCCTGCCAACTCTGTGGAACAATGGCCTCTGCCGGTACTTCTGTCTGAGAGAAGGCTGCTCCTCCAGCCCTTGCTAGACAATTCAGTTCCTCCTTGTATGTCCCTGCTGTTTTAAACTGCCACCCCAGTGCTGGAGCTCAAAGTGCTCAAAATGTGTCCAAGTTAAGTTGGTGCATTCATGGGCCCTTTAAGAACACCTGAGACTCTAGCAGACCTCCATCTCACTTAGCTGTAATCTCCACTGGTCTTGATAGCCAGAAGTTATGGGGACTTCTCTTCCTGGTACTTGAACTCTGGGCTGGGGGTTCTGATGTGAGGCTGGGACCCCTTACTCCTTAGGGGAGATCTCTACAGCCAAGATAGCCCTCCCAATTAACTGCCACATGTGGGTGTGGCACCAGCCTGTTCCAAGCCTCTCCCCTCCTACCGGTCTCAATGTGTGTTTCTTTATATCCTTAGTTATAGGACTTCTGTTTAGCTAGATTTCAGGGGTTCTGAGTGATGGTTGTTCTGTAATTGTAACTTTGTTGTGGTTGTGGGAGGTTCCAAGTACCACGTTTACCTACACCAACATCTTTACCAGAACTCTCTGTTGAGCCAGTATTCTATCTTAAAGGGAACCACTATGTCCACCTCATTATCTTTCTTACTTAGTACTTTCCTCCTTACAGCAAGATGACTGTTAGTCCTATATATATGCAGGCATGTAGGTATGGGTAAAGGGATTTATGTGTATGTATTTATATTTATTTAAAAATCAATGATCTGTACCTCTGCGAATGTAATATCACTTCCATTTACTGCACGTTCTGTTCCAGGCACTGAACTAATGGCTTTACTCAAGGGAGAGAGGGAGGGATAAAAGGAAGGGGGGGGGGAGAAAAGGAGGGATTACCTCCATTTTACAGATAAGGGGACTGAGGAGAGATTAAGTAGACAGTTACATAGAAAATGAGGTAAAAATGGCTTCCTTTTTAAAAAGTAAAAAGATAACCTAAAAAAGAGAAATGCAAATAAAAACTATACTGAAAAACACCAAAAGTGAACCCTAATGTAAACCAAGTATTTTGTGTGGCAATGATGTGAGTGTAGGTTCACCAACTGTACCAAGTATCCCATTGTGGTGCAGTGGGTGGGGTAATGGGGGAGACTGGGTGGGTTTGGGTAGGAGGTATATGGGAACTCTATATTCTGCTCATTTTACTGTACACTTAAAACTTCTCTAAAAAGTAAGGTCGGGGGGGGAGCTGATTTGCGTGGAGAGAGGCAAATGGGAGGGAAATATGGGACATCTGTAAAAGTATCAATAAAAAAAAGTAGTCTAATTTATAAAAACTTGTGAAATATTTCTTACCTGTTGCACTGGTGACAATGCATGTTTTTACTGTTGTTTTTTAAACAAAATTTTTAAAAACTAAATTTTATTGCTTTATCAAGAACATTATTTATTTACTATCATTTCAAAGAGGAAGGGGGGAGGGAGGGAGGGAGAGAGAAAGAGAGGGAAACATCAATGATGAGAGAGAATCATGGATTGGCTGCCTCCTGCAAACCCCCTACTGGGGATCAAGCCTGCAACTGAGCATGAGCCCTGACCAGGAATCAAATCTTGACCTCCTGGTTCATAGGTTGATGCTCAACCACCGAGCCACACTGGCTGTGCATGTTTTTAATCACATTCTGGTCACAATGATATGAGGAAATAATAAGCACTTGTAAAGAATTCTAGTGGAAGTAAATTGGTTTAATTCTCATGGAAGGCAATATCAAATTTACAGATGCTTTTTCTGCTCCTATCCAGCCAATTTTACTTCTGAGTATTATACATATGTACTTGTTCATGGGCAAAATAAAATCATGCACAAAGTCACTGGTTGCAGGCCTACATGGAATAGCAAAGGGTAATGCACCATCGAGAAGATTCAGGTTCAATAAACTGAGGTGCCCACACATTCCTTTTAACAACATGGCTGTGAAAAAGACGAGAATGTTCTCCAAGTGATGACAGAAAAATATCTTCAAAATCTGCTTAGTGAGAATTATTTGCTCCCTAGCATATGCCATCAGTTTGGCTCAAATAAATTCTTATAAAAATTTTTTTAAAACCCAACAAAACAAATCCACTTAGTGAAAAAGAACAAAGTGTAGAATGTGTATTTAAGTATGCTATGCTATATTTTTTTTATTAAAAGGGCTTAAAAATAAGGACATATTCCCATATTTGTATCTATCTATCTATCTATCTATCTATCTATCTATCTATCTATAGTAACACTAGAGAGATACAGATGAAACTAATGAAAGTACTAACAGTGGGTACAAGTGGTGGGAAAGAGGGAGGGTGACTTCATTGTATAGCTTTTAATATTTTTTGGGTTTTGAAACATATGAATATATTAACCATTATAAAGGTTAAATAATAATAAAATGAAAGGGTAACTAACTTGCCCAAGTTCATAAAGCTAGTAAATGGCAAAGCCAGCATTCCAACTCAGGTTACCCAAGTATATGTTCTTAAGTATTACCCTCTCAAATTTATCTAATCACTGTAGCCGTCCCAAGGCAGGAGTGAACACATGATGCCTGGAGGTAAGAGAGTAAAGCTCCCCCACTTTCCTTTCTCTGAGCTTCTTTTTTTTAAAAAAAATAAATCTTTACTGTTCAGATTATTACAGGTGTTCCTCTTTTTTTCCCCCCATAGGTCCCCTCCATCTGATTCCCCACCCCACCACATGCCCTTACCCCCCGCCACTGTCTTCATCCATAGGAGTAAGATTTTTGTCCAATCTCTTCCCGCACCCCTCACACCTGCTTCCCCTGAGAGTCGTCAGTCCACTCCCTTTCTATGTCCCTGATTCTATTATATTCACCAGTCCATTCTGTTCTTCAGATTTTTTTTATTCGCTTGATTTTTAGATTCACTTGTTGGTAGGTATGTATTTGATGTCATTTTGTTGTTCATAATTTCTATCTACCTTTTTCTTCTTCTTCCTCTTCTTAAAGAATACCCTTCAGCATTTCATGTAATCCTGGTTTGCTGGTGATGAACTCCTTTAGCTTTTTCTTGTCTGTGAAGCTCTTTATCTGACCAACTCTGAATGATAGCTTTGCTGGGTAGAGTAATCTAATCTTGGTTGTAGGTTCTTGCTGTTCATCACTTTGAATATTTCTTGCCACTCCCTTCTGGCCTGCATAGTTTCTGCTGAGAAATCAGCTGACAGTCATATGGGTACTCCCTTGTAGGTAACTAACCGTTTTTCTCTTGCTGCTTTCAAGATTCTCTGTCTTTTGCCCTTGGCATTTTAATTATGATGTGTCTTGGTGTGGTCCTCTTTGTATTCCTCTTGTATGGGGTTCTGTGCGCTTCCTGAACTTGTACATCTATTTCTTTCACCAGGTAGGGAAAGTTTTCTGTCATTATTTCTTCTAATAGGTTTTTAATATTTTGCTCTCTCCCTTCTTCTGGCACCCCAAAAATTCGGATGTTGGTTCGCTTAAAGTAGTCCCAGAGGCTCTTTATACTATCTTCATATTTTTGGATTCTTTTTTCTTTTTGTTTTTCTGGTTGGATGTTTTTTGTTTCCACATATTTCAGATCTTTGGTTTGATTCTTGGGGTACGTTGACCTACAGTTGAGTTTCTGTATATTCTTTATTTCAGACAGTGTATGCTTCATTTCTGACTGATCCTTTTCCATTTTTTTGGCATTCTCATTAAGCTCCTTGAAGGTCTCATCAAGTTTCTCAGCGGTTTTAAGAAGATTCTTGAGTAACCTTATGAATGTGGTTCTGAACTCTATGTCGTCCAGTAGTTTGCTTTCCTCTGTTTCTTTCATTCGTGACATGTTTCTTTGTCTCCGCATTTTGGCTGCTTCCCTGTGTTGATGGAGTGACTTTGTGTGGTAGGTGACCTATAGGGGGCAGTAGCTCAGCTTCCCCAGTCACTTGAGGTGGATGCTCTTGGTACACCCCTTTGTGGGCTGAGTGCAAAGTCTTGGTGTAGTTAAACCTTAATTGCTGTTGGTACACTGGGAGGAATTGACCTCCAGGCCAATTAGCTGTGAGCACTCGCTGTGTCTATAACAGAAGAACTGCTGCGCTGAAGACACGCTTATGGGGCAGGACTTGTTTCAGTGGGGCTTTGGTGCTCGCTGAGTCTGCCTCTTGAATGTGTCACTTATGGATGTGAGGAGTTGAAATCTGGTGTTTCACACTGACCACTAGGTACACTGGCTTCTGGATCTCCAATGGGGTGCAGGTCAGCTATTGTCTAAGGCCACCCAGCAGGAGCTACAGTGAGAGCTACAGTTTTCTCCTCTTTGCTTGGGGTTTGGAGGTTTTGGAGCTGTCTGACCCGGGCTACAAGTTTGCTAGGTTAAGTTGCGATAGGGCAGGGCTTTCTTATGCTAAAGCCGCTGCTTGGAGCTTGGGTGGGTTTGTAGGTTGTGCAGGGCAGGGTCTCAGGGTGTCACTAGGCTAGGGCGTGGCAAACAGCAATGGCTGCTAGTTAGCCGGCTCTGCGTCCCAGTCAGCATCCCCGAGTCCCGTGCCCCAGTGCTATAAACAATTATTCCTGCGCGCAGCTCTGCAAGCAAGCCACCCTCACTGGCAGACAGTCCAGCTTCTCCCCGTAGGAGTTTGGGTCCCTCGTGTCTCCCCAGAAACTGTATTTCAGAGTAATCGGGGGCTTGTCTCCCTTTGGGTTGAAAAAAGCAACGCCCGCCGCCAGCCTGGGTTACGCGCCTCCGTACCTCAGCTTTTCAGCGCTCGTGCACGTCTCAATGCTCTTTTCTCTTTCCTTCTAGTTGTAGAATTTCCACTAAGCCAGCTTTCCCGTGGTTCTGGGTGATAGACGTTTTGTCTTTTAGTTGTGGTTTTGAAATTGTTGCGCGAGGCAGCAGTTTAGGTGTTTACCTACGCCGCCATCTTGGATTCTCCTCTCTCTGAGCTTCTTGACATTCAGTTTAAAGCAGCTGATCTGGGCTTTCAGTTTTCCCCTTTGAGTTCTACTATAGACCATTCACTCCCAACTTCCCCATTCTAGGAGAAACAGCCCACGAACCCATCAGATGCATTGCCATATTTCTAACCTAGGAGGAGATCCTATTCCAGAACAGTTCTGGTTCTTTATTTAGATCTCGAAGGACCTAAGTCTAAGTGACATGACAGCCATGCCTCAGTGAGCTGGCCCCTGAGCCCAAAACAGCTAGTCCTGCTGGACAAAGGCACATCTTTGCAAGGCCTCATGAGAGTCAGGGCCAATGAGGGCCCCATGTGCTGCCCACATGGTTACCTGATGCACAATGCTGCTCATGAGCTCCCTATTGGTCATACTGGCCAGCTCTAGGTGAATTGGAATACCAACGGGGATGTCAGAAATGGAGTTCACAACCTGTAAAAAGAGGACAGCATTGCTGTTAGATATAGAAGTCAGACAAAAGGAAGAAAAGATTAGGTCCTAGAGGCAGTGTGTATTGTCAATGTCTTCTTTGCATCCTCATGAAAACTCCAAGCTATGTAGTTTTCCATGGCCTCTGTGGATGAGGGATGCTTTTCCTGACAGGAACACCTAGGATCAGCAGAGAAGCACTGGGTTACAGACTCAGAGAGCACAAAGGACCACCCCTGTATGTTCATGTAGTCAGCCTATTCCTGGGGACCTAAACTGAGCAGTTGGCTTCAACTTCTGTATGAATCTGCAGCAATAGCTGATGGGAAGTGAGATGACACAGATAACACAAAGGATACAAACTATAAACACTGCAGCTTTCAGCCACATTCAGTTTAGCACAGGATATAGAGGCTCAGGCAGTAAAATGTTCTGACTTATCCTACTCAAGCTGCTGCCTGTGTCTGAAAGAATAATGTGAGGTGCCTCCCTAGAGCAAGAGGCAGGTTCAGAGCCAGCTGCTGTGATATCTCCCGGGAAGGCCAGAACTGAGGGCAAAGCAGCATAAGCTGTAGAGGTCAAAAGAAGCAGGATTCTGAAGAAACACATTGCTGAGATCTGTGAAATTCTAGAACAGTGCTATTACCTCCAAGAGTCTCTTTCTCTGGAACTCCTTGCTTTGTCCCTCCATCATGTGCAATCCAGAGAGGACTACCAGGTCTGGCTGAAACTCCTCCAGGCTAGACACAAACACCTCCAGCATATTCATGGCCCCGTTGGAGAGGTCGTGGGAGAAGATGAATCGGTTGGCATGGGGAGCTTTTAACTGGCCCCACTCCTCCCCTAGAAAAGCCCAGTCAACACAATGAGAAGAAAAGGAAGAGGCTTTAAGTCTCCTAGGTGTGGGGTATGGGGGTTTGCAGCCCCCCCCCCCAAAGCTTTTTCTCGGGGAGGCTGGCTTCTGGCTGAGGAGAGCCTCACTACAATGGCCTAAGGTAAGCATGGCATTGCATCCAGGAAAGCAGTGGTCAGTAATGAAACAAACCAAAAACACAGAAACACAGTATGGGGTACTATACACCTTTATCAAAGGGTAACAATTAGCTCACCCTGAGTCCCAGGAAAGCTCTGCTGCCCATTGAGCTTTTCAAACACAGGATGCCTGTGTCCTTTCCCAGTTACAGGACAGTAGCATTACTTACAAATACCAGCTACAGTGCATAGTCCCTGCACACAGCAATGCTGCCTTTCTCTGTCTCCACCTCACAGCAATGTCCTGAGCACCTTTCACTTAGTTGGGACCTAAGGAGGCTGAAATTCCAAGAGTCAAGCTGACTGCACTCCCTCCCCACTGCTGCCCACCGGTGGTTTCCAGGCACTTGGTCCAGAAGGTAAGAGCATCTGGCTGCTCTTACATCCTTTGAGATCTTAGCTCCTGGTCATGTCCAAACAAAATACCCAATGGTGGTCCACAGAGTGGAGTGTAGTAGTCTAGCTCTACTTCATTTAAAGAGCAGACACCAGGACGACCTCCCCATGAATCCTTTCCTAACTCTGTCACCCCCAATGACTTCCTTCTCTAGGCTACAGCTGCACCCAGTTACAGGAGATGGCACTTTACTTTGCAATCATTTGTTCAGGAATCTGTCTCCTGCAGTGGATGGTAGCAGAGGGCAGAGTAGTGTCTCCTACTATCATCAGACTCCTGCTCACACTGGACCTGGCACTCAGCCACATGAACAAACAGCAAGATACATGAGCAAGAGAACAGACTCTAATGCCCACAACAACAAGAAATATGGGTATGATCTCCAAGTCCAATATTTCCCCCATGTGCAGTGATGAGATTGTACATGGGGGAAAAGACGGGGCATTACCTGGAACTGGCCCTTAAAGAATGAAGCTGCTAAGATGCACTGCCTAAGTTAACTTAGGGGAAAAAAAGCCACACAGAGTTCAAAATAAATTCCTTCAGCAAAAAAAGTGAGCGAGATAAAAATAAATGGGCTTTTGCAACGTGAAAACAAGGAGGGATGTGAAGGGCTCTTCACTGGCTGTTTGCACAGGGCTGATGGAGCTAAGAAGCAAAGTGACTGAAACTCAGACAGTGTGAGCTCCTAATAATAGGTTAATGCCCCTCTTTTCTCATAAAGGTTTGCATTTATTTAAGCGATTTCTTATATCAATTTATCATCCTGCCCTTCAGCCACTGAGTAAGCAAAACCTATGTAATGACTCATTGGATCCCTGGCCCAATGCCTGAAAATAAGCTTCTCTGGAGATGTCTGACAGGAGAGGAGGAGGGAAAAGTTGACAATTCTTCCTGGGAATTTATTCATCCAGGTTAGAGAGAAGCAGGGGATGGACTTCTGTTAAAAGAGCTGACCCAACAGCTGCTGCCACCAGACTAGTTTCCCTCCAGAGTCTGATAAAAATGTAAATGTAAGTTTAATAAAAGGTCTGCTTTATTCTAAAAAATATAGCCGAGAAAAGAAAAACTGAAGTGTAAGCTTCTCAACCCAAGGATGGAGACAGTCTCCTGTGAAGATCAGCTGTGCCATATATGTAAGGCACATCTGTCAAATACAACAGCAGTCTTCGTGAGGAAACAGTCTCTCCATTCTTGTCCCCAGGGGAAATGACAGAAACCAGGAACCAGAAAGGTCCCAAATCCAGAACATGAGTGCCAACAGAAATGCAAGTGAGAACATGGAAGTGGCAGCAGCATCAGCGGTATATCAAAGACACATCTTTAGTTATTCTAGATTTTTTCAGTCAACAGTCTTGTTCATGCCTTTCATTTGAGTAGTACATAGTGCTTAAACACACTATCTTAATCCTTACCACAATCTTCAGGCAGTAAGAACCATCACTCTGATTTCCCATTTGGGGAAACTAAAGCCGAAAGCAACTCAAAACTTGTATATTATTAAATGTGAGCTGCCTGCCCTAACTATCGGTCCATAATTTTCAGACCCTGACCTTCTTAACTTCCTGATTCTAGTAAATACCCCAAAGAGAACCAGAGACAAGAACAACCCCATTTTGTACTTGAAGAAAGGCATAATTTTCAGGAAGCACTATATTTCATACTTATATTAAAGTTAATTACTCTAGTAGGTGAGGTTCTCTTAATTTCTGACTTGGAAGCAGTTCACTGAGGCATATTAAGTACATACTGCTTTAAGGTGCCAATGAGTCTATTTCAATGTTTGAGTCTTTAACTTGAATTAATGTGTTGAATCAGAAATTCAAGAGGCTGGGTTCTGAGCAGAGGAAAGATACCACAGCAAATACACAACTAAATTACGTTCAGGTATTTAGGGTTTTTTCAGAAATCAGATCTGCAGACTGTAACAAAATCTACTGGGGGGGGAGGGAGCTGGATGGAGTGGTTTGGAGTGATAAACATTGAAACATTATATAACAGGAAATAATATGCATTGTTAAATATATAACACTTTCAGTTACATACCAAGGGAAAACAAAACAATTCAAAGAAAGCTTGCCAGAGGCCCAGAATCAAATCTGAGCAGCTTGAAAACCAGAAAGGCCTTGGGCAGAATCTAGCACAGAGTTGAACAGATATTATCTGCCCTTTTCTTTCCTTAGTAATAAAGAAAAACTTTATAGGTATGTGTTTAAGATGCCTGCTTTCCTACATCTTGATTCCTCTTGGTTTCAGATCAATTCTGTTTATAGATGTGGAAATTTTCTTCACTGTTGTAATACTCTAGCACTCTCCCTTGAGACAATGGCCAGTATCAGTGCAGGAAACCTGTGGTAAAGCAAGAACAGGGGATCCTACTAATTTACACAGAGAAATCTGTAGCGTAGTTACTCCTCAATGTAACATTATACACTCCCCTGCTGAGTCTTAAACTGCTTGTTACTCATTTCTCTTACCTGCTTGATACTCTAAAATTAGGTGGAACTCATCCACTTCTTGCAGTGACTCTGGTGGAACAAATACATTGTCATCAAGAAGTTCATGCAGTTTTGGACCAACTGGACCACAAAGAAGAACCTGGAGACAAAAAATATGAAGTCTATCAGATCTGTTCCTTTTCCCATAGAATCTGTATAGTAACCAAAAAGATACATTGAGGCTACTTCTTTTCATTTTAACAAAATACTGGAATCCCAATCTAAATTTGAAAGTTATGTAATAGAGGGACTATTATCAGGGTCTCAGCCTCTGGAATATATGGCCACAGTGTACCCAGAAATGAGAGGCTGACAAAAGACATATGTCACACATGCTAGGTCCTATGTAGCTGCTAGGGACTGAACATTAGTGTCCCCCCCAAATTCTTATGTTAAAGTCTAATTGCCAATGTGATAGTATTTGGAGATAGAGCTTTTAGGAGGTAATTAAGGCTAAATGGGGTCATATGGGTGAGGTCTTACAGGATTGGTAGCCTTGTAAGAAAGAGAGAGATTTCTCTCTTTCTACAACATAAACACTGAAGAAAGGCCATGTGATGTCACAGCAAAATGGTGGCCATCTGTAAGCCAGGAACAGGGCCCTCACCATAAACCGAACATTGCTGGAACCTTGACCTTGGACTTTCCAGCCTCTAGACTGTGAGAAAATGAATTTTTGTTGTTTAAGCCATTGGTCTATGACATTTTGTTATTATGGCAGACTAAGACACGCCCTACACTACTTTCTCTTTTTCTTTACTCACATCCTGTGTAGGAAAATAGATATGGAATGTTGGAAACAATTCTGTTTGAATTGTACACAGTATAAAAAAGAACCAACCTCAACGATCACAATACCCTCCACAACCAGGTGATCTGATTTGTGAGACCAGGCCCTACTATACTTAGCTGTTATGTGAATAGAACAGTTTTCCAAATATGAGAATTAAAAATTACCCCAACTCAGAAAGTTTGGGGGCAGATGCTCTGCAACTTTTCCAAAACCTTTTCTTCAACTCTGACCTGGGCCTCTTCCAGTCTATTCTTTTTAGAAGCCATTTCATAGTACTGCTGTTTCTGCTATGCCAGTTCTGGACCTCCTCAGAGCCAGTCCAACAGACTCAAAACCATTGAATGATGAGGGCTTGGACCAAAATTTAAAGGAAAGTACCCAGAGATAACAACATCATTTCAGATCTAATATGCTCCACCCAGAAGCTTCAAAGGCATTTTTACTTGGCAATTGACTGCTTGTTTGTACAGAGGCACTTTTATGTGTCTGAGAAATCCCAGCTTCTGAGTGAAAGGAAAATATACCTCTCTCCCCTTGACCTACTTACTACTCCCTTTCAGCCTTGACACATGTCCATTGTTTGCCAATTCTGAAAAGTCTTGTTCCTACCATTTTATTTTATTTTTTTTGAATTCTTGACTAGAACTTCAGTTTTCAAGATAAGGTAACAAGGGCCAGTTTACCCTCCTGCCTAAAATAATAACAAGGGAAAACAGATACAATATATGAAACAAGGGTTTTCAAAATATTTGGACATTGGGCAACAAAGAACTGTGATTCTGAAGAAACAGGAAAAAACTAAGCAAGCCCTACAAATACTTCAGCATATTATCTTAAAAGAGTTTCCTTAAAAGAGTTCCCTGATATACAATTCTGAAAGAATTCACCATCAGCAGACCTGCACAATAAAAAATGTGAAAGGAGATCCTTTGGGCAGAAGGAAAATTATACTGGATGGAAATACAGCTCTAAACAAAGGAATGAGAGCACCACAAATGATGCTAGATAAGTAATATCTAGATAAGCCATATCTCTTATTAAAGCTCTTTAAAAGATAATTAACTGTTTATAAATATTAACACACAGAGAGGTTTGTAAGATATGTAAAGGTAAACTATATAGCAATCTATACTAATAATAGAGAAATATGCAAATTATCCGTTACAGCGTCACATTACCACCAGATCAGCAGGCTCATCCCTGCCCTCTGCTCAGGCAGCTGTGCAAGGCCCAGGGAAGGTAGGATAAGATATGATAGGAGGGGATAAGAAAGGAAAGGGAGAGGAAGGCAGGCCTGCATGCAGACAAGCCGAGAGGAGAAACAGAAATACAGAAAGGGAACAAGAAAAAGACGCAGGAATGGAAAAGGGAAGGAAACGTGGGGCTGCACGAAGGAGGGGGTGGCGGGGGAGCAGGTGTGCCCAGCGAGGGGTGGGGCAGGAGCCCCGCCCAGACACGGGAGGAGGGCAGTAGCCCCCCCGCATGGGCCATTGGTGGGGAGGCGCCCACAGGTCCAGGACAGAGTGGTGGACGGTCCGAGGCCTTCTGGGCAGAGGCACTCCTGCTTTGTGGCGGCAGCAGCAGCGCCTGGGCTGCACAGGCCTCGGCTACCCTTGCTGGGCCGGGAGTCCTGGGCAGGGAATGGGAGCAGGTGGCGGCAGAGAGGCTGGGGAAGGGGGGATAGTGAACACCTGGCCGGTGCTGAGCCCTGGGCTGGGGGTTAATGCTCCCCCTCCCCCCGAATGGAAGCTTTAAAAAGGGAGGGAGGGATGAACTTTATAAAGGAGTCAGTAGAGAGCAGAGTGAAAGAAGGAAAGAGGATGAGTGAACTGTAGGAGCTATATGATGAAAATCAAGTTTAGTTGTGTACTGGGGACAGATTTTTCAAGTAGGAGTCAGAAAAGAAAAAGGATAAATGATAGTGAATAATTAGGCAGGTAGATAGATAGATATTAAAACAGTGGAAGTAAGTAGAGAAGAATGTATGGGAAAGGTAGGATGAGAGAGAAAGAGGGAGGGAAGAAAAGTTTTAAAGGGGAGCCAGTAGAGCTTAAAAGGAGAATGGGAAGAAGGAAGAAATGGGGGAGGGAGCAAGGTCCGAGGGAGGAAGTGAAGAAAAAAATTAAGGTGGGAAGGAAGGAAAAGGGGAGGGAAGGTGGGTAGAAGAAAGATGGAAGAAGGATGGCACAGAAGTAGGAAATGAGGAGGAAAGAAAAGTTTATAAATGAGTCACTAGGAAAAAGTCTTACATAAAGGAGAGAGAAAAATTGTGTGAGAGGAAGAAGCCAATAAGGAAGTCAAATACAATTGCACGTGAAGGGAATAAGGTTTTAAAAAAAAGTTTAATAGAGGCGCCCAGGCTGGCAGGGGAGGGCAGTTAGGGGGATCAGGCAGGCAGGCAGAACAGTTAGGGCAGGCAGGCAGGTGAACAGCTAGGAGCCAGAGGTCCCGGATTGTGAGAGGGCTGTCCAACTGCCAGTTTGGATGTCCAAAACTGGCAGTTGGACATCCCCCAAGGGCTCCCGGATTGGAGAGGGTGCAGGTTGGGCTGAGGGACCCCTCCCATGCACAAATTTCAGGCACCAGGCCTCTAGTAATAGTATAAAGACAAGAAGGGAGAAATGGAGGTGTACGCTGTTATAAAGTTCTTACATTCTACATGGTATACTAATATCACTTGAAATCAGACTGTGATAAGCTAATATACATTATAAACCCTAAAGCAATCACTAAAAGAACAAAACAAAGAATTTTAGCTAATAAGCTTAGATAATGTGAAATCACAGAAAATATTCCAAAAAGAGTGCAGAAGTGGGTATGGTTTAGTGGTTGAGCGTTGACCTATGATCCAGGAGGTCCTGGTTCGATTCCCGGTCAGTGTATATGCCTGGGTTGTGGGCTCAATCCCCACTAGAGGGTGCGCAGGAGGCAGCCAATCAATGATTCTCTCTCATCATTGATGTTCTTCTCTCTCTCTTCCTCTCCCTTCCTCTTTGAAATAAAAAAAAAATATATATATATTTTTTAAAAGAATGCAGAAAAGGAGGAAAAAAGGAAAGGTAATGAGGTGGGACAAATGGAAAACAAATAGCAAGATGTTGGATTTAAACCTAACCTGATAAAGCAACAATCACATTAAATGTAAATGGTCTAAACACTCCTATTAAAAGACAGATTGTCAAAGTATTAAGAAGCAAGCCTCAATTATATGCTGCCTATGAGAAATAAGTTTTAAATATAAAGACACAAATAGGTTAAAAGCAGAAGGATGAAAAAAGATATATCATACTAACACTAATCAAAAGAAAGCTAGAATGGCTATTTTAATCAAAACAGATTTCAGAACAAATTCTCCTAATAAAATGGTAATATGCAAATTGACCGTACCTCCGCTACATCACCAGCCAATCAAGAGCGAATATGCAAATAAACCCAACCAAGATGGCTGTGGCCACAGAGAGCAGGAGGGAGGCTTGGGTTTCCCTGGCAATGGAGGAAGCCAAGCTTCCCGCCTGCCCTTGCTGGCCCAGGCCTCCACTCAATGCTACAAAGTTTCAATTATAGAAAATAAATAAATCCCAACAAAAATGGCGGCAGCCACGGAACTGGAGAGAGCATGAGGCAGTTGCCCCCGGAGATGGAGGAAGCCAAGCTCCCACCTGCCCTAGCCTGCTTTGGTGTCCCCTTAAGCTACAAAGTTTCAATTATAGAAGATACATAAATCCCAACAGAAATGGCTGCCACCATTGAGCAAGCAGAAGGCTTGGCTTTGCTCAAGGCTACAAAGTTTCAATTGTAGAAGATAAACAAATCCCAGATCCCAGGGCCTCTGCTTGGGTTGGGGGGGGGGGAGGGGACGTGGCCAGCCTGCAAACCACCACAGGCCCCTCACCCAGGCCACCCCACACCCCAAGGGAACCCCCACCCTGATCCAGGACACACTTCAGGGCAAACCAGCTGGCCCCCACCCGTGCACCAGACCTCTGTCCTATCTAATAAAATAGTAATATGCAGATTGACCATCACTCCAACACACAAGATGGCTGCCCCCATGTGGTCAAAGATCCTACCCCATGTGGACACAAGATGGCCAGCAGGTGGAGCAGTTGGGAGGGACCAGGCCTGCAAGGGAGGGCAGTTGGGGGGTACCAGGCCTGCAGGGGAGGGCAGTTAGGGGTGAGCAGGCCTTCAGAGGAGGGAAGTTGGGGGTGACTGGGCCTGCAGGGAAGCGGGGGACCCAGGCCTGCAGGGGAGGGCAGTTAGGGGCAAAGAGGGGAGCCATTAGGCATCAATCAGGCTGGCAGGGGAGTGGTTAGGGGGTGATCAGGCTGGCAGGCAGAAGCAGTTAGGGGCAATCAGGAAGGCAGGCAGGCGAGCAGTTGGGAGCCAGCAGTCCCGGATTGTGAGAGGGATGTCCACCGGTGGGATCGGGCCTAAATAGGCAGTCGGACATCCCTTGAGGGGTCCCAGATTGAAGAGGGTGCAGGCTGGGCTGAGCGACACCACCCTCCCTGCATGAATTTCATGCACCAGGCCTCTAGTAATTATATAAAATCATTTTCTTTATCCTTGGTAATGATGAAGAGTTCAATTCATAAAGGGATGTAACAATCCTAAGCAGTTCAGCACTTAATTACAGAGCTTAAAAATACATGAAGCAAAATGTTATAAGAACTGCAAAGGTAATAGATAAGTCCACAATTATAGCTGAAGATGTTAATACATCTCTCTCAATAATCAATAAATCAAGTAGACAGAAAACCAGTAATACAGAATGACACTATCAACCAATGTGGTCTAATTGATGTTTATAGAACACTCTACCTAACAACAGAAGAATATACAAGCATTTCAAGTGCACGTAGAACTCACCAAGATAAACCTTACCCTGGGCCATAAAAAAGTTTCAATAATTTAATAGCAGTCAGAGAAGCACATTGTCTAACCAACAATGGAATTAAAATAGAAATCAAAAACAGATATCTGGAAAACTCCCAGATATTTAGAAACTAATACACTTCTAAGTAGTCCATGGATAGGTTAGTAAATAGCCCATTTCCAGAAATCAAAGGGAAATTAGCATTTCAACAAAATGAAAATAAAAACACAATGCATCAAAAACTGTGGGATGCAGCTAAAATAATTCTTAAGGAGAAATTTATTGTATTAAACATCCTAAATTGGAAAACAAGAAAGGTTTCAAGTCAATGACCTCAGCTTCTTAAGAAACTAGAAAAAGAAGAGCAAGTTAAATTCAAAGTAAACAGAAACCAATAAAATAGAAAAGAAAAAAACTAGAGAAAAATCAATGAAACCAAAAGCTCATTATTTTCTGATAAGATCAGTGAAATTGATAAGCCTCTAGCCAAACTGATCAAGGAAAAAAATACAATTTACTTATATCAGAAAAGATCGATAACTTCACTACCGATTCTAAAGATCTTAAAAGGATAAGGGAATATTATGATTAATTTTATGTCAATAAGTTCCACATCTTAGATGAAATGGATAAATTCCTTAAAGGATAAAATTACCGAAGCTCATTCAAGAAAGAGAAAATCTGAATTTCTCTATACCTATTTAAAAAAAATCAAAGTTGTGCCCTGGCCAGGTGGCTCAGTTGGTTGGAGTGTTAATCCGTACACTGGAAGGTTGTGGGTTCAATTCCCTGTCAGCACATACCTAGATTGTGGGTTTGATCCACACTTGGGGAAGGTACAGGAGGCAACTGATTGATGTTTTTCTCTTCTCTCTTTTGCTCCCTCCCTGCTTCCTCTCTCTCTCTAAAAATAAATAGGCATATCTTCCGGCGAGAATAAAAAAAAAAAAAGTTGTTAATAACTTCACATAAAAAGAAATCCAGGTCTAGAGTGGCTTCACTAGTGAATGCTACAAACATTTAAGGAAGGTATAATATAAATTCTACACAAACTCTTTTTTAAAAAAAATCTAAATATTTCCCAACTCATTCTAAAGGTCAATTATACCTTAATACCAAAACAAGACATACAAGAAAATAAAAATAGAGACCACAGCCCTCTTGGAAATAGACATAAAAATTTAAAACAAAATTTTAGTAAATTAAATCCAACCATATATAAAACAGATAATAAATACATCAGAACCAAGTGGGGTTTATCTCAGGGATATAAGGTTGGTTTAACATTTGAAAATCAAAACAAAACAAAAACCCACACAATCATCGTATTAGATGCAGCATTTGATGAAATCCAGATATTTCTCAAAGGCAGTCTCCCCTTCTGCAATCTGACTTCTATCCTACCCATTCCACTAAATCTGCCTTTGCTATATTCACCAGGGTCTATTTCTGAGACACAATCTATAGCATAGTCATTAAAAATATGGAGACTGCTTGGTTTAAATCCCAGCTCAAACCCTTTATAAAGATTTAACCTTCCATGCCCCACTTTTCTCCTATCTACAAAATGGGGTAATATAACTTCCCTTATAGGGCATTCTGAAGATTAAATGTGTACTATGTATATGTATGTTTGTGTGTGTGTGCACACATGTGTATCACTTAAGAGAGTACCTAGCATACAGTAAGACCTATATGTTAGCTATTACTATTATTACCTTTGGAAAACACCTAGTTCTTAACCTCTGGTAGTTCTCAGATAATCCCATTTTGGCAGGTTAAACTAAATCTGAGAGCCTTTGAATCTTGGCTCTATCATTTCCTGGCTAGAACCTTGGGCACATTACTTCTCTGGATGTTTCATCTTTAAAAGGGTGATAATACCATACTTCATAAGATTATTGTGAGCACTGAGTAACAGATACCCCCTTTCTTTGCTCAATATCCTACTAAGGCCCAGACTTGTTTTACCAGAATGCTTCCCAACAAGACTGGTCCTAGGCCCAGCTTCTCCAGAGGTCAATATTGAAAAGTCAATCTTATATTAATAACCCAGGACTTCCCAGGTGCTGTCCTCCCAGAGGTCAGAATTACTTCTCAGAGTCAGGAGGGCGGCCTTTTAGGGACCCACACAAACACCCAGGGTTCTAATGGGAAGGGCACAGGCACTCTCTAATGAGCTTATGATTGATCTTTTCTTTCATCTATTAACTGGTAATATTCCTGAAGGGTAGCCCTGGAATTTCTAATCTTCTCTACTTGGGAGTTAATTATGACTATGAAGATAATGAATGTAAAATCTTTATTTTCCACCCTAATACTTCATGAGAACTTTAATTCTTTTTAAAATGCAAATGTTCACACTTTACTATGCTCTCCACATATAAGCACACCCATTTCCTGGTGTACAGCGTGGCTCCAAATAAATTCCCCCCCCCTCACACTGCTAATCAGCTATCTGTATTACTGGGCCCATCTCTGCCCCTGACCCATATTTCTATTTTCAGGTTGGTTCCCCCAAACTGTTTAACGTTCCTTTTCTCCACTGTCGGTAGCCACATCTATTCCACACTTGTCAAGTTTGCTTACTCTGAAATCATCTTTGTTAACTCTATCTTCTTTGCCCTCAAGTATGGTCTAGCACTGAGTGATTCCATTTTAGTATGCTTTAGACAGATGAGTTTCTCCTTTTCTGGCTGCTCTAATCCAAACCTTAATCATTTTACAGTAGGGCAACAGCAGTAACCTTGCTGGCCTCCCCCACATACATATTCCACTCAGCAAAAGAACCTTCTTATTCAGATGTTATTCTGAACAGCAGGAATTTTGAATTCTATTAAACTAATAGTTGAAGACTTGAAGATAACCTCCTACTGACCTCCATTAGTGGACTTCATTTTTCAACACTGGATCTAGGCTCACACAGAGCCAACTAAGTTTTCTCTCATCACTGTATAATCCCCAGTCTCAGGCACTGACTCCAAAGCCTACATGCTTTTAACCATTACATGATACATTACTTAAGAACAAGGACTCCAGGTCCTAGGTTAGAATAGTTCCATTTATTAACTGTGTTGTTCTATGCCTTAAGCTTCATGTGGAAAGACAGTAACAGAGGCAAGATGGTGGACTCGCGGTGAGCAGAAGTCAAGGGATGAAAATAGGTATGCCTAGAAGCAAATTTTAAAAGCATTTTCTCTTCAAATCTTGATAAGCATTTTGAGTCACCATGGCCATATCAGCAGTGAAATGGGCGATATCAAGCAGCACTATTTTGAAACATTTATTTCCAATCCAAAATGGAGCTTTATACTGTGTTTGTCATAAATCCACATACTCTTCTCTTCCAGATGATTATAATTGCAAAGTAGAACTTGCTTTGACATCTGATGGCAGGACGATAGTTTGCTACCATCCTTCTGTGGATATTCCATATGAATACACCAAGCCTATCCCTCGGCCAAATCCTGTGCATAATTATGAAGAAACACAGGATCAAACACTGAAAACCAGATTAGAAGAAAAAGAGGAACACTTTGAGCAAGGACCCATGATAGAACAACTTAGCAAAATGTTCTTTACTATTAAGCACCGTTGGTATCCTTATGGACAGTATCATACACGTCGTAGGAAACTGAATCCTCCAAAAGACAAATGATATTGAGGTTTTCAGTAAAATGCTGTCCTGTTCTCATTTGCCATTTGAGAAAATGCAATCAGAAATATTCACTACTATGTTATATAGTAAAATAATAATAAAATGTCTTTTCATCGGAAGGAAGGAAGGAAGGAAGGAAGGAAAGAAGGAAGGACCAACACCAGCATTAGCCTTAGAGGTTGTTGCAAGAATTAAATGATATAATCTATGTAAATCACTAAAAAAAATAAGAGACAAAGACAATGTCAGACACAAAGTAAGCACTCAGGAAGCATTAGCTGCTACAATTCTCCTACTATTATTATATTGGCTCCTAACAAGAGGCCCAGGGCACATAGTAGGTGGTCTGTACAGTGAATAAGATATTCATTCTTGCTCCTAAAATTATTGAAAAGTAGTGGAAGGGACAGATTTTAATCTGGGGATTTGACCTACCTTTAGATCTGAGTTGGCTGCAAATTTCTGTCCAATTAAAGCTGCATTTCCTCCTACATAGTGCTGTAAGATAGTTCAAGGTTATTAGACAGTATTTAGCACAACTATGTTATCAAACCTTAATAATTTTAAAATAATTTTTTTCCAAAAAATGGGTGACTTTACAAGGACACTGAGGAGAAGCTAATAAAACATTAAACCCATAGGTAAATGGACTATGAGTTATAAGGAAAGGTGAAGAAAATAAATATGCTAACCATGGAAATTAGTATAATTGCCTTAACCCTGGATCAAATTTGGCCTTGAGCTTCTAGGCAGACAGAACAGATAAAGGAAACAGGACAAGTGTGCACAGATCTTATCTTCTACACTGTAATCCTGCTAAGAGTTTATGATTATGTCACTCTCCTTCTGAAAGTCATCCAATAAACACTACAATGAACTGAAACCCAGCTCCTAAGTGAGGCACACAGGGCTTCTTTAGCTGCCCCTGCTCTCCTTTCCACCTTCCATACCGTGCTTGCAGTTCTCCAAGTTTGCGTTCCTCTGTGTGCCTGCCCTTCTCATACACTGGTATATCCCTGGTCACTTCTTAAGAATCAGCTACAGTTATCACCTCTTCTGCAGTGCCTTCTATTTCCTCTTCTCCACTGCCATCCCAACCTCCACACCTCTCCACCCAGACAGGATTCCAGAGCCTCTGCTTCCCCTATACTCCGAATAAACTCTACTACAGCCCCTGTCCACTGGGGCTATTATCATCTGGGTACATGTCTAGCTCCTTCAGGGTAGGGACTGTTTTTTTTCTCCCTTATAGTAAGTGCTCAATAAGCATTTGTTGCTACATTTTGAGAAAGGAAGAAACAAACTGATGTTAGGAAATACAAAGGCTTTCCTAGGGGACGATGCTGTTTCCTTAAACACCGTATCTCTCAGCCCAGGACACAGAACTGGAGAACTGATAATTCAAGGCTGCTATTTCATGTTGCTGACTAAAGATGAGTTCATGTGCTTTGGAAACCTGACAAGTAGGAGATAAAACTGATGTTCTATTATGAAAGCTGAGATGCCTTAGGTAGAATGCTGCCACCTCACCTTCCTGGTCCTCAGCCAAACACAGAAGCACAGACTAAATACTAGTAAATAATTCAATTCTAGATGTTAGACATCACTGTAATCCCACTGTAATTTGTGTCAACCAATCACTTGCTACAGGTGAGACAGTAATAGCTTTCTAGGGACAAACTTAAAACTTTCTGTTGATACATAGGTTGAAATTTGGCCTTTAATATGTTAGCCTTAACTTTGTATTTAACTGTGATGGCTAGAATTTACTAAATATCTTGGGGGAAATATTAAGATTCTATGAAGTAGATTTAAGTTTTCATTTAATAGTTACTAACTGCTGTTTATCAGTCAATCTGCCTTAAAGGAATTAGAAAAGGCACCAAATGAAGTATCACCCTACTGGGAAATAAATAACACATTTTAGGTTTTATAAGAAATAATTTGGATGATCTAAAAGCTAGGTTAAGTTTTGTAGAAAGAAACTTTTTGTTATGAAACAAAAGGCATGATCAAGGCAGAGAAAATAGAAACCAAACTGGTGATTTAAATACACCATCATAAAGACTAAACTTGTCATCGTGTTAAAACTATCAAGATTCTTTCATAAGAGATCAGATCTTCATTACTGAGCTCAGATGCAAAATGATCATAAATGAAATTTTAGCAGTTGCTATCTCCTTTAGAAACTCAGCTGGGTAATCAATGTTATCAAACCTTAATAATTTTAAAATGCCTATTTCTAATGTTCAAATGGGCAGCTTCAAAGGAAAAAACCCCAACAATGTTAAAATCTTAAAAGTTATCAAAATAAAAGTGGTCATAAAAAATAGCCTGTGGAAGGTACCAATTAAAAATGGCATTAAGAGCCTCCCTACTAAGAGTCCTACCCAGAGTCAGGTGACTAGCCAAAGGAAGATTTTAGGTAAGAAGAATCAGGGGTTTAGATGGAGTAGAGTGGAGAAATGTTTAAACAAACAACCACAATTCAACCTCAAGAGGCACAGGGGCATGTGTGACAAACAGGTGTGCTGGCCCAGGGCAAGAGCCATGGTTGGTCAGGTCTCTTGCCCTAGCATTGCTTCTTACTCCAAATGAGCCTCTTGGAAGTTGTCTGGACCTTGCAGGCCCCAGAGTTTTGTTTATGATCACCAGATGGGTTTGAGGTTCCCCTAATTCTATCTCTGACAGATTCTACCCTGTGTCCTTGTGATTCTCAAAACAACATGCTCAGAACAATAGCATCAATATAACCAGGAAACTTGCCAGAAGGATAAATTCTTGGGTCCCATCCCACATACACTGAATCAGAAACTCTGGAATCTGTGTTTTCAATACCACATCCAAGTGATTCTGATGCACATGTTCAACTCTGAGAATCACCAGTCTAATCCTGAGGTTCTCAACCAGGGGTGATTTTACTTCCTTCCTCTTCCCCATCCTGGAAACATTTTTAACTGTCACAGTTGGGGAAAAGAGGAAGTGCTATAGTCATCTAATGGGTAGAGGCCAGAGATGCTGCTAAATGTCTTACAATGTACAGGAAAGCCCCCACAACAAAGAACTGTCCAGCCCCAAATGTCAGTAGTGCTGAGGTGGAGAAACATTCATTGCTTGGGCCCAGTGGAACAGAGGTGAGGCCCAGGCAAAGGCTGGAACTAGTTCCCTGATGGTTTGGCCTTGACTTCTGCTCAGGAAGGACTAGGCCATGTTAGGATTACTGCAAGTTATCAGCCACAAGCAATATCCAAACCAGTTAGTAGATATCTTTCCTACCTTAAACTTGGGTAACAAGGATGAACCGGAACCAAAATTTTAGTAAATATGCTCCATGAATGCTAGTTGAATTGATCTGACCAGAAGCAGCAGAGTTAATAGAAGGTCAGATAAACAGTTTTACAAAAGAAAACATTGCAGAACTAGATTCCCAACAGTCACCCCCTTGGGCAAATTGGAGGAAGAAGTTGCTTGGTTGCTTCTAGGAACCATACGGAAAAGGTATCTTTTCCCATTCTCTTAACTTACTGCTAGCGAACCAAACAGACCTGGGCTCCTGGGAACTTCGATGCAACCTGGGCAACATCATGGAAAGTTTCCTTATCGCTGAAGAAGCGCTCTGCAGCTGCTCCCTTCCCCATGAAGTGAATGAAGGCTTCTTTCAGATCATTCCTTGAGTGCAGGATGGAGTGATCTTTCCCATCCCCAGGATTCAGGCCAAGTGCCTGCAAAAGCTTCACCCCTGAGAGCACCACATCCACACATGCATTGACTCTGGAAGGAAGGACATAGACCATGAGAGAAATTAGCGGAAGCCCCACTCCTCCCCTTCCACTCTCTAAGAATCAATGGAAAAAATATCCTCTGGTGAGGATTTTAACCAGTTAACTGACATGATATTTTGAATTTAATTAAAAAGGTCCGCTGCTTGCGTCTATAGATGCCTATGGCATACAAATGGTTAAAAAGGGAAGAAAGTTCTGGCTTGCATGTCAGTGTTTCTTTGCTAAAAGGCATACCCTAAAAGAAGGACTGAATAATTTGGGTAGCTAGTCGAGTTCTGTCCACACCCTTTCCCTGCAAGTCACTATTCCTGCCTCTGCCAAGTGGGGATGTCATTCTTGGCAGTGGGGCTAGATGACCACATAGGCAGCTCGTAGCCTGAGAAGAGCGAGGCTCACAGCAGGCCAACCAAAACAGCTCCTGGTGATAAAGGTGGCTGGGCTTCCAGGTTAATTCTGGGCAGCTTTGAAACCAGAAGGTAAACTCATCAATAAAAGAAACTGAATGGATTGAATTTTAGTGTGAAATATATAACTATGTTTCCCTTCTAGTTGCTTTAAAAAAATATCTTGATCTGGAAATTAATACACCAAATCATTAATGATTGCAAACTCTAAGAGGAATGAGACAGTGGTAAGGAGAGGAATTTTATTTTTTATTAGATATATTTCTAATGTTTATAAGCACACATTACTTTTATAACTTAACAAGTAATATTTTTTTGGTTTGTTTTTGTTAATCCTCACCTGAAGATATTTTTTCCCATTGATTTTTCAGAGAGAGTGGAAGAGAGGAAGGGAGAGAGAGAAACATTAATGTGAGAGAGACACATTGATTGGCTGCCTCCCACATCCACCATGACTGGCGCTGGGAATAGTGCCTTCCTTGACTCATGAACTTGCGACCCTTGGGTGCATGGGCTGACAGTCTATCCACAGAGCAACACAGGCCAGGGCAACAAATAACACTTTTTAAAGGTTTGTATGTAGGCTAGATATTATTTACAACACTCAAGTAAGGCTTACAAGGTTGAGAGTCACATCCCTCCTTATGACAGAAACTGATTAAATCCTCATGGTAATGAGGATTTTATTAGTTCCTCCCCTGTGGAGCCTATATGTAGGAAAGAATTTTGTCTACAAAAATTTAAACATTTAAATACTCAAATTTTCTTATTCTTTTAAAATCAAGGGCACATAATTACTCTGGTCAATTGGGAAAGGCTCTAAGCATTAGCATGCCTTTTAGAGCATAAAACACATTGACATGCATGTGGCAGGTGCTGAAAATTATGTTTAAAATAAATTTCTTTCACAGCCTTATGTGATAATAAACCAAATACACCTTGTAAACGTGTCCCAATTCCACCTCAGACAGTGTCCTGTATTCCTACAAATGCAACATTAGATGTCTATAGGGTAGAATCTTAGTAGGAATACAGGGATCATTGACTTTAGTAGGTTTCAGACAGTGAGAGTTTGGATAGCCAGGGATACTATTTCCACCAAACAGTTCTATCTGGAAAGTGTATCCAAATGGATTTGGGTTCTGAGTCTGGACAGCAAAAATTCAGATATTGAGAGATACCCATATTTGGAAATAATGACTTCAATAAACACATCAGTTCTGCTGAGACCTTAAACAAAGTGTGATTCTTCAAAGATGATAATAATGGAGGAAACTGAGTTTGCAAAAGTTACAAAATAATAAATCTGAAAGAACAATGTTCAACATATTTTGCAACATAAGACAAAACACAACAGGGCTAATTTTGAGTTTAAAAAATGTGAGTACCAAGGTAACATTAAAAAATATCTATATCTATATATATATCTATATATATATATCTTTATTGATTTCAGAGAGGAAGGGAGAGGGAGAGAGAGATAGAAACATCAATGATGAGAGAGACTCATTGATAGGCTGCCTCCTACACACCCCCTACTGGGGATTGAGCCCACAACCTGAGCATATGCCCTTGACCAGAATCAAACCTGGGACCCTTCAGTCTGTAGGCTGATGCTCTATCCACTGAGCAAAACTGGCTAGGGCTAAAGTAACATGTTTCATCCCCCTCCCCAATCATGTCATGAATACTGGGGGGAAAACAATCTTATAGAGGAAAACTTTGTATTTGGTCACTCATAAAAATGAAAAGATCACTGACATCTACTATGTGCCAAACTCAGTATTTTTACATGTGCTTTCTAGATATATATTATTAAACTTTAACCAGAGTAGGAATCTTTCTCTGCACTTACCTCATGCAACAGCATACTAAAATGTAAGCAACCACATTGTTTACAGGCTAAGGGGCTTTGTTATTCTATCTAATAAATAGGGAATATGCTAATTGACCCTCATGCCATTGCAAAGATGGCAGCACTCACAGCCAATAAGGAGGGAATATGCTAACTGACTGCCATGCCCTCAAAGATGGCAGCACCCACAGCCAATAAGAAGGGAATATGCTAATTGACCGCCACACCCTCAAAGATGGTGGCGCTCACAGCCACAAGATGGCAGCGCCCAGTCCCCTCAGCCCTGCCAGGGCGGCAGGCACAGCAAGGCCAGGCCCATCCTCAGGCAGGTCTGGCTGCTCTGCACGCCTGCCTCGGGAGTCTCCCAGTCCCCTCAGCCCCCCAGCCGCCCAGGGCCGGCCTGAGGTGCAGGCAAGCCTTGGATGGCAGCTGCCTGGATGCCTGAGGCTGAGGTAACTAGGGCTGGCCGAGGCTTGCACTGTAGGCAATGGAAGCAGCAGAGATGTGATGGGGGCATCACCTTTCTCTGATCGCCGGGTTGCCTCCCACCCCTGAGGGCTCTTAGACTGTGAGAGGGAGCAGGCCAGGCTGAGGGACACCCCTGCTCCAGTGCATGAATTTTCATGCACCGGGCCTCTAGTTAGGAAATAAAGGGAGTGAGGGGGCAAAAGAATCAGAAGACAAAATTATGCTTATGTGACAGGCAGAATTTCACACTTTAGTAAAAATATATATATAAAAGATTGTAATGTGTTTGGAGAAAATATAGACACAGAAGAAATAACTGGAAAATAAAAGGAAGATAACAGATGCTGAATGCCCAAACAAGGGGCTGAAGGGGCAAGCAGAGGGAGCTGGAAGACTGGGCTTCCTTGCCTATTATGAGAGACAGGTTGGGGGCAGGGAAGGGGACACAGTTCTCCCTTTTACCCTCTAAATTCCTTAAAGGCACAAGCAGTGGTTCTTACTGTTATAGTAGGCAGCTATAAAGATATGAGCTGGGAGAGGTTGGGAGAGGCAGCTGGGATTTGGAGGAAGTACGTGTGAGACTTGACAAATTGAAAACAGACAATGGAGGTGGTAGGCGCCTACGTGAGCAGATTCAGAGCCCTCCAGGATGTGGTCTAACCGGTGGCATAACACCTAGATGAAGGAGGCCTTATAACTTAGAGATACAGTGTGTGTGTGTGTGTGTGTGTGTCTTTTGATAAATAAGGGAGGGAGAGACTTACTGAGTGGCACTCCAGTCTAGGGATATAAATATCTCAAACCTCACCCAAGCAGGGCACTTGGTTTGGTTTCAGCCGGCTGAGTTGCCCACTCAGGTCCTATCTGAGTGTATTTCTTTCCTACAAATAAATCTTGCGTGCTTTTGCTGCCATTTGTTGGCTCTTGTTTGAATTCATTCCTACAAACAAGACAAGAACTGGGGAAGCGGAGTACTTTCTCTGGCCAGAGACTCCCTTGACCACTGATGATATTATCACTCCCTTTCTGTTTCATCATCTGTAAAATGTTTCCTAGGGTTCCTTTAAGCTGTAACACCACACCTGAGATATTATAAGAGCTAACCATAAGCACTACAAAGTACAGAACTGTAGAAATCCGAAAGGGAAAAGGCAGTAGTCCCAGGGCTGACCCTTGGATGGTGCTCTGGAGAAAGAAGGCAGGCATTTTTCAGGTAAATGACACCAATTTGCAAAACGTCGTAAGACAGGAGAGTAGTCATCACTACTTTCCACTGAGAAAAAGGAGTCCTCTAACATTCCAAAGGCCATGGATGGAGAAGCCAGTTTCAAACCCAGATTTATCTGACACTAAAGCCCAGGCAGGAAGCACCCACAGGCAAAGATGTGAATGAAGGTATTAACTTTGTGTTTGTACACCATAAGAATGTTGATCTAATCAGAATGGAGTGTTTGAGTAGGGGAGAAGAGCAAGATAGGTTTCAAAGGTGAGGGTGAAGCCAGGTATGGGGGAACATAAAGGGATTGTTCCCAAGGATGAGGGGTTCATCATTCACCCAATGAGCCTTAGGTACCAGGGTCCAATTTGAAGCGGGGAGGTGGGACACATTCTAGAAAGATGTGGTGGTGGACTTGGCACTGACCATTTTCTTGAAACTCCTTTTATCCTGTATTTCTCTAGTTCTGATCCACCAACCCTGACATGACAGTGCCTCCCCAAATGCCATCCTTGCCATTTACCTTCCTTTCTTGTTCTCTTCTTGGGTGAGGCTATCCACCTCTGGCTTCAACCTAAGTTCTGACATCTCCAAAATCTGCAACCAGCCCTACTACTCCTCAATATACTCCTAACTCCAGCCTCTTGTAGTCAGCAGCTGTGGCTCCCTTTCACCTGCAATTCCACACCATGTAAATTTCCCCTCCTTTGAAATCAAACTGGTTTACCTTGTACCACAAACTTGTTCCCTTTTCTTAATCTCTTAATGGCAACACTGTGGCATGAACATGGAGGGGCCAGGAATGGGTTGGAGTTGGGCTTCCGGCATTTGCTAATTGTGGTCTTGGGCAAATCAATGTTTCTAAGCTTCAGTTTACTCATCAGTGAAAACTAGATGACAATATCTGTATCTACTATAGAAGATTGCTGTAAGATCCTAAATACTAAAAATTTGCCATTTTTGACAGCCTTTCTTTAGCACTTTCAATCTAACAAATCTTATGTGTTTGGCACCATTGGCAAGCAAGAAAAGGTCATTTTCTCCCTTCACACAGACCTTACATTGGCCTTTTAACTAGAATCGGGGTCTCAGTACTTTCCCCCTTATGAATCACATTAACCTGTGTGTGTGTGTGTGTGTGTGTGTGTGTATTCTCCTAGAAAGTCAACTAGTAAGTCAAACTATCACACACACCTCAAACGAGATTCTGGTTACACGTACTGCACTTTCTCCTGCCTAGCCCTTGCACAGCCCCATCTTTAGGATAAAAATCTCTTGGAGTAATGAGGAATATTACCAACGGATGCCTGTTACCCATGAAAATGATGTGAAACAGTCAAACAGGTTAGAACCCATCTTTCACATTCCCACCAGAATTTTGCATCATTACCTGGTTATAAAAAAACAACCCCATCACCTATATTGATATTAAAGGCCCTTCTTGGTGAGAACTAAGATGGTGGCATAGGTGAACACCAGTACTCGCCGTCTCCCGCAAATCACATCAAAATTACAACTAAAATACAGAACAACCATCATTCAAAACCACCTGAAATCTGGCTGAATGTAGGTCCTACAACTAGAGAAGTAAAGAAAGTACATTGAGACTGGTGGGAGGGGCAGAGGCATGGAACGGGCTGGTCTGACGCCCACATACGGCGTTTTTTTAATCAGGAGGGATATCTAGGCTGCAGAGGTTGCCTATGAGGTGGAAGGGACCCCAGCCCAACACCAGACGCCCAGCCCAGGGTTCCAGAGCTTGGAAGAGAAGTCCCGTAACTTCAGGTTCTAAAAACCAGCAGGGATTGTGGCTGAGTGAGGCTGTGGAAGTCCCAGCAGTTCCTCTTTAAGGGCGGGCACATGGACTTACTCACACTCATTTCTCTGGGCTCCAGTGCTGGAGAGGTGGCTTGAAAGGAACCTGGGACATTTGGGGAAGAATTGGATTATCAGGCATCAAGGTAAGAACTCCCAGACAGGAGTGCTCACAGGGGTTAGGTTCCTATGCTTAGACTTCCCCTATTGCAGAGCTAACTGGCAGCCATATCTGAGTTTCCAACAGCGTGGCTCATACTGTTTGCTCTGCCCTGGTGATTCCCTGAGACCACACCAATCCAATTTGCAGCCTCACCCAAGCTATTTACAATGGCTTTTCCATATGAATGGCCTGTCCTGGCTCAGGCTTTACTTTCCTAAAATCTCTTAAATAAGCAGCAGCTGATGTCAGCATGCCCCATAACTATCAATAAGGGGCCTAAGACCAGGCATTAGCCGGCTTTGCTTCACAGCTTGGCCTCATCTAGGTACCTCCAAACCCAATACAAGTAGCAGCCATCTGCAGATGGCTCTTTAGTTCCTGATGGGTGGCCCCAAGCAGTGGCTGACTTTGTTTCTCCTGAGAGGCCCTAGAGCCAATGCACCTGGTGGTCAGCTTCAGACCATACCAGATTACAACTCTACACATCCACAAGTGACACATTCAAGGAACAAACTCAGTGAGCACTAAAAATCCACTGAAGCAAGTCCTGCTTCATAGGAGTGTCTCCTGCACAGCAGCTCTTCCATTATAGTTGCAGCTGGTCCTCACAGCCAATTGGTCTGAAGGTCAATTCCTCCCAGTAATGCCAACAGCAATCAAAGCTCAACTACAAGATGATGCACACAGACCACACAGGGGTGCACCTAGAGTGCCCCACTCACGTGACTGGGGAGGCTGAGCCACTGGGCCCTACAGGATACCTACTATACAAGGCCACTCTACCAATTCCAGGAGACACAGCAGCTCTACCTAATACACAGAAACAAACACAGAGAGGCAGCCAAAATGCAAAGACAAAGAAAGATGTCACAAATAAAGAACCGAAGAAATCTCCAGAAAATGATCTAAATGAAATGGAAGCAAGAAAACTACTAGACAGAGTTCAAAAACAATGGTTATAAAGTTGCTCAAGGATCTTAATGAGAGCTTCAAGGGACATAGTGAGACTTCCAAGGATCTTAGTGAAAATTTCAAAAACATGAAAAAGGACCAGTTGGAAAGAAAGCATACACTAACTGAAATTAAGAATAATTTACAGACACAAGGAGGAATCCAAGATGGTGGCGTAGGTAAACACCTAAACTGCTGCCTCGCACAACAATTTAAACTGCAACTAAAAGACAAAACGTCTATCACCCAGAACCACGGGAAAGCTGGCTGAGTGGAAGTTCTACAACTAGAAGGAAAGAGAAAAGAGCACTGAGACGTGCACAAGCGCTGAAAAGCTGAGGTATGGAGGCGCAGGATCTGGGCTGGCGGCAGGCGTTGCTTTTTCCAACCCAAAGGGGAGACAAGCCCCCGATTACTCTGAAATACAGTTTCTGGGGAGACGCGGGGGACCCAAACTCCTACGGGGAGAAGCTGGACTGTCTGCTACCGGGTCGGAAAGTGAGGGGGGCCTGCTTGTAGAGCTGTGCACAGGAACAATTGTTTATCTGCGCTGGGGCACGGGACTGGACGCAGTCGGAGACACAGAGCCGGCTAACTAGCAGCCATTGCTGTTTGCCACGCCCTAGCCTAGTGACGCCCTGAGACCCTGCCCCACACAACCTACAAACCCACCCAAGCTCCAAGCAGCGGCTTTTGCATAAGAATGGACTGCCCTATCACAGCTTAACCTAACAAACTTGCAGCCCGGATCAGACAGCTCCAAAACCTCCAAACCCCAAGCAAAGAGGAGAAAACTGTAGCTCTCGCTGTAGCTCCTGCTGGGTGGATTCAGACAATAGCTGACCTGCACCCCATTGGAGATCCAGAAACCAGTATACCTAGTGGTCAGTGTGAGAAACCAGATTTCAACTCCTCACATCCATAAGTGACACATTCAAGAGGCAGACTCAGCGAGCACCAAAGCCCCACTGAAACAAGTCCTGCACCATAAGCGTGTCTCCAGCACAGCAGTTCTTATAGACACAGCGAGTCCTCACAGCCGATTGGCCTGGAGGTCAATTCCTCCCAGCATACCAATGGCAATTAAGGCTTAACTACACCAAGACTTTGCACTCAGCCCACAAAGGGGTGTACCAAGAGCGTCCACATCAGGTGATTGGGGAGGCTGAGCTACTGCCCCCTATAGGTCACCTACCACACAAAGCCACTCCATCAACACAGGGAAGCAGCCAAAATGCGGAAACAAAGAAACATGTCACGAATGAAAGAAACGGAGGAAAGCAAACTACTGGACGACATAGAGTTCAGAACCACATTTATAAGGTTACTCAAGAATCTTCTGAAAACCGCCGAGAAACTTGATGACACTTCTCAGGAGCTTAGTGAGACCTTCAAGGACCTTAATGAGAATGCCAAAAAAATGGAAAAGGACCAGTCATAAATGAAGCATACACTGTCTAAAATAAAGAATATACAGAAACTCAACTGTAGATCAACGTACCCCAAGAATCAAACCAAAGATCTGAAATATGAGGAAACAAAAAACACCCAACCAGAAAAACAAAAAGAAAAAAGAATCCAAAAATATGAAGATAGTGTAAGGAGCCTCTGGGACAACTTCAAGCGTACCAACATCCGAATTTTTGGGGTGCCAGAAGAAGAGAGAGAGAGCAAAATACCGAAAACCTATTGAAAGAAATAATGACAGAAAACTTTCCCTACCTGGTGAAAGAAATAGACTTACAAGTCCAGGAAGCGCACAGAACCCCAAACAAAAGGAATCCAAAGAGGACCACACCAAGACACATCATAATTAAAATGCCAAGGGCAAAAGACAAAGAGAGAATCTTGAAAGCAGCAAGAGAAAAACGGTTAGTTACCTACAAGGGAGTACCCATACGACTGTCAGCTGATTTCTCGGCAGAAACTATGCAGGCCAGAGGGGAGTGGCAAGAAATATTCAAAGTGATGAACAGCAAGAACCTACAACCAAGATTACTCTACCCAGGAAAGCTATCATTCAGAGTTGAAGGTCAGATAAAGAGCTTCACAGATAGAAAAAGCTAAAGGAGTTCATCACCACCAAACCAGGATTACATGAAATGCTGAAGGGTATTCTTTAAGAAGAGGAAGAAGAAGAAAAAGGTAAAGATAAAAATTATGAACAACAAAATGACATCAAATACATACCTACCAACAAGTGAATCTAAAAATCAAGTGAATAAAAATCTGAAGAACAGAATGGACTGGTGAATATAATAGAATCAGGGACATAGAAAGGGAGTGGACTGACAATTCTCAGGGGAAGCAGGTGTGAGGGGTGCGGGAAGAGATTGGAAAAAATCTTACTCCTACGGATGAAGACAGTGGCGGGGGGTAACGGCATGGGGTGGGGTGGGGAATCAGGTGGAGGGGAGCTATGGGGGGGGGGGGGGAGAGGAACACCTGTAATAATCTGAACAATAAAGATTTATTTTAAAAAAAAAGAATAATTTACAGGGATTCAACAGTAGAATAGAGGATGCCGAGAATAAAATCAACGATTTAGAATATAAGGAAACAAAAAACACCCAATCAGAAGAGTAAAAAGAAAGAAGAATTCAAAAATATGAAGATAGTGTAAGGAGCCTTTTGGACAACTTCAAGCGAACCAACATTTGCATTGTGGGGTGCTAGAAGGAGAAGAGCGAAAGCAAGATATTGAAAACCTATTTGAAGAAGTAATGACAGAAAACTTCTACCTGGTGAAAGAAATAGACTTATAAGTCCAGGAAGCCCAGAGAGTACCAAACAAGAGGAACCCAAAGAGGCCCACACCGAGACACATCAAAATTAAAATGTCACTTATTAAAGACAAAGAGAGAATCTTAAAAGCAGCAAGAGAAAAGCATGTAGTTACCTGCAAGGGAGCGCCCATACGACTGTCAACTGATTCCTCAACAGAAACTTTGCAGGCCAGAAGAGAGTGGCAATAAATAGTCAAAGTGATGAATAGCAAGGACCTACAAACAAGATTACTCTACCCACCAAAGCTATCATTTAGAATTTAAGGTCAGATAAAGAGCCTCACAGACAAAAAAAAAAGCTGAAGGAGTTCATCACTACCAAACCAGTATTACATGAAATGTTGAAGGGTACTCTTTAAGAAGAGGAAGAAGAAAACAAAGATTAAAAAAAATGAACAATAAAATGGCAATAAATACATATCTATTAGCAATTGAATCTAAAAATCAAAATAAATGAACAAGGAATCTAATGAACAAAATAAACTGATGAATAAAATAGAACCAGAGGCATGGAGACATGTAACAGAATGACGAATCTCAGGAGGAACAGGGGTGGAGGGGAAGAGATTAACCAAAGATCTTATATGCATAACCTATGGACACAAACAGCATGGTGGTGAAGGCCTGGGGCAGGGTGGGAACCAAGTGGAGGGGGCAATGTGGGGGAAAATGGGGGACATCTGTAATACTCTCAACAATAAAGATTTTAAAAATAAATAAATAAATATAAAAAGGCCCTTCTTGGCATCATTTCTTGACATTTCTCTACCATAAGGTCCTTGCCCTAATATCTTTTACCATATTTGTTTCCTTCTTCCTCTTCTTAAAGAATACCCTTCAACTTGCTGTTCCCAAACTACGTACTTCTTCACATTTGGTTCTCTCTGCCTAGGTGAATTTATTCCTCCACTTTCATATGGAGAAATCACACTTCTTCTCCAGGGCCTATCCCACGCAAGTCAGTACGATGTCATGATGCATAGCCTTCTGTAGTTTACTTTTTCCACAAGATATTGATAAATGAAACTCTTTTTAAATTTATTTTAACTGCTATATAATATTTCATTGCTTTGTTTATGTATTTTCCTGTTTCCAACCAAGAGAAAAAAATAGATATTGAATTTTTGCTACCATAAATAGTGCTTTAACTAGGGGAAAAAAAAAAAAAGGTGTTCCATTCCACATGTTCTTTTTTACAAAGTGACGCTAACACTCTTCCCATCAACATTTGTTCTGTCCCCTCCCCTTAAAACCAGTTGCAGCTAACAACCACAATCAAGCTTTAAGATGATTCTGGTCCCAGCCATCATACAACTGAAACTGCACAACCCCAAGTGAGTACGGCCTGGCTGAGCCCAGTCAAATCTCAGAATCGTAAGAGATAATAAAATAAAATGACATGACCATGTTTTAAGCTACAAAGTTTTGGGGTGATTTGTGATATAGCAATAGCAAATGGAACATCCCTTATCAGATGGAGCTTTTCTTCTTGAAACCTCATCCTAGGAAGAATGAGTAATCCTTCTTTGGGACACAAGCTACATTGTTTTTACTACTAGTCCAGCAAAGCACTTCTCATAATTGTTATGGACAGCACTGTCACTCTTCCCCCACCCCCTGCCCCTCAATTCATATGTTGAAACCCTAACCACAAATGTGACTGTATTTGCAGATAGACACTATTTAAAGAAGCAATTAAGGTTAAATGAGACCATAATCCAACAAGACTAGTGTTCATATACTAGTAAGACGAAGAGGAGACATCAGGAAAGCCCATGCACAGAGGAAAGGCCATGTAAGTACACACAGCAAGAAGGTGGGCATCTGCACGTTAGGTAGAGCAACCTTGCAAGCACAGTGTCCTTGGCCTATCAGCCTCTAGACCTGCGAGAAAATACATTTGTTTTTAAAGCACCCAGTTTGTGGTCTTCTGTTACAGGACCCCAAGATAACATAATGAATAGATATTTCCAACAAATGAGTTAAGAACCTTGCTTCATCCATCTCTGTATCCTCAGAACCCTAGCATGGACCTGATACACAGGTAGTTGATGAATTAATGTGCATAAAGCCAGAGAGGCCAATGAAGCTGGTAAGGAAGTGGGTAAAAGGACCCAACTTTGAAAAAAAGAGATAAAAATTGATACATCTAAATAAACAATATATATGTGATATAAAAAATACTAGCTAACATTTGAATGTTCTTTAAAGTATACAACATGCTAGATTACATAGATTATTTATTTGTCAGGATAACTTTGCTCCCTACCTTAGCCTTCCTAGCCCCAACAATCACAGAAACAAATAGTATAAAGCTGTTTTTCTATGGTGCTTTTGAAGTGATATCAAGAGAATTGAATTTGAACTGAGACAGGAACTTAAGTTAATGAAAAGAAATAATTACATTCCTGGAGAGGAATACAAAGAAAGGAGGCACTGTGACTTGGGAGAATCCTAAATATGCAATATCACTAGATTGGTAAGAAATGAGTTTCAGAGAAGGGCATGAGAGGCTGCAGAGAGAGTCCGTAATGGAGACTAAAAAGTGGCAGCTGAATTTGAAAATCACTAAGTCACCAGTGAGCTTTAAGAGGAGTTTCTGTGGAGTGTTGGTCTCCAAACTACAGCGTTAAGGAAGGGGAAGCAAGGCATTTATACTAATAAAAGGGTGATATGCTAATTAGACTGACCATCTTCCAGACAACCTTCAGGACAAAGCCATGTTGGTGGGGCCAAGGCAGAGGAGGTTAGAGGTGACCAGGCAGGCAGGGGAGAGCAGTTAGGGTGATCAGGCCAGCAGGCAGGTGAGCAGTTAGGAGCCAGAGGTCCTGAGGGGTCCCAGATTGGAGAGAGTGCAGGCAGAGCTGAGGGGACCCTCTTCCCATGCACGAATTTCGTGCACTGGGCCTCTAGTAAAGAAATAAAGTCGGTAGTTAAAAATATTGCACTCCTTCCTTCAAGAAGTTCAGAAGCAAGAGGAAGAAGAGTGCTGTCACAGTGAGTAGAGTAGGACCAGCATTTGGACTGCAAAAGAGCAGTCTCTAGAGGAGCAGGAAGAGCTGAAAGTGGAATGGAGGAGGCTCGGACAGAAAGGTGTCTGGCTGAGCGGGATTTCCAAGAGGCTATGAAGACGGCACTCAAGGGAGGGGCGCAGGTCAGCCAAGAGAAAAAAGCAGTCTGGTGAGTCCCTGCAGCAACCGCCCAGGGGCTGGCTGGACACGTCCCACGCCTCTCGCCAAGAAGGCAGCGAGGACCAGCGCCCAGGGGCCTCCCGCGGACTTCAGGGAACCCGTTTCGCGCGGGCTCCAACTTCCCAGCTCCCGAGCCGCCCGACCTCCGCCAAGGCGGCCCTCGGAGGCAAACGGCAGTACCTCCAGGAAAGGCCGAGTTGCACACCCCGAAGGCACTCACCCCACCGCCACGCGGCGCCAGCGCTGGGCCGGCTGTACGATGAGCGCGTCCCAGGCAGCCGCCAACCGGCCCTCAGGGGAGCCCGGTCGGGGTGACGTGGGCCCAGGCTGCAGCGAGCTCCAAAGAGAGCGCAGCACCGAGTGGGGCAGCTGCGGCTCCAACAGGAAGACACAGCCCACTGCCAACGCCAGGAAACCTGCGTACGCAGAGCCGCGCCACAGCGCCATGGGGACCCTGCAGTCCCAGCGTAGCCGCTTCGTGCCTTTCCCGGCCGTGCCTCTTCCGGGCTCGGCGCGCCCAGGTCTACGCGAGCGACACGTCACGCCGCGCGCCACTGGCCCCTGAGGGGGCGGGGTACGGGGCCCGCAGGGGGCAAGGAGCCCTTCTCCTCCCATCCGATCCTGGCACTTGCCGGCGCTGTTTCAGGCCCTGAAGTACATTGGACAAAAGCGGTCGTGCTGGTTGGGGCGCTGCATCCCTTTCTGGAACTCCAACCATTTCCAAAAATAGAGGGGTGAGGATACCTTTGTTTTCCCAGTAAAACGAAAAGGAGGGATTATAAAGAAGTGGGCAAACTTCCATCTGAGCCATTCAGTGTCCCCATTTGAATTGTGCCTGTAGTTCCGAGGGGCACGAATCACACCCCGCTTTTAATCCGTTCTCTCTGCCCTTGTGTGCATATGTAATAGGCAGTTAGATAGACATGAACAGAGCAAGGATGATGGGCCAGGCACAGAAGGTCACCAGGGTGGAAAGCCCCATTTATCTAGCAAAGGATAACTGTAGGGTGGAACCTCACCCCAGGGTGACCTTTCCTCCCCTAGCAGATCACTGGTCATGGGGTTTGGACCCCCTGACTCTTTCCTCCCTAGAGATAACATCTAGGCCTCAGATGTACTCAGATAAGCAACAAAACAAGCCAGTCTGGACCAGCTGCATGGAGTAATGATCCCCTACACTAGTGTCAGCCAATGAATCAGTGGAGACCACAACCCTGAAAGGACACATCTGGAAAGTTGCTAAATATTCTATTAAGATCTTCCCCGGGACCTCCCTTAAAACCCTTAGGATGGAGGACCCAGTGCGCTCTTCCTCCTGGGAGCATGCCTGGTGCCTTTCCCTTTCCCTTTCCCTTTCCCTTTCCCTTTCCCTTTCCCTTTCCCTTTCCCTTTCCCTTTTCCCTCCTCCTCTCCCTACCTCTCCCTGCCCCAGGTTGTTACCTTTTGTGTCCTCACTCCAAAGCTCCAAGGCAGGGGTCCTCAAACTTTTTAAACAGAGGTCCAGTTCACTGTCCCTCAGACCGTTGGAGGGCCGGACTATAGTTTTTAAAAAAACCTATGAACAAATTCCTATGCACACTGCGGGCCCAGGACGAGTCAGCTGCTAAGCAGGACAGGCAGCGGCACCTGGCGGGCCGGATAAATGTCCTCTGCCGGCCGCATGTGGCCCGCGGGCCGTAGTTTGAGGACCCCTGCTCCAAGGGCCCTCCTTTACCTCTATAATTTGTTTCCTAAATCCATTTCTTCTAGAAATTACTTCTTCTACCACTGTGATTTACCAAATGTTCTCTTACAGTTTGGGTCTTGGCTCTGAATTCTTTCCTAGCCAGAACCCAAGTACAGAGGTTGCTGAACCAAGATTTTGTCTGACCCCAACGGTCCCACACTTGGTGTGGTTATTCCTGCTGCCTACAACACATCTTCCATAGTTTACTAAATTCCTCGTCTTTCACACCCTGGGCTCAGCGCTCCCCGCAGGAATCGTCTCTGATGACTGTAGCGCTGCAGCGAGCTCCTGGGGCCCATGTGGCAGGGGCATTCTGCCCCTTTGGAGGGAGGCTGACCATAGCATTCTAAGACCTTCAGCCACTAGGGGCATATGCCAACACTAAGGAGAGCTTGCAGGGATCATCCTGGCTGAATGACCAGATTAAAACCGAAAATAATCCTTTTGGGGGCGCTGTTCCCTGGAACAATCTCAGAAAAATGTATAAATCCATACAGCTTGTGTACAACACAGAGAGGTTATGAACCTCAGTTAAGAAACCCTGGTTTCTCCTCTTCTCCCTTTTGATAGGGCTTAAACCCTGCAGACCCTGTTGTCTTTGTTGTAACCCTGTGTGTGAGCCTAGGTTGGGACACAGTGAAGCTAGGCTTAGTGCCAGCTCAGTTACAGCAGCCTCCTTGCCAGACCTTGTCTTATTCCCTGGCCTGTTTCCATTTTTCCAGTCCTGCTGGCTCCTGACTTGGCTCTGTGTGGGATTTTCCACTCTGTGTCTGACCTTTGGACTTGGTAGTGAAACTTTATTTCTCTAACTTTGATCTTGAGCATTAGGCTTCATCCCCTTCCCATCCCCCAGCACCACTGTATCAGCACTTACCCATCCCACCCCATCATCCACCCTCTCCTGTCTCACCAACCTGACCACAGCCCTCCTGACTGACCATAGCATTCTTTTTTTATTATTATAAATCTTTATTGTTCAGATTATTACAGTTGTTCCTCTCCCCCACCCCCATAGCTCTCCTCCACCCGGTTCCCACCACACCCCATGCCCCCCACTGTCCTTGTCCATAGGTGTAAGATCTTTGTCCAATCTCTTCCTGCACCCCCCACATCCCCCCCGAGATTTGTCTGTCAGTCCACTCCCTTTCTATGCCCCTGATTCTATTATATTCACCAGTTTATTCTGTTCTTCAGATTTTTTATTCACTTGATTTTTAGATTCACTTGTTGACAGATATGTATTTGTTGTCACTTTGTTGTTCATAATTTTTATCTTTACCTTTTTCTTTCTCTTCTTAGAGAATACCCTTCAGCATTTCATGTAATACTGGTTTGGTGGGGATGAACTCCTTTAGTTTTTTCTTGTCTGTGAAGCTCTTTATCTGACCTTCAATTCTGAATGGTAACTTTGCTGGTTAGAATAATCTTGGTTGTAGGTCCTTTCTATTCATCACTTTGTATATTTCTTGCTACTCCCTTCTGGCCTGCATAGTTTCTGTTGAGAAATCAGCTGACAGTTGTATGGGTACTCCCTTGTAGTTTTTCTCTTGCTGCTTTTAAGATTCTCTCTTTGTCTTTTGCCCTTAGCATTTTAATTCTGATGTGTCTTGGTGTGGTCCTCTTTAGATTCCTCTTGTTTGGGGTTCTGTGCGCTTCCTGGACTTGTAAGTCTATTTCTTTCACCAAGTAGGGGAGATTTTATGGCATTATTTCTTCAAATATGTTTTCAATATCTTGCTCTCTCTCTTCTGGCACCCTCATAATTCGGATGTTGGTATGCTTGAAGTTGTCCCAGAGGCTTCTTACACTATCTTCATACTTTTGGATTCTTTTTTCTTTTTGTTTTTCCGGTTGGGTGTTTTTTGCTTCTTCGTATTTCAAATCTTTGACTTGATTCTTAGGATCCTCTAGTCTGCTGTTGGATCTCTGTATATTATTCTTTATTTCAGTCAGTGTATGCTTAATTTCTGATTGGTCCCTTTTCATATTCTTGAGGGTCTCACTAAATTTCTTGGAGGTTTCTAGAAGATTCTTGAGTAACCTTATAACTGTGGTTTTGAACTCTATATCCCGTCTTTTGCTTTCATCCATTTCTTTCATTTGTGACATGTTTCTTTGTTTCTGCATTTTGGCTGTTTTCCTGTGTTTGTTTCTATGTACATAGAAACAAAGCTAATTCTCCTTGAGTTGATGGACTGGCCTTGTGTAGTAGCTGTCCTATAGGACCCAGTGTCTCAGCCTCCCCAGTCACCTGAGGTGGATGCTCTTGGTGCACCCCTTTGTGGGCTGTGTGCACAGTCTTGTAGTTAGCCCTTGATTGCTGTTGGTATCACTGGGAGTAATTGACCTCCAGGCCAACTGGCTGTGATGACCAGCTATGTCTACACTGGAAGATCTGTTGCGCAGGAGACACCCTTATGGGGCAGGACTTGCTTCAGTAGGGCTTTGGTGCTCACTGAGTCTGCCCCTTGAGTGTGTCTCTTATGGATGTGAAGATTTGTAATCCGATATGATCTCACTCTGACCACTGGGTACACTGGCTCTTGGATCTCCAAGATTCCTGCTCTTTGGAAGTGTCCAGACGAGGCCCAGCTGTGAAGCAAGGCAGCTGCTGCTGCTGCCCCCAAGCGGTGGGTCTTCTTTTTCAATCTCTAGGATTCTCTGACCCAGCTGCAGTTTATTTTAGGGGAAAGAACAGGCCATTCATATGCAAAAGCTGATTCCCACAGCTTGGGTGGGGCGGGGTCTCTGGGAATCACCAGGGCAGAGCAAACAGCAATGGCTGCCCTGAACCAGAGAAGTCCCCGGTTCTCCGTGTCCTGCACTCCCGTGCAGGAACAATGATCACTGCAAGCATCTTTAAGAGTAAGCCGCCCTCGCGTTCCTGTCCCGATGCCAGACAGTCCAGTTTCTCCCCGTATGTGTCTGGGTCCCTCAGAGTCTCTCCTGGAACTGGAGTTCAGAGCAAGCGGGAGCTTGTATCTCCCTCCTGGTTTAAAAAGCAGCACATCCAGGTGCAGCACTTTCCAAGCCTCCGAACCTCTTATGGGTCTCAATGAGCTTTCTTCACCTCTCTAGTTGTGGAATTTCCACTCAGCCAGCTTCCCCGCGGTTCTGGGTGGTAGTTGTCCTGCCGTTTTGATGTGGTTGTAAGAGGCAGCAAGCCAATTTGGCTTCTCCCCATATTCACACAGGAAGAGATTTAGGCTATCGTGGAGAAAAAAGAAGCCAAGGAGCCAATGAGATATCTGTGGTGCCATGAAGCTGTCTTCCCTAGAGTTGCCTGTTCCTTCTCTCTCTTTGAGAAACTGCTTCCTCTCTTGGCCCAAACTGGGCAGGTTTCCCTACCCCACCCCAAAAATGACTGAACTAGAACCTGACTCAAAAGCAGTGAATACACTGACTAGCCAGAGACCATTTCTTTCTACTGAGAATATAAACCAAGAGTGAAGAGTCTGTAATGTAAACCAAAATTAATTTGTAATTTTGTAACAAAGAATAAAAAACATTTATTTGAGCCCAGCTGGTGTGGCTCAGTGGTTGAGTGTCAACCCATGCACCAGGAGGTGGCCAGTTCAATGGTTCAATTCCCAGTCAGAGCACATGCCCAGGTTGGGGACTTGAAACCCATTGGGGGCAATGCAGGAGGCAGCAGATCAATGTTTCTATCTTTCTTCCTCTCTCTCTAAAAATCAATAAAAACATTTTTTAATAAAGGATTTATTTGAGCTAACGTAATTGCATCCCAGGAGATACAGATTCAGGTAGCAACCTAAACTGTGTCCCACCAGGCAAAGGGGAGGTTGCCTTTTATAGCAAAAATTTCTACCATGTTCCCAATTGGGTCCATTTCATGTAAATGAGGTATCCAAATTTGTATACTTCATATTGGTCTAAACTCATAGTCCTGATTGGTTGGCGTTACACATCCTTATTGGTTGTTATGGAGCAGTTCTAATTGGATGGGGTAGATTTTTGTCCATTGGTGGAAAGACCAAACTAGGAACTGACTCTCTTATAATAGTTGACTCAGATAGCTAAATGAGCAGGGTACAGTGCAGGAAGCCAAGAGTTCAGTCTGAGGACCTGGCCAGTTGCTTAGAGCCTCCTCCAGATATGCCACGGTTGTGGGTTCCATATCTGGTCAGGGCACATACAAGATTCAATCATTGAATGCATAAATAAATGAACAACAAATTTATGTTTCTCTCTCAAAATCAATCGATCAATCTATTTTAAAAAATAGTTCGGTCTGAGTTCTTTTATACAGAGTACCTGAGAAGCCCCTGTCAGCAAATGGCTGCTGGGCTCTTACTATTTATAAAATTTAGGTTCTTGGTTGAGTATAGGGAGTCCATCTCAGCAGATAAATTTATTTTCAAGGTCCACATTAAATTAATCTATCTTGTCAAGGTCCACAGTAGCTAGTTGGTTTTGATTGTGGACCTGCAATTTTACATAGGTTTGAAGGGCAGATAGAACCAGTTAAATATATTTTCAAAGTGAAGCTTTGGAGAGAGCAGAGTGAAAGATGAGATAGAGGGCCGGAGACCAGGACACAGGCTTTAGTAGAGGAGAAGACCCCTGCCGGGCTACCTTCCAACTGTGGAAAGAGCACATGTGCCGCGGTGAAGGCGCTTTTTGAGGGGAGGAAAGGGAAGGTATGGGGCTTAGGGTGTTTGGCACACGCTGATTGGTGGTTTCATATAAGGCACATAATTAGGGATTTAGGAATCGGGGGCTTAGGGTATTTGGCAGGTGCTGATTGGTGGTTCAATGTACATTCCATGTAAGGTGCCTGGTTAGGTGTTCAGGAATGTTCGTGCTGCAGGTGGAGTTTACTTCATTCTCTGTGCATCAGTTGGGGGAAGGGAGGATCTATCACAGAGGAAGCTGAACTGTGGGAAGGCCATGTAGCAGACAAGCCTAAAGGATCAGGGAAGTGCTCAACACCAAACTGATGTGGAGAAAAAGCACCTGGGGCCTACCCTCTGGCTCCCAGGAGAGCTGCTGAGCTGACAGTGTTTTGCATCTATTTCTTCTGCTTCTTTCTAGGCTTACATGACCCCCACCCCATCCCTCGGTTTTATTGAGATATAATAGACATAGAACACTGTATAAGTTTGAGGTGGTTTGATACACATATATATTGCACAATGATCACCACAATAAGTTTAGTTAATACCCATCACCTCACATAATTACAATTTTTTTCTTTTTTAAAAATACCTTTATTGTTGAGAGTATTACAGATGTCCCGCTTTTTCCCCCTCCACCCAGTTCCCACCTGCCCCAGGCCTTCACCACCCTATTATTTGTGTCCACTGATAATGTTAGGGGAAGAAATAGAATATTGGAGACTAGCTATGGTTATGAGAAATATTAATCATGCTCAGTTAACCATGATTGACTTGTGTTGGTTAAAGAAAGGACAACCTTGGAATGTGGTCCATTCTCATTCAATAACTGCCTATTATCATGAAAAGAGTAACAACCTTGTTGCCCAAACAATGGAGTCCTGTCCCACCCCAGCCTGAATTGCCTACTTCCCTATGCCTGTACTCCCTACTCCCCATGTAATCTTTGTCCTACCCTATATAAGCAGCTGGCTTATGAGGGGCTGCAGAGCAGATTTTTGTGGATGACCTGCTGCTTTCCCATACTGCTGGCAGTATTGGAATAAACACTCATATATGATTCAACCCTATCTCTGCTTAATTGGCTCAAGTAGTAACAGGCAGCATGGACCCATTGAAAGTCCAGTTACAGTAATGCATATACAGTATACATTTAAGATCTTTGGTTAATCTCTTTCCACTCCCCCTTTCCCTTTGAGATTCATTAATCTGTTCCATGTTTTGATGCCTCTGATTCTGTTTTATGCACCAATTTATTTTATTAGATTTCTTGTTCATTTAATTTGATTTTTAGATTTAATTGTTGATAGACAGGTATTTATTGCCATTTTATTGTTCATATTTTAAATCTTTTTTCTTCTTCCTCTTGTTAAAGAATACCCTTCAACATTTTATGTAATACAGGTGTGGGGGTGATGAACTCCTTTAGCTTTTTCTTGTCTGTGAAGCTCTTTATCTGACCTTTAATTCTAAATGATAGCTTTGGTGGGTAGAGTAATCTTGCTTGTAGGTCCTTGCTATTCACCACTTTGAATATTTTTTGCCAGTCCCTTCTGGCCTGCAAAGAGAAATCAGCTGACAATCCTATGGGCGCTCCCTTATAGGTAACTAAATGCTTTTCTCTTGCTGCTTTTAAAATTCTCTTTTTATCTTTAATCCTCAGCATTTTAATTCTGATGTGTCTTGGTGTGGGCCTCTTTGGGTTCCTCTTGTTTGGCACTCTCTGGGCTTCCTGGACTTATAAGCCTATTTCTTTCACCAGGTAGGAAAAGTTTTCTGTCATTATTTCTTCAAATAGGTTTTCAATATCTTGCAGTCTCTCTTCTCCTTCTGGCACCCCCCCACAATGCAAATGTCGATATACTTGAAGTTGTCCCAGAGGCTCCTTCATATACTAGTATTTGAATTCTTTTTTCCTTTTGCTCTTCTGATTGTATGTTTTCTACTTCCTCATATTCCAAATAGCTGATTTGATTCTTGGCATCCTGTACTCTACTGATGAATCCCTGTAAATTATTCTTCATTTCAGTTAGTGTATGCTTACTTTCCAACTGGTCCTTTTTCATGTCTTTGACATTCTCACTGAGATTCTTGAAAGTCTCACTAAGTCCCTTGAAGCTCTTATTAAGATCCTTGAGCAACCTTATAATCATGTGTTTGAACTCTTTATCCAGTAGTTTGCTTCCTTCCATTTCTTTAATTTGTGACATGTTTCTTTGTCTCTATATTTTGTTTCCTTCCTGTGTTTATTTCTATGTATTAAGTAGAACTGCTATGTCTCCTGGAGTTGGTAGAATGGCCTTTTATAATAGGTGTCCTGTAGGGCCCAATGGCTCAGCCTTCATGGTCACCTGAGCTGGGCACTCTAGGTGCGCCCCTGTATGGTCTGAATGCCCAGTCTTGTTGTAATTGAGCCTTGATTGCTATTGGCATCACTGGGAGGAATTGTCCTCCAGGCCAATTATCTGTGAGGACCAAGTGTGATTACAGTGGAAGAAGTACTATGCAGGAGACACCCCTATGGAGCAGGACTTGCTTCAAAAGGGTTTGGTGCTCACTGAGTCTGCCCCTTGAGAGTGTCACTTTTAGATGTGTAGACCTGTAATTTGCTATGGTCTGATGCTGTCCACCAGGTGCATTGGCTCTAGGGTCTCCAGGGAGGTGCAAAGTCAGCCACTGCCTGGGGCCACCAGGCAGGAGCTACAGAGGGATATGCAGATACCTGCTTTGTGTATTGGGTTTGTAAGTGCTCACGTTGTGAAGCAAGGCAGGCTGGTGCTAGTGCTGGGTCTTGAGCCTTTTATTGGTAGGTTTACAGCATGCTGACACCAGCTGCTGCTTACATGGGAGATTTTAGGGAAGTTTGAAGCCTGAGCCAGGACACCCCATTCATATGGAAAAGCTGCTGCAAACAGCTTGGGTGGGACAGCAAATTGGATGGGGTGGGGTCTCATTAAAAAATGTATTGTGGAGATATTTCCACATCAGAACATACAGGTCCACCTCATCATTTTATTTTATGTTTTTCAAGCTTTTATTTATTTTTTGTTTAAAGTAGTACATATATCTCCTTTTTCCCCCCATTGACCTTCTCCCAGCCTCCCTACCCGCTGTCGCATGCCCTCACCCCACCCCCTCAGTGTCTTGTGTCCATTGGTTGTGCTTATGTGCATGCATACAAGTCCTTTGGTTGATCTCCCCCCCCAACACTCACCAACCTTCCTGCTGTAATTTGATGTGTTCGATGCTTTACTGCCTCTGTATCTATCTTTTTCTTCATCAGGTTATAATGTTCTTTATTTTCCATAAATGAGTGAGATCATGTGGTATTTTTCTTGCATTGCCAGGCTTATTTCACTTAGCTTAATGCTCTCCAGTTCCATCCATGCTGCTGCAAATGGTAAGAATTCCTTCTTTTTTATAGCAGCATAGTATTCCATTGTGTAGATGTACCACAGTTTTCTAATCCACTTATCTGCTGATGGGCATTTAGGCTGTTTCCACATCTTAGCTATGGTGAATTGTGCTGCTATGAACATAGGGGTGCATATATCCTTTCTGATTGGTGTTTCTAGTTTCTTGGGATATATTCCTAGAAGTGGGATGGCTGGGTCAAATGGGAGTTCCATTTTTAGTTTTTTGAGGAAACTCCATACTGTTCTCCACAGTGGCGGCACCAGTCTGCATTCCCACCAGCAGTGCATGAGGGTTCCTTTTTCTCCGCATCCTTGCCAGCACTTGTTGTTTGTTGATTTGTTGATGATAGCCATTCTGACAGGTGTGAGATGGTACCGCATTGTCGTTTTGATTTGCATCTCTTGGATAATTAGTGACTTTCAGAATGTTTTCATATGTCTCTTGGCCTTCCTTCTGTCTTCTTTTGAAAAGTACCTATTTAGGTCTGTTGCCCATTTTTTTATTGGATCGTATATCTTCCTTTTATTAAGTCATATGAGTTCCCTGTAGATTTTGAAGATTAAACCTTTATCAGTGATAACATTTTCAAATATGTTCTCCCATACAGTGGGCTTTCTTATTGTTTTGTTGATGGGTTTTTTTTTTGCTGTGCAAAAGGTTTTTATTTTGATGTAGTCCCATTTGTTTATTTTCTCTTTAGTTTCCATTGCCCTAGGAGCAGTATCGGTGAAGAAATTGCTTCAGCATATGTCTGAGATTTCGCTGCCTGTGGATTCCTCTAGTATTTTTCCTTTCCTATGTTTAAGTCCTTTATCCGTTTTGAGTTTATTTTTGTGTATGGTGTAAGTTGGGCATCTAATTTCATGTTTTTGCATGTATCTGTCCAATTTTCCCAACACCATTTCTTTTTTTTAAAATATATTTTATTGATTTTTTACAGAGAGGAAGAGAGAGGGATAGAGAGTTAGAAACATCGATGAGAGAGAAACATCAATCAGCTGCCTCCTGCACACCCCCTACTGGGGATGTGCCCGCAACCAAGATACATGCCCTTGACCGGAATCGAACTTGGGACCCTTGAGTCCGCAGGCCGACGCTCTATCCACTGAGCCAATCCAGTTAGGACCCAACACCATTTCTTGAAGAGACTGTCTTGACTCCATTGTATGTTCATGCCTCCTTTGTCAAATATTAATTCAGCATAGTGGTTTGGGTCCATATCTGGGTTCTCTATTCTATTCCATTGGTGTATATGTCTGTTCTTGTGCCAGTACGAGGATGTTTGGAGAACAGTGGCTTCGAAATACAGCTTGAAATCTGGTATTGAGATCCCACCTACTTTGTTCTTCTTTCTCAGGATTGCTGCAGCTATTCGGGGTCTTTTTTTATTCCAGATGAATTTTTGGAGAGTTCTTTCTAGGTCTGTGAAATATGCCGTTGGTATTTTAATAGGGATTGCATAGAATCTATAGACTGCTTTGGGTAGAATGGACATTTTAATGATGTTGAGTCTACCAACCCATGAACACGGTATGATCTTCCACCTGTTTATATCTTCCTCTACCTTTTTTTTCAGTGTCCTATAGTTTTTTGCATATAGGTCTTTTACCTCCTTAGTTAAGTTTATTCCTAGGTATCTTAATTTTTTTGGCGCGATGATAAATGGGATTTCTCTTTTAGTCTCTCTTTCTGGAAGTTCACTACTGGTGTATAGAAATGCCATAGATTTCTTGGCGGTAATTTTGTATCCTGCTGCATTGCCAAATTCATTTATTAAGCCTAATAGTTTTTTGATGGAGTGTTTCGGGTTTTCTATGTACAATATGATGTCATCTGCAAATAAGGACAGCTTTACTTCTTTTCCAATTTGGATGCCTTTTATTTCTTCTTCTTGTCCAATCGCAATGGCTAATACTTCCAGTACTATGTTGAACAGGAGTGGTGAGAGTGGGTATCCCTGTCTTGTTCCTGTTCTTAGGGGAAATGGTTTTAGTTTTCGCCCATTGACTATGATGTTGGCTGTGAGTTTATCATATATGGCTTTTATTATGTTGAAGTATGATCCTTCTTCTCCCACCTTGCTGAGAGTTTTTATCAAGAAAGGGTGTTGGATTTTGTGGAATGCTTTTTCTGCATCAATTGATATGACTGTGTGATTTTTATCTCTCAATTTGTTTATGTGATGTATCACGTTTATTGATTTGTGGATATTGTACCATCCTTGCATCCCTGGGATAAATCCTACTTGGTCATGGTGTGTGATCTTTCTGATATACTGCTGGATCCGATTTGCTTAAATTTTGTTGAGGATTTTCGCATCTATGTTCATGAGGGATATTGACTGTAATTCTCTTTCGTTGTGTTGTCTTTATCTGATTTTGGTATTAGGGTGATGCTGGCTTCATAGAATGAGCTTGGAAGTGTTCCTTCCTTTTGAATTTTTTGGAATAATTTAGGAGGGTAGGTTTCAGTTCTTCCTTGAATGTTTGGTAAAACTCCCCTGTGAAGCTGTCTGGCCCAGGCTTTTGTTTGCTGGAAGTTTTTTGATGACTGCTTCAATTTCTTCCATAGTTATTGGCCTATTGAGATGTTTAGATTCTTCCTGATTGAGTTTTGGAAGCTTGTATTTTTCTAGGAATATGTCCATTTCCTCTGGGTTATCACGTTTGTTGGAATAGAGTTGTTCATAGTATTTTTTAACAATCATTTGTATTTCTGTGGGGTCTGTTGTTATTTCGCCTCTTTCATTTCTGATTTTTTTTATTTGGGTCCTCTCTCTTTGCTTCTTGGTGAGCCTGGCTAGAGGTTCATCAATCTTGTTTATCCTTTCAAAGAACCAGCTCTTGGTTTTGTTGATCTTTTGTGTTTTTTTGATCTCCATTTTTTTTTAATCTCTGCTCTGATCTTTATTATTTTCTTCCTTCTGCTTACACTGGGCTTTTCTTGTTGCTCTCTTTCTAACTCTTTACATTGTAGGGTTAGGTAATTTATTACCATTGTTTCTTGTTTTTTCGCAGTACTCTTGTAGAGTTATGAACTTCTCTCTTAAGACTGCTTTCACTGGGTCCCATAGATTTTGGATTGTTCTATTTTCACTGTCGTTTGTTGCCATGATATTTTTCATTTCTTCTTTGATCTCTCTTGTAACCCAGTCATTGTTTTATAGCATGCTATTTAGTCACCAGGTGTTTGATTTTTTTGGATTGTTTTTATTGTAGTTGATTTCCAGTTTTATGCCATTGTGATCTGAGAGGATGCTTGATATGATTTCTATCTTCTTGAATTTGAAGAGACTTTGTCTGTGACCCAATATATGGTCTATCTTTGAAAATGACCCATGTGCACTTGAGAAGAATGTATATTCTGTGGCTTTAGGGTGAAATGTTCTGAAGATGTCAATTAATTCCATCTGATCTAGTGATTCATTTAGGATTGATGTTTCTTTGCTGATATTTTGTCTAGACGATTTGTCCAATGGTTATAGTGGTGTATTAAAGTCCACCACTATGATTGTATTGCTTTCAATCTCTCCCTTGATATCCTCCAGAGGTTTTTCTTATGTATTTGGGTGCTCCTGTATTGGATGCATATATGTTTACCAGAGTTATTTCTTCTTGTTGGATTGCTCCCTTTAGTATCATGAAGTGGCCTTCCTTATCTCTTGTTATGTCCTTCACTTTGAGATCTAATTTGTCAGATATAAGTATTGCTACCCCAACTTTTTTTTTTTTTTCGTTTCTATTCGCCTGAAAAACCTTTTTCTATCCCTTCACCATCAGTCTGTGTGCATCCTTTTTTCTGAGGTGGGTTTTCTTGTAGACAGCAGTTATATGGGTCATGTTTTCTTATCCAATCAGTTACCCTTTGTCTTTTGATCAGGGCATTTAATCCATTTGCATTTAAAGTTATTATTGATAGGTACTTGTTTGTCACCATTTTTATTCTTTACCCTGTTGTTCCTTCTTCGCTTTCCATTTCTTCTGTTCACAGCAGACCCTTTAGCATTTCTTGCATTATGGTTTGGTGGCAATAAGCCCTCTTAGTCCTTTTTTGTCTGTGAAGCTCCTGATTTCACCCTCAATTTTGATTGATAGCCTTGCTGGGTACAGTATTCTTGGATTCAGACCCTTCCTTTGCATGACTTTGTATATTTCATTCCATTCCCTTCTGGCCTGATGTGTTTCTGTTGAGAAATCAGTCTCTAGTCTCATGGGGGAATCTTTTGTAGGTAACTTTCTGTCTCTATCTGGCCCCTTTTAAGATTCCTACTTTGTCATTGTTGTTTGCCAATTTAATTATAATGTGCCTTGGTGTCGGTCTTTTGGTGTTCATTTTGCTTGGGACTCTGTGAGTTTCTTGGATTTGTGTGTGTTTTTTCTTCCCTATATCAGGGAAGTTTTCTGTCATTATTTCTTCAAACAGGTTTTCTATTCCTTGCTCCGTTTCCTCTCCTTCTGGCACCCCTATTATGCGGATGTTGTTTCGTTTCATGTTGTCCCAAAGTTCCCTTAGGCTCTCTTCCTGCTTTTTAATTTTTTTTTCTAGAAGCTGCTCTGCTTTTGTGTTTTTTCCTACTTTGTCTTCTAGCTCACTGATGCATCCTCAGCTTCTTCTAGTCTGCTGTTGATGCTTTCTATTGAGTTCCTTATAGCAGTGATGTCATTTTTCATTTCTTGTTGGTTCTTCTTCATTTCCTCTTGGTTCTTACACATATTGTTAAATTTGTCTTCCATTCTTTTCATCCACCATATGATCATTTCTCTGAATTCTTTCTGTGACAGGTTTCTTGTCTCCATTTCATTTACTTCCTTTTCTGGTGATGCCTGCTTTTCTTTCATATGCAGGCTGTTTCTTTGTCTCCCCATGATCTCTCTTCTCCGGGTGTCTAGTTATGTAGTTCTGTCTCTCCTGTGTTGATTTAAAGGCACAAAATACAACAACACAAGGCACAATGCACAAGGCACTGAAAACAAATGTATTCACGATTCTAATAACTCCAAATAAACGTGACCAACAGAGAAAGGAGAATTAGTGGATAAGAAAGAAAGAAAAGGAAAAAAAGGAGTGCAAAAATGAAATTGGGAAAAGGAAAAAAAACATAATAGAGAAAAGAAAGAGAGTAATATAGAAGAAGGGAATAAACTATTGATATTGGGAGAAAACTCCAATAGAAAAGCCACTAATCCCAAAAAATGCCAGCAAGAAATACCTAGAGATGAATGCAAACTACAAACAACAACTAATATCAAGTGAGGCAAGGGAAAAACAGAAGCCAAAAAGAAGCAAAAAGAAAAAGTGAAAGAATCTCACAAACAAGCATAAAAAAACTGATATAATCAACAATCAAGCAAACAACAACAAAAGGACAGAGAAGAAAAAATTTTTGGATAGTGAAGAAAGCGAAGAGAGAGGTGTGTGTGGACTTGGAGCAGAGGATTGGAAATTAGATATATAAGTAGGGTGAAATTTTAACAGATGTAAAAAAAAGAAATAGGGGGAAATCTAAAGCAGGAAAAGGGTAAGAGAAACAGGACAACAAAAGGGGGATAGTATGGAAGAGAATGTTGGCATAAAGGTAAAGTTGAGATAGAGTAAAATGATGCTAAAGGAAAGATGAAAATAGGATGTAGAACACTAATCCCAAAGTAAAATAAAGAGAAAATAAAATGACCTTTTTAAAAAAAGGTAAAATAGTATTATTAATAATACTGATTGAAAATAAAAATGTAATAATTAAAATGGTAAAATCAAGTGAGGAAAAAAGAAAAAAAAGTAGTTTCTTAAGTAAAAGATGAAAATAAAAATAAAAATGTGCAGTAGTGAAGGTCATTCACTTCCTCTGTTGTTCTGTTTGGTACGCCTGTTTCCTAGTTAGGACAGTATTGAAGTTCCCTGCATTCCACTGCTCCTTAGTGTTGTAGGCCATAGTCCTGATTTTCAAGCAGGCAGTATGTCTTTATTTCTTATACTCCTTTATTGGTGTTTACACAAGTGTCAATTTGTGATTCAATCCTTGAAGGGTGGCAGTGTTTCTGGGTTGACCTCTGGGTCTCTAGGTCCTCTCTGGCTAGTGTTTTTGTTTTCCCTGTGGCACTTAATACCTGTTTGGGGGAAAGTGTTGCCCAGAGCTGGTTCTCTGATCATTATTCCCTGCTCTGATCCCCAGGTTCCACAAAAAAAACTTTCCCCTGCAGTCTCTTAGAGTGTCCTCAATTGGATGATTGCATGTATTGGGCTTAGTAATCAAAAACAAGGATTTAAACAGAAAAAAAAATAGAGTAAAAAGAGTCAGAGTAAGTGCATGAACTCTGGCGCTGCACGCATGTCTTTGCAGTCTTTTCTTCCCCTTGGGTCTAAGCAGCCGACACACTGTTAAAAATTTTAGGCTGTCCTTTTATGCCCAGTTCAGCTATGGGTTGCTTTTTCGAGTTGCCTTCTGTTAGCAGCCCTGCAGATCCCCTCCCACATTCGCAGATCACACTAGCCCCAATGGCCTCGGATTTTGGGGGGGCGCAGACTTCCCCAGGTCCTCCAGCTCCCACAGTACGCATTTCCCTTTCCTGCCTGGACCACAGCCCTCACCTTATCCCAGGTGAAATCTGACCTTTTCATGAGGGGGCACAGAGCTCTTCTGAATCCCGTGCTTGCGCCACTTGGGAACCTGTGTTCTTGAGTTCGCATCTGTTTGCTGGGTTCTGTAGTTGTAGATTTTCAGGCTTCCAATAACATCCACTTTCCCCTTCAAGATTGCGCAGTCTCTGTGTCAGAGCTGGTTGCTCCAGGAGGGAACCAAGCAGCAGTGGGGCTGCCCGGTCAGGGGAACCCCATCCGGTTATCTCCATAGTCTCCCGGAGTATAGCTGTCCCTCAACTCACCAACAAACACTCCCCATGCGACCACACACTCTCCCTTTGTTCTCTCACTGACACACTATCTTGCAGTCTGCCTTCCCGTTGGCAGCCATCTTCCCTTCCAAAAACACAATTTATTATTCAGCAGTTCTCATTGGGGGTCTCCAATACAATTGCACTCAGAAGTTGGCTGGAGCTGTGGTCTTCTGTGTGGAATGTCCAAGAGAGCTCGCTGCTATGGCTGGCAGCAGATCCAGGCTATTGTCAGGAGCTCAGACGGGGCTACTGACTGTCATATCTTCACGTTGCCTTTCTACATGGATTGGGCTTCTCACAGCATGGTAGCTGTACCAGGGTTCGTTTGAATCAGGTATGGTAAGACATGCAGATATGGAAATGATTATCAGGGAGGAAGATGTTTATATTCACTCTAGATTCCTAGAAATGTCATGCAGGGCCATCCAAGGAAGTACTGGGGTCACTCAGGAGGCAGAAAGGGTGGGGAGAACATGCTTTTACTGGGATTTTTACAGGAAGGAGTGGGTGAGGCAGGGTAGGTAGGCTGAGTAAGTTTAAGATTGGATAATTTGAATAATTTTGGTAGGTTCTGGCTATAGGGGTGGTCCCTTTGTGGTCTGGTATCTGGGGTGATTAGGTGAGGGGAATTATTGGTTTGGTGTGTGAGAATTTGATAAAGGAGATGACTGGAAGTTGGATTGGTTGATTTGTTGTAAAGTATGTGAGAACATTGGCCCCTTCCCATGCTCCAACTCCCCCTCCCACCTGTGAGAAGATGATGAAGGCCATCAGGAAGCAACTGTGAGACCTTGGGAGCCTGGCCAGCTCCTCAGTCAAGGAAATGGCATTTCTATCTCACACAGCTTGCTCACAAACACATCCTCCTCCCCCGGCATGCCCTGTTCTGCTTTGCTTTCTGTACTTTATATAACCTTGTGCTGGAAGAAGTCAGGGTGGAGGAAAAACTTCACCATCTGGCTGCCCCTGGTGTGCACATAAGTCCTAATAAGCCCATGTCTTTCACAGCTAGTCCTTTGGGTTATTTCTGTGGAATTGAAAAGCATTATGCTGCTCTTTGCATAATATTTGTGCATCAAAGACATGCTCATAAGAGAGGTTGTACAAATTAACTAACCCTTGAAGGATCAAGGCCCCAAATCCCAGAGCATCAATAAAACAGAAAATAAGAAAATATAATCAGTACAGTAGCTGGGCTGTGAAAGGGATATCCCAAGGTTGAGCATTTCAAGAGTTGGGAAGCAAAAGCTGCCAGTTGAAAGCTATGCCCAGAAGTGGCACAATATCACTTCTTCTGTATTCTGCTGGTTAAAGCAGACATTGGATAACTCAGATACAAGGAGCAAATAAACTCCACTTCTGATGGGGTGTGGCAGGGTTATATCACAGAGGGACATGTGGGGTGGGTGATTGCTATAGCTATCTTGGGAAAGTAAAATCTGCCAGATTCATATGTTTTTAAAAAATATATATTTCATTGATTTTAGAGAATAGAGAGGGACAGAGAGATAGAAACATCAATATGAGAAAGAATCGTTGATTGGCTGCCTCCTGCACACCCTCTACTGGGAATTGAGCCCAAAACATGGACATGTACCCTGACCAGGAATCAAACCGTGATCTCCTAGTTCATAGGTCAATGCTGAATCATTGAGCAACACCAGCCAGGCAGATGCATATCTTAATCAGTGTAAATACCTGTGTAAATATCTGACAACATTCAACTTGGTGGATTCAAGGTAAAATACTCCAAACAAAAATATCTCAATGTATGAAGTCTCTGCACCCCCACCAATCTGCATGGTAGGAAGTCCAATACTTTCAAGGGTTTTCCTCTTCAGTGTTTCCCAAATTTCCAGTTCAGCATCCACCTAATCTGTGGCTTCACTTTCTGAGGTTTCAGTTACCTGCAGTCAACTATGGTCTAAAAATATTAAATGAAAAATTCTAGCAATAAACAATTCATAAGTTTTTAAAAATTTTTTATTTGTTGTTGAAAGTATTACAGATGTCCCCCCCATTTACCCCCTCCACCCTAACCCCTCCTCAGGCCTTCACCACAGTATTGTCTGTGTCCCATGGGTTGCACATATGTGCATATAAGGTCTTTGGTTAATCTCTCCCCACCTACCCCTGTCTTCCCTCGGAGATTCGTCAGTCTGTTCCATGCTTCTGTATCTCTGGATCTACTTTGTTCATCAGTTTATTTTGTTCATTAGATTCCACATATGAGTGAGATCATGTGATACTTGTCTTTCTCTGACTGGCTTATTACACTTAGCATAATACTGGGACCTGACTTGTCCCTTTGTCCAGTGTATCCACACTCTATATGCTCCCTAGCCATTAGTCACTTAGTAGCCATCTGGGTTATCAGATAAACTGTCATAGTATCACAATGCTTATGTTCAAGTCACCATTATTTTACCTAATAAGAGCCTAAAAGTGCAAGAGTAGTGATGCTGGCAATTTGGATATGCCAAAGAAAAACCATAAAGCGCTTCCTTTAGGTGAAAAGGTATGTATGTATATGGAAAAACAGTATATACATGGTCAGCCAAAATTAGGTCTACAGTTGTGAGTACATGGGAAACAATTTATTCTTCTGTTATTGTTAACTAGAGGCCCAGTGCACGGATTTGTGCACAGCTGTGCACCAGTGGGGTCCCTTGGCCTGGCCTACGGGGATCAGGCGAAACTGGCTCTCCAACATCCCCCAAGGGGTTCCAGATTGTGAGAGGGCACAGGCCAGGCTGAGGGATCCCACTGGTGTACAATCGGGGCCAAGGAGGGACTGTGGGAGGGTTACAGGGCGTGTCTGGCCTGTCTCATCCAGTCCCCATCGGCTGGACCCCAGCAGGAAGCTGACCTACTAGTGCGAGTGTCTGCCCCCTGGTGGTCAGTGTGCGTCATAGCGACTGGTCAAACAGTTGAATGAACAGTTGGACACAGCATATTAGGCTTTTATTATATAGGATTATTGTATTATTTTCCATACAAACAACTGTAAACCTACTTTTGCCTCACCCTATATAGAGTTCAGTACTATCCATGGTTTCAGGCATTCACTGGGGGTCTTGGAACTTATTTTCTGTGGGCAAACAGGGACTACTGTAATACAGAAGTCCCTCTACAGACTACTCTGGTTTTTGCTCTTTGCTGCCCCCCTGCTGGCATATCAAGTTCAGACATTTCCCACAGGACTTCAAACCTCTGCTCTGCACCTTCATCCTAGCCCCTGGTAACTATAAGTCACAGGCTTAGAGTGGAGTGCCATTAAATGAGCCCCTGTGAAGGGTTCTGAAATGAGACATCTGACTGGGGCTGCCCCAGTCTCTTAGATACATTTTTCTCTCCTCCTCCATGGAGTGAGGGTGATAATTATTTTTCACCCTCGGGGTAATGTGTGGGTACAAACAGATACTGAAGACTCAGCTTAATTCTACTGCCAGCAGCTTTTAGGCCTGCCCCTGTGGAAGGAGCTATACTGAGAGGAGTGTGTTACCTGGCTTGGGTCAGCATGGCAACCCCGGCTTTCCCAGGTGGAAATAGGTGGTGAGGATTGAAGAAGAGAGAAAGGATATGGTTGTCTCCTTTTCCCAAGGTACATGGGAACCCAGTGACCACCCAATAATAATGTCCCATGACTTTAGATTTTATAGTTTACAGAAACTGCCCTTGCTCAATTGAGACATGGACATCTACATCATTCAGGTAGATATGAATTATTCCTCTTTCTTGCTTTAGCCTGGGTCTGTTTCTTGTGGTCTGGTGAGGCTGTGTACATGCAGGACCCGAGCCTATCTCTGGGGTCCTCAGAAGGACCTCAGTGCAGCCTGATGTCTCCCAGGCTGCCTGGATGGGAGTGTCAGATGGCTTCCAAATGCTCCCACAGCCAGAGAGACCACTAAAGCTGTTCACCCATGCTCAGCCAGGCCTTGAACTATGCTCTGCACAGAGCATTGGTACTCATTCACAAGGGAAAAAGGTATGATGTGGAAAAATAGTGTTTGTAATTTATTACTCCCCAGTGCTATCTAAATAAGATGGAGCTCACACTGTTAGTTGACTGGGGCTGTGGGAGTGGAGACTGAAGCTTTGTGGAGGAAGATCCAGGGGGAAGAGACTATGTGGCTGAGGAGAAACTTTGCGGGGAGAGTGGGAATATCTAACTGAAATTTCTATTGAGTGCGCTGTGCGCTCTATGATGTGAACTCCACTATGTCTCCCCTGTTGAAACTTCAGAACAAAATCAATTTCTTACTCTGTGCAGTGGATTTTCTTGGAGGAAAAAAGGAATGCTGGGTCTTGCATCAAGGTTGGTGAAGGGCAGCTGAGAGACTTCTACTGAAACAGAAGCAGGCCTGGCCTACGTGAAATACCAAGCATGTCAAACTCAAAGGCTAACATGGGCCAAATAAACAAGGTTTAAGTTTATGTGGGCCACAAAAAACCAAAAGCTTCAATTTTATAGAAACATAGGCTTATTTCGATAGAGACATGCTGAATACAAAGGGCTGAAATAAATGAGTCATCATTAACATAAAATAATAGAACATTTAAAAAAATTATTTTAAATTTTTATTGATTTCAGAGAGAAGGGGAGGGGGAGAGAGAGAGAGAAACATCAATGATGAGAGAAAATCATTGATTGGCTGCCTTCTGCACGCCCCACACTGGGGACTGTGCCCACAACCTTGGCCTGTGTCCTTGACCGGAATTGAACTTGGGACTCTTCAGTCCGCAGGCTGACACTCTATCCACTGAGCCAAACCAGCTAGGGTATAATAGAATATTTTAATAAAAATTAATATTTTTTCTTGAGCATTAACTTACCAGACCATGAATAACTGCACACATTAATAAGCGTAATGCAAATAAACCTATTTTTCTTGTTCTCTGAAAGCAAAATATTTCCTGTTGTGTACACCAAACAAGTCAGCCCAAGACTAATGACGTGGCAATCGGCTGCTAAAATATTCGCTGCTAGTATTAGTGGAGAGAAATGGTGCGCCTGTGCATAAGGCATGTAAGTCAAATGAATGCAACACGATTATAGTAATCAGTCATTAGCGAACATTGCAGTTCAATATTAATAATTATGTGTAACAGGATATTGTAAAAATTAAGTTATGAAATTTTTATTAAAATGTTTCTTACATACGCAAAAATATTCATTGTGGGTCACATGTGGCCCATGGGCTGCGAGTTTGACATGTTTGCTCTACACTGAGGTCTTCAGTCTGACCAATCCCTTCTTTTAGGAAAAGAACATTTGAGGTAGAGGGCACAACCAGGGAAAAGTGCATTTGAAGAGGGAGAAAGTGACCTATACAGGTGGGAATGTGTGTGAGCATACTGGGAAACAGGGTGAGGACCAGAGCTGAAGGAGAAGGTGGTAGTAGGTGGGTAGGGATCTAGGAGAGCCTTGCTTGCCTTCCACATCAAGGGTTCTCCCAGGTGTCTTACCAGTCAAAATCTTAGGGTTTTAGATTTTACAGTTTACAGAAACTGCCCTTGCTCAATTGAGACATGGACATCTTTTCCTGTAGAGATGGATTATTCCCCTTGCTTTAGCCTGGGTCTGTTTCTTGTGGTCTGGTGAGGCTGTGTACATGCAGGACTCAAGTCTATCTCTGGCAGAACTGCCTCTGCTGACTTTAGATTTTATAGTTGACAGAAACTGCCCTTGCTCAATTGAGACATGGACATGTCTTAGTGCTAAGATCCAAACAGATCTTAGTGCTCCATGTGGTGCAGGCTTGATTCAGTATCACATTCAAAGTGACACAGTTCACTTGCATTGCGTAATCCTTATAAGCGCTAATTGTCCAAATGGAGCCCTTGGTTCTTCAGAGGTAGGCTTCCACCCATGCTCTATCTCTCCTGCATGGGCAACCCCCACTTTAGACTTGGCAAGGCCTGGAACAATCCTGGGATGCTTGGACAGTTTGTCAGGAATATGCCAGTGGGAGGTGACCCAGCTCCATAGAGAGCAGTGTCCTGTTGTCTGTAGGGGGTACTCCAGACACCTTGTTCCTCTCTGTGTAGTCTTGCAAAGGTCTCCATGTAGCTTCCTGGCAAAGACATTTCATCTTTTTAACTACTTAGCATGTGGTTTACAAATCCTTCTAAATACCAGCAGATTAGTCAGTGGAAATTCAAATCTTTAGAAAAAACTAATTGAAAGAGCTATTTAATTAAGGAGGTTCTGCCTGAGTAAATATTTTCTCTGTGGAAATATGATCTAGTCATTTAGTAATCTTAATTATGGTTTTGTTGATTTGGGGGTAGTTTCAGAGAAAATGCTTTATTCCATCAGGAACTGTCACTATGTTAAGAGGATTTTGTTTTTCATTTACGGTGTTTCAGAGAAAATTCATTCTTGCAACAGCTTTAGCTATTCTTTGCTATGTCTGCTGTCTTGCTGCTCAAGGTTGACAAGAAAATACCTCCGGCTTTTGTTAATCCCCATGGCTGGTCCTGTGTGCACTGGCCACGTTCTCTTTTTACTAGTGCTCCTGGGGACTCACAGCAGATACACCCACTCCACATGTCCCTCTGAGATATATGTGCTGAGTTTATGAGGAGTTTTCATTTTCCTCATTGTCTTCCAAATGATGGTCAGACAGGCAGAGCAAAGCCCTACCAGGCCTCGGGATCTTTGGGTATGCAGTGTCTTCTACTTGAAACACTCTCTCCCCTTCCTCTTCACTTGGGTCTCTGTAAGTCATTCTTAGGTTTCTGGTACTGGTGGCTTTATGGCCCACAGTGCCCTCCCTGGATACAAAGAACACTGGAGTCATTCTTAGGTTCTTAGTTCTATCACTTCCTCTGGGAAGTCTTCTCTAACTCTTTGTCTATATCCATAAACATGAACTTGCCTCCTGAACCTCAGACGCATGGAATCATTAGTATTGGATGTTTCATTCAATGTCTCGTAGGCATTTCAAATCAACATGTCCTGAATTGAAAACATCATTGCCCTTTCTTCCCACTTCCCTCTCTTCCCTTTCCTCCCTCTAAACCTACTTCTTCTCCCGTGTTTTTTGTATCCAGGGAGGGCACTGTGGGCCATAAAGTTACCAGTACCAGAAACTTAAGAATTACTCCAGAATCTTCTTTTCCCTTATTCCCATCTCTCTCAATTCTAGTCCATTCTTGCATCAAATGGATCCTACCTCTTAAGTTCCTCATAGATCAATTCTTCCCATTTTCTCTGTTATGGATGGAATATTTGTGTTCTTTCCAAGTTTATGTGTTGAAACCCCAATCCCCAATGTGATAATATTTGGTGATGAGACTTTTGGGAGATAGTTAGGTCTTTAGGGTGGAGCGCTCATAAATGGGATTAGTGTCCTTATAAGAAGAGGCACAGGAGAGCTTGCTTCTCACTCTGTTCTCCACCATGTGAGAATACAACGAAAAGATGGCCATGTGTAAGCCAGGAAGATAGCCCTCACCAAGAACCTGACCATGCAGGTACTCTGATCTTGGACTTCCAGACTCCAGAACTATGAAAAATAAATCTTGTTTAAACCTGCCAGTCAGTCTATGATAATTTTTATAGCACACTGAACAAGGACTCCTTGGTTTTCTTAGCTTGTGATGCTATCCTTATTTGCTTGGATTATTGCATCAGTCTCCTAACTGGCTTTACTGTCTCTAGTCTCACCCTGGCCATCTAGTGATTTCTGATGTGAACCATGTAATTTTACTTTCTGCTCTGGATTTTTCAGTTTCTACAACCCCTATCCTATTGGATGTAATGTAATTCCCATCTGGCTCTTGCCTATTTGTCTGATTTCATCTTCTGTCACTTTGGACCAGCCAGAAGTCTAAATTGCAAGGAACAGAAAAGCCAATTCAAATTGATGTAAGCACAAGGCTTTTATTGATTCATATAGATATATCAATCTATACATCCAAGGATAGATATGGCTCAGCTTCAGGCATGGCTGGGTCTAAGCACTCAGGCAATGTCATTAGAAAGCTGTTTTTATCTCTCAGCTTGCCCTTTTTTTTTAAGTTGACTCCAAAGATGGCAGGCTTCTTTGCACATTATGGCAAGATAGCTGCCACAGCTTCAGACTGCTATGTCCTCACAGGAACAAATCCAGCAGAAAGAGCATTTCTTTCACATTGGGATTCAAGCAAAATCCCAGGATTAGCTCTGGTTGGACCTAATTGGCTTGCCTTGGGTCAGTTGCTTACCCAATCACAGTGGTCAGCGGAAGGCTCTTGAGACATATGTCTATCTCTGGAGCAGGGGTTGGAATCAGCTTTTCCAGAAGCACATGGAATAACAGTGGATGGGGCAGCTTTCCAGTGAGAAAATGGAGAACTGACTCTGGAAAAAGTTGGAATGGAGAGTGGGCAGCAAACAGAGCCAGGCACGCTCACTCCCTTCCTTGCAGCACCACTCCTCCTGCTAGTCTCTTTCCAGCTCTCCCTCCCTGACTCCTTTTCTATCAATTTGCAACCTAAGTTTTAGCCCTCTGGGACACTTCCCTAATCCCCAGAGAGACCTGGATGCTTATTTCCCCTCTTCCCATATCCCTTGCTTTGGAATAATAGTGCTGGCACATATGGTAGCCTTGGATTTTCCTATCTCTAGACAGTGAGTTCCCTGAGGACAGGAACTCTTTCTTTATATTTGGTATTGCTTGTTACTGAACTCAAGGGGTTCACCACTTGGGGTGCTTTATTCAAGAATTAGACATGGTTGATGCAAGGTAGTTTTATTTATTTGCAGCAAGTAAAGGTACATATCCAAAACTCTGTTTCCCAGGAGGGAAGCTTAGCCATTTCTTATATACACTATTTACTCAATTACACTTTGATTTCTTCTTTGCAGTTGGCTATATTTATCCCTTTGAGTTCCTATCAAACTCATTCTGTTTACAGCTGATCTGCAAAATACTGTGCATCATTTTAACATGTAGCAAGAAAAGCATTTAGTTATAACTTTTAGAACCGCCCAGACCTTGAGACCCTTGTCCTACCTATATACTTGTAGCTTAGCTTAGTCCTCAGGCTGTGGACAAGGCCAGCTGGCGTTCCTCAGGTTAGTGCTTCCCATGTGCAGGTCCAGGGCAGCAGGCTCAGCTGTTGACCTTGCCTGTCACCTCTGTGGAGCCTGCTGATTCAATCCCTAGAGTTTGGGCAGGTGTCTCATGTCCAAGAGTAGACATAGGCCCTGACAAGAGAAAGGAGCTAGGTGGGGCTGAAGCCTCAGTTGAAAAGCTAAGTTAAGATGGCGTTAGAATCATTAATGGTGAACCCTTGCACTGGCCTCAGTGCCTGTGTCCCCAGAGTCCTGTATCCTACACACCATGTATCCCTGTGTGTGTGTGTGTGTTTATGCAATGGTGATAAAAGTGGGGACTCCTACCTGGAAAGTCCTCATTAGTGAAGGAATTAAAAACTTTCCCAAATGCATCTCTCTCTCTCTCTCTCTCTCTCTCTCTCTCTCTCTCTCTCTCGTGCGCGCATGCGCTTCTATTGGCTATCATTTTCTGTGTATCATCAATTGCCAAGTAGCCCTGCATATCAAGGAACTCATACTCTTGTTGAGGAGGCCAAAATCACAAATGGAAGGCAGTGGGGCAGATGGTGGTCCCTGGTCAGTATCAGATAGGAGCTATGTGAGTGATTTGTGCCCGAACACATGCCCTCTGCACCTGTCCTTCAGCCATTCAAGAACTTCCAGGTCCTAGACTTTTCTTCCACTTTGAGCCCCTCTCAGCCTCCTCCTGTCTCCCCTTCCCTCCTTACCCAGCTTTCCAAGAGCTTCTATCGCACTGTCCTATAGTCCTGGAAAACCCCAACCCTATTTGGCCTCAACCATTTGCCTTCTTCATGCTTGTGCGGACACTGCTGAGCAGTGCTTCAAAGTCTTGCATAGCTATGTGCCCTGGAGCCATTATACATGGTCCATAGTCAACTGATCCCTCTACATATTTATTAATCCCTTTGTGTTTCTTTAGGGTCTTCTGTTTCCTGTTCTCTATACAGGCCATTCCAGTCCTTCTCTTCAAACCTCCAACTCCACCATTCCCCTGCCTATTACCTGTCAGCCCCTGCCACCATCAGTAATAACTGTGCTGCTACTTCACAGATAAAATTCCTCCAACTTCCTGCCATCAAACCTTAAACCTGTCTGATCTTGTACCTATATTTCCTTCCTACCCTCCTGTTACCAAGGAGGCCTATACTCTAGATACGTGGTCGGCAAACTGTGGCTCGTGAGCTGCATGCAGCTCTTTGGCCCCTTGAGTGTGACTCTTCCACAAAATACCATGGCCTGGGCGAGTCTATTTTGAAGAAGTGGTGTTAGAAGTTTAAGTTTAAAAAATTTGGCTCTCAAAAGAAATTTCAATGGTTGTACTGTTGATATTTGGCTCTGTTGACTAATGAGTTTGCCGACCACTGCTCTAGATCAATGGTTTTCAACCCTTTCCATCTCATGGAACAATAAAATAATTATTAAAATTCTCTGACACACCAAAAAATAACATATTGTTTACCAATATGACAGAAAAATAGATATAATTTTGACTCATTCATACCAGATGGCTGTTGTTGTGTTGGCTGTTGTCATTTTTTTTTATTTGACAATCTAAATGAAAAGAGGTCAGTGCCCCTGACTAAATAGTCAGGTATTGCATGTTTTAAAAATTCTCGCAGCCCACCAGTGTGTCTCTTGAGGCACACCAGTTGAAAATCACTGCTCTAAATTCTAGCCCCTCACCTTCAATGGGACCATTCTTTTCCCACCCTTGCTTATAGCTGCAATCTTTACTTCCCTATTGGTGTCTTCAATAAACATTTAAATATGCCCAATTCTTTGTAATCTTTTCAAAAACCCAACAAAATAAACAACCTTCATTGACACTTCACATGTGCTTGCTTTCCAGCTGTCATCACCTTTTTTTTTTTTCCTTTTCACAACCAAATTTGAGTGTTTTCTATACTTGTTGTGTCCACTTTCTGTCTTGCTTACTCCTCAACCCTTGGTCATCAAACTTCTGCCCCCTCTTGTCCATGGAGGCTGCTTTCATCAAGATCACCAGGATATGCTACTGCTAATTCAAAAGGACATTTTCTATTTCATTTTTTGTTTGACCTCTCAGCAGCACTTGACACTGCTGAGGACTTTCTGCACACAAATCTTACTTCCTTTGTCTTCCATGACCTCACTCTCCTTGTTTTCTTCTTATCTCTCTTGTAACTACTCTTCAGTCTCCTTTAATCCTTTCTCTGACTGCTGCTCAAATGTTCCTACCATAGTCCCTGCTCTTTCAGGTTACATACTTGTCCATCTAATTTGTTCTGTTAGTATCTAATCATGACGACATTTACATAGTGAGGACCTTTGGATTCATATGATAGAAGCTCAATTCACACTAGCTCAAGCAAAAACATTTTTGGCCAGTATACAGGAGGCATGTACCTCAAGCATTTCTGGATCTGGGGATTCAAGTGATGTTGTTAGGCCTTTTTCTCCCTCCATTTTCTTCTCTGGCTCTGTTTCTACATCTGTGTTGGGCTCATTCTCTTCTATTGCAGCCTTCGGCAAGCAGTGGGGTGGAGTCAGAGAAATGGTTGTAGATAGCTCAAGGTTTTATCACCCTCGATAATCATTTTGGAGGAAAGAAAGAATACACTCTCTCATTATCATTATTTCACTAGAGGCCTGGTGCACGAATTCCTGCACCATTGGGGTCCCTCAGCCTGGTCTGAGGGATTGGGCTGAAACCAGCTCTCTGACATCCCCTGAGGGTTCTGGGATTGCGAGAGGGGGCAGGCCAGGCTGAGGGACCCACCGGTGCACAATTGGGGCTGGGGAGAGATGTGGAAGGTTGGCCAGTTGGGGAGGGACTGCAGGAGGGCTCCAGGGCGTGTCCAGCCCATCTCACTCAGTCCTAATTGGCCAGACCCCAGCAGAAAGCTAACCTACCAGTTGGAGCATCTGCCTACTGGTGGTCAGTGCACATCATAGTGACTGGTCAACCAGTTCACTGTCTGCCACTGGTGGTCAGTGCATGTCATAATGAGTAGTTGAGCATTAGCATATCATTAGCATATTACACTTTGATTGGTTGAATGGACGATCAGACTACTAGACACTTAGTATATTAGGCTTTTATTACATAGGACTAGAGGCCCAGTGCATGAAAATTCATGCACTAGAGGGGGGATCCCTCAGCCCGGTCTGCCCCCTCTCACAGTCCGTGAGCCTTCAGGGGCAGGAGGCGACCCGACAATTAGGGTAAGGCGACACCCCATCACACCTCTGCTGCTGCCACTGCCGGCAGCACAAGCCTTGGCCAGCCCTGGTTACCTGAGCCTCAGGTGGCCCTGGGAGGCTGGGCAGCCACCATCCAAGGCTTGCCTGCACCTTGGGCAGGCCTGGGTGGCTGGGCAGCCGATATATGAGGCTTGCTGGCACCTTAGGCATCAGCTGGGCAGCTGCCATCCATGGTTTGCCTGTGCCTCAGGCTGGCCCTGGGTGGCTGGGGGCTGAGGGAACTGGGGGAACTCTGTGCCTGCCACCCTGGTGGGGCTGAGGGGACTGGGTGCTGCCATCTTGTGGCTGTGGGCACCACCAGCTTTGAGGGCATGGCAGTCAATTAGCATATTCCCTCCTTGTTGGCTTTGGGCACCACCATCTTTGAGGGTGGGGCAGTCAATTAGCATATTCCCACCTCATTGGCTGTGGACGCCACCATCTTTGTGATGGCGTGAGGGTCAATTAGCATATTCCCTCTTTACTATATAGGACTAGAGGCCTGATGCACAAAATTCGTGCAAGAGTAGGCCTTCACAGCTGTGGCGGCTGCCTAGATCCCTCCCTTGCAGCCATGGCAGCTGCCTCAATTCTGTGGCTGCAGCCCTGGCTTTGTCCCTGAAGGACCTCCAGTCTAATTAGCGTATTACGCTTTTATTATTATAGATTCCCAGGAAAGGGCTCTGGTAAATCCAACTGGAGTCACATGCCTACTCAATGCAATACTCAATGAATTTGGGGTGGTAGTGGTGGTCTGTAATTGCCAGTCCTCTGGGACCACAATGAATTAGAGGGACAGCTTTCTAAAGGAAAAGCAAGGTAATGTTATCACATGTAGAGCAAGGAATACAAAATGTACAAAATAGATATTTGCTATAATTTATTTTTTCCTGTCCACACCTTTCCCAGGTTCTTCAGTTTTTATTGTTTAAAGTATTACATATAGTAGTACATACACCTCCTTTTTTTCCCCATTGACCTTCCCCCAGCCTCTCCTACCCCCTGTCGCATGCCCTCCCTCTCCCCTCACCTCAGTGTCTGGTGTCCATTGGTTGTGCTTATATGCATGCATACAAGTCCTTTGGTTGATCTCTTTCCCCCCCTCCCCAACACTCACCAACCTTCCTGCTGTAATTTGACAGTGTGTTCAATGCTTTACTGCCTCTGTATCTATCTTTTTGTTCATCAGGTTATAATGTTCTTTATTTTCCATAAATGAGTGAGATCATGTGGTATTTTTCTTGCATTGCCTGGCTTATTTCACTTAACATAATGCTCTCCAGATCCATCCATGCTTCTGCAAATGGTAAGAATTCCTTCTTTTTTATAGCAGTGTAGTATTCCATTTTGTAGATGTACCATAGTTTTCTAATCCACTCATCTGCTGATGGGCATTTAGGCTGTTTCCAAATCTTAGCTATAGTGAATTGTGCTGCTATGAATATAGGGGTGCATATATCCTTTCTGATTGGTGTTTCTAGTTTCTTGGGACATATCCCTAGAAGTGGGATTATTGGGTCAATCCATTTTTAGTTTTTTGAGGAAACACCATACTGTTCTCCACAGTGGCTGCACCAGTCTGCATTCCAACCAGCAGTGCATGAGGGTTCCTTTTTTTGCATCCTCTCCAGCACTTGTCATTTATTGATTTGTTGATGATTGCCATTCTGACAGGTGTGAGATGGTACTGCACTGTCGTTTTGATTTGCATCTCTCGGATAATTAGTGACTTTGAGCATGTTTTCATATGTCTCCTGGCCTTCCTTCTGTCTTCTTTCGAAAAGATTCTATTTAGGCCCATTGCCCATTTTATTTATTGGATCATTTATCTTCCTTTTATTAAGTTGTATAAGTTCCCTGCAGATGTTGGAGATTAAACCTTTACCAGTGATAACATTTGCAAATATGTTCTCCCATACAGTGGGCTTTCTTGTTGTTTGGTTGATGGTTTCTTTTGCTATGCAAAAGCCTTTTATTTTGATGTAGTCCCATTTGTTTATTTTCTCTTAAGTTTCCATTGCCCTAGGAGCAGTATTGGTGAAAAAATTGCTTCGGCATATGTCTGAGATTTTCCTGCCTGTGGATTCCTCTAGTATTTTTATGGTTTCCCGTCTTATGTTTTAGTTCTTTATCCATTTTGAGTTTATTTTTGTGTATGGTGTAAGTTGGTGGTCTAGTTTCATTTTTTGCATGTATCTGTCCAATTTTCCCAACACCATTTATTGAAGAGACTGTCTTGACTCCATTGTATGTTCATGCCTCCTTTGTCAAATATTAATTAAGCATAGTGGTTTGGGTCGATATCTCGGTTCTCTATTCTATTCCATTGGTGTATATGTCTGTTCTTGTGCCAGTACGAGGATGTTTGGAGAACAGTGGCTTTGTAATACAGATTGATATCTGGTATTGAGATCCCACCTACTTTGTTCTTCTTTCTCAGGATTGCTGCAGCTATTTGGGGTTTTTTTTTTATTCCAGATGAATTTTTGGAGAGTTTTTTCTAGGTCTGTGAAATATGCCATTGGTAATTTAATGGGGAGTGCACTGAATCTATAGATTGCTTTGGGTAGTATGGACATTTTGATGATGATTCCATCAATCCATGAACATGGTATGTTCTTCCATATGTTTATGTCTTCCTCTATCTCTTTTTTCAGTGTCCTGTAGTTTTCTGCGTATAGGTCTTTTACCTCCTTAGTTACGTTTATTCCTAGGTATCTTAATTTTTTTTGGTGCGATGGTAAATGGGATTGCTTTTTTGGTCTCTCTTTCTGTAAGTTCACTATTGGTGTATAAAAATGCCATAGATTTCTTGGTGTTAATTTTGTATCCTGCTACATTGCCGAATTCATTTATTAAGTCTAATAGTTTTTTGATGGAGACTTTAGGGTTTTTTACGTACAGTATCATGTCATCTGCAAATAAGGACAGTTTTACTTTTTCTTTTCCATTTTGGATGCCTTTTATTTCTTCTTCTTGTCTAATTGCAATAGCTAATACTTCCAGTACTATGTTGAACAGGAGTGGTGAGAGTGGGCATCCCTGTCTTGTTCCTGTTCTTAGGGGAAATGGTTTTAGGTTTTGTCCATTGAGTATGATGTTGGCTGTGGGTTTATCATATATGGCTTTTATTATGTTGAGGTATATTCCTGCTATTCTCACCTTGCTGAGAGTTTTTATTAAGGGTGTTGGATTTTGTCAAATACTTTTTCTGCATCAATTAATATGACTGTGATTTTTATCACTTAATATGTTTATGTGATGTATCACATTTATTGATTTGCAGATATTGTACCATCCTTGCATCCCTGGGATAAATCCTACTTGGTCATGGTGTGTGATCTTTCTGGTGTATTGCTGGATCCGATTTGCTAGAATTTTGTTGAGGATTTTGGCATCTATGTTCATGGGGGATATTGGCCTGTAATTCTCTTTCATTGTGTTGTCTTTCTCTGGTTTTAGTATTAGGGTGATGCTGGCTTCATAGAATGAGCTTGGAAGTGTTCCTTCCTCTTGAATTTTCTGGAATAGTCTGAGGAGGATAGGTTTTAGTTCTTCCTTGAATGTTTGGTAAAACTCCCCTGTGAAGCTGTCTGGCCCAGGCTTTTGTTTGCTGGAAGGTTTTTGATGACTGCTTCAATTTCTTCCATAGTTATCAGCCTATTGAGATGTTTAGATTATTCCTGATTGAGTTTTGGAAGCTTGTATTTTTCTAGGAATATGTCCATTTCCTCCAGGTTGTCCAATTTGTTGGAATAGAATTGTTAATAGTATTTTTTAACAGTCCTTTGTATTTTGGTGGGGTCTGTTGTTATTTTTCCTCTTTCATTTCTGATTTTGTGTGAGTCCTCTCTCTTTGCTTCTTGGTGAGCCTGGCTAGAGGTTCATCAATCTTGTTTATCCTTTCAAAGAACCAGCTTTTGGTGTTGTTGATCTTTTGTATTTTTTTTTTTTTTGGTCTCTATGTCGTTTATCTCTGCTCTTTATTATTTCCTTCTTTCTGCTTACACTGGGCTTTTCTTATTGCTCTCTTTCTAACTCTTTGAGTTGTAGGGTTAGGTGATTTATTACCATAGTTTCTTGTTTTCTGCAGTAGGCTTGTAGAGTTATGAACTTCCTTCTTACGACTGCTTTTGCTGTGTCCCATAGATTTTTGGATTGTTGTGTTTTCATTGTCATTTGTTGCCAGGATATTTTTTATTTCTTCTTTGATCTCTCTGGATATCCCTGTCATTGTTTAATAGCATGCTATTTAATCTCCATGTGTTTGATTTTTTTTGGATTGTTTTTATTGTAGTTGATTTCCAGTTTTATGCCACTGTGATCTGAGAGGATGCTTGATATGATTTCTATCTTCTTGAATTTGAAGAGACTATGGCCCAACATATGGTCTATCTTTGGAAATGACCCATGTGCACTTGCGTAGAATGTATATTCTGTGGCTTTGGGGTGAAATGTTCTGAAGATGTCAATTAATTCCATCTGATCTAGTGATTCATTTAGGATTGATGTTTCTTTGCAGATTTTTTGTTTCGAGGATTTGTCCAATGGTGATAGTGGGGTATTAAAGTCCACCACTATGATTGTATTGCTGTCAATGTCACCCTTCATATCCTCCAGAAGTTTTTTTTTTATGTATTTGGGTGCTCCTGTATTTGATGCATATATGATTACCAAAGTTATTTCTTCTTGTTGGATTGCTCCCTTTAGTATTATGAAGTGGCCTTCCATATCTCCTTTTATGTCCTTCACTTTGAGATCTAATTTGTCAGATATAAGTATTGCTACCCCAGCTTTTTTTCCATTTCCATTAGCTTGAAAAACCGTTTTCCATTTCTTCACCATCAGTCTGTGTGCGTCTTTTTTTCTGAGGTGGGTTTCTTGTAGACAGCAGATAAATGGGTCATGTTTTCTTATCCAATCAGTTACCCTTTGTCTTTTGATTGCGGCATTTACATTTAAAGTTATTATTGATAGGTACATGTTTGTCACCATTTTTATTCTTTACCCCTGTGTCACTTCTTCGCTTCCCATTTCTTCTTTTCACAGCAGACCCTTTAGCATTTCTTGCATTGCTGGTTTGGTGGAAATAAACTCCCTTATTCCTTTTTTGTCTGTGAAGCTCCTGATTTCACCCTCAATTTTGATTGATAGCCTTGCTAGGTACAGTATTCTTGGATTCAGACCCTTCCTTTGCATGACTTTGTATATTTCATTCCATTCCCTTCTGGCCTGATGTGTTTCTGTTGAGAAATCAGTCTCTAGTCTCATGGGGGATCCTTTGTAGGTAACTTTCTGTCTCTCTCTGGCTGCTCTTAAGATTCTTACTTTGTCGTTGGTGTTTGCCAATTTAATTATGATGTGCCTTGGCATTGGTCTTTTGGTGTTCATTTTGTTTGGGACTCTGTGAGCTTCTTGGATTTGTGTGTGTGTTTTCTTCCCTATATCAGGAAAGTTTTCTGTCATTATTTCTTCAAACAGGTTTTCTATTCCTTGCTCTGTTTCCTCTCCTTCTGGCACCCCTATAAAGCAGATGTTGTTTTGTTTCATGTTGTCCCAAAGTTCCCTTAGGCTCTCCTACTTTTTAATTTTTTTTTTCTAGAAGCTGCTCTGCTTGTGTGTTTTTTCCTACCTTGTTATCTAGCTCACTGATGCGGTCCTCTGCTCCTTCTAATCTACTGTTAATGCTTTCTTTTGAGTTCTTTATAGCAGTGATGCCATTTTCATTTCTTCTTGGTTCTTCTTCATTTCCTCTTGGTTCTTACACATATTGTTGAATTTGTCTTCCATTCTTTTCATCCACTTTATGACCATTTCTCTGAATTCTTTCTCTGACAGGTTGCTTGCCTCCATTTCGTTTACTTCCTTTTCTGGTGATGCCTGCTTTTCTTTCATATGTGTGCTGTTTCTTTGTCTCCCCATAATCTCTCTTCTCCATGTGTTTGGTTATGTCTCCTTATCCCAGGTGAAATCTGATATTCCAGTGAGGAGGTGCAGAGTTCCTTCAAATCCACGTGCTTGCATCTCTGGGGGTCCAGTGTTCCAGTGTTTGCTGCTGTTCACTGAGTGCTGGTGTTGTAGATTGTCAGATTTTCAGGCTTCTGACAACATCCACATTCCCCTTCAAGATGGCGTGGTTTCTGCGTCAGAGTTGGTTGCTCTGGGAGGGATCCCAGCAGCAGGAGATAGCAGGGGAACCCGGTCCTGCTATCCCTACAGTCCCCTGGAGTATAGCTATCCTTCAACTCACAAACACTTCCCGTGCAACTACATACCCTTTCTTTGTTCTCTCACTCACTATATTGCAGTCTGCCTTCCCGTCAGCAGCCATATTCCTTCCTTAGTACAAACATTTTTCTACACTCTTTCTTTGCGTTGGGAAATTATTTGAACATGTTTCTATTTTGTCCAGTTACTGCTGATATTCAGCAAATTGCTAAATGTTTCTATCACTACTATAGTGTGTTTACTGCTCTATGTAAGACATTTACCCCATTGTACAAACACCTCTCTTCCCCCTTTGCTCACATTGAGAAGTGATGGACACTTGTTTTCCAACTGTTTTGTACAGTTCACTGCTGGGTTTCAGTAAATTCACAGTCGATTCTAACACTGGACAATAGTGTACTGAGTCCTCTATTTAAATTATTTACCCTCATTTTCAAACACGTGTCTTCACTGTTTCCTCATATTCAAAAGTGAATTTCACTTGTTTTCTAACTATTTTCTAGTATATGTTACTGCTTTTTTTCAGTGAACTCTCAGTGGTTACTGACACTGTGCTTCCTGCTCTTTTTCAGAGATTTCCTCACATTGGACTAACTCTTTTGTACATTTTTTGCTCACATTAAGAAATGACTTTCACTTGTTTTCCAAGTATTTGGTAAGTTTACTACTGCTGTCAGTGAATTCTCAGTTGTGTCCAACACTGTGCTATTGGGTGCCTCCTACTCTATTTAAGGGTTTTCACCACATTGTACACACAGTTGTCTACAATCTTTCTTCACGTTGAGAAGTTATTTGAACGTGTTTTCTAACTGTTTTGTCCAGTTACTGCTGCTATTCAGTGAATTCCTGGTGATTTCAAACATTGCTATTTTGTGTTTACTGCTCTATCTAAAGTAATTTCCTTGAATAGAAACACCTCTCTTCCCCCTTTGCTCACATTGAGAAATGATGGACACTTGTTTTCCAACAGTTTTGTACAGTTTACTGATGCTTTTCAGTGAACTCACAGTTGATTCTAACACTGGCCAATAGTGTACTTAGTCCTCTATTTAAGTGATTTCCCCTCATTCTCAAACACGTGTCTAATGGCAGGAGTGGATGTGAGTCCTCGAGAGCTCTGAGGCCAGAGAGAGTCCAGACAGCCCAGAGCTCTTCAGTTCCGGTCAGGTGACACGCAGCGCCTGGCGGGCACCTGGGGTCGGGCACCTGCGGGTGGGCACCTGGGGGTGGCCACCTGCGGGCGCCCCAGGAGCAGGCGGCACACAGATGTCCCAGCATCTGTTCTGTACCAGCCACTGTGCAGGAAACACATCAGGGCCCCAGGGAACATGAGGCCTGGAGGGGCTCCAAAAGCTCCCGTTCTTAGCACAAGGCACAGCTCCGGGTGGCAGGTGCCCTCATGCGAGCATGCCAGGGAGTTTCCTGAGGGCAGAGCCCATGCCCACCCCTCCACACCCATGGCAGATGCTTGGCTCCTATGGAGCAGCTGGCTCCAGGCCCTCGGAGGGAGCCGGGCGGGTAGACTCCTAGGCTAAGGGTGGAGGCTCGTGGGCTGGGCGGAATATCTTGACTGAAAAGTTCCCTCTTTGGAGAGAGGTGACCTCCGGCACACTGGGCTCCCCAGCCTGGAGCACCAGTGCAGGGAAGGGGGTCCCCACAACATGTACCTGTTCAATTGAGCCAAGGGTTCCATCGGGGTGCCACGGAGAGCTGTGTCTACATCTCTAAGTGGCAGACATATCTCCTAGAGCAGTGGGCAGCAAATCGCGGTTCACGAGCCACATGCGGCTCTTTGACCCCTTGAGTGTGGCTCTTCCACAAAATACCACGTGCAGATGCACACATACAGTGCGAATGAAACTTCGTGGCCCATGCGCAGAAATCGGTTTTCGGCTCTCAAAAGAAATTTCAATCATTGTACTGTTGATATTTGGTTCTGGTGACTAATGAGTTTGCCGACCACTGTCCTAGAGTATCCAGGTTCCATACTAAGAAAACAGTGTCACAGGCTGGGAGAGCAAAAGGGAACACGACACACCATGCCTGGTCAGGTGGCAAGCCAATCCCAAGGATGTGAACTTACAATCCAAGGTCACCAGCTGGGCACTGGCAGAAGTGAATCCCCCCAAGCCAAACCACACCTGAGGCAGGTGGTCCCTGAGACCATAATAATGGGTGTGGTCATACAAAGCTCAACAAACTCACCCAATAGCCAGAGAAAGGAGCTATGCTTTACATTTATTTTTCACATATATATTTTTATTCCTACAAAGAAAAAGAGATTAACTTTACAACAGTAGCCAGGGAAAGGGAAAAAAAAAATCTAGAAAAGTGCAAAAGCAACACGAACTCTGAAGCAAAGTTTCTAATTATTTAACCTGTCTCCTTTTCCAGTTAGGGAGAAAAGTTATTCTGCTACAAGGCAAAAAGAACTTTTTGCTAAAGCAGTTGTTAAAAACAAGACAACAGGCCCCACATGGAGCAACTTATGCTCAGCCCCATGTCACCAAAAGGAGACAATCACACGTGCAGCCTCTTCCAGAAATGGGAGGTTAAACTAGTCCGGGCGGAGCTGCTGGGCCAGCACTGTGATCCCCCAAAAAAGTGTCCTGGTCACAGCCAGTCCATGCTTTGCTATATGACTTCCTTGTTCCCGCCTCCTTCTACCTAGAACAGTCTCTCATTGGCACAGCTCCTCGGAGCTCCCTTCCATTGGCTGGATGGGATGCTGCCAGAGCCATGAATCATTGAATAAAGCCAATATCTTTAAAATGTACTCAGTCCAGTTCTGTTTTTTAACACTTGAATTTCTTTGGTTCTTAAAAGTTTTCTGGAATGAAACTTCTTTTTCTCAGTGGCTGAACTGAAACTTGTACCTTATTTTGCAGTTTGAGGAGTCTTATCAGATTAAACAAATATATGACAAATGATGAAGTCTCCAGGCAGATCGATGAGTATGACCATTTGGTGGAATAATCTAGCCAGTATTTGATCAAAAACATAGATGTGACATAGAGGACATGAAATCTATTATAGGAAGTTAGTTAAACCCAAACTCCTCCTCTTAACAAACTGTCAAATATTTTGTGTTAAAAGGGTGGCTTGATAAAGTTGAAACATTAACTGATAAGTAGTTAAATATATTCTAGACCATAATATGTAGATAACAGTGAGATATTAATATCAAATGTGCCCACTGAAGGAAGTTCGCCACTTGGCATCCTCTGGCAGAGTTTAATGCTGACCCAGAGCAGCACCGCGTGCTTTCTCAGGTGAGTTTCTGTTTAATTTTGTACCTTATTTCTCACTCATTGATCATGTTGAAATATTCACAGCTAAACTTCTTTTCACTTTCCTGCTTCTTGCTAAGTGTGGATTAAGATCTCAGTAGTTGCTTTTCAAGCTATCATGTGTTAAGTAAAAACATTTAAATACTACACAAGTTTAACCTGCTCCACAGCCGCTCCAATTCCAGCTGGGACTTGGAAAAAGTGTGCACAAGAAACACGATCTGCCCAGATTGTCAAAAACATTGACATGTACCTCCTAGGGTTTTTAAACCTCTCACATTCATCTGGAAAAGACAGATGCACTTAAGATATATTTGCAAGAGCCATTTTTGACCAATCTCACTACTCTTAAGTGTTTTTTTTTTAAGTACTGCCTTCCATTTTCTATACTCCCGACCCCACCTTATTTTACCCACACAAGTGAACTAAAAGGTTTACAACAAAGATCTTCGAATAAATTTAATAATTTGGTAAATAGATCCTTCTTTCTCCAGTTCCCAAAAAGCTATCAATTCTTTTTGAATTCTATCTAGAGAAAATGGGTAGACATATACACAATATTAACTTGGGTTACTTATTAAAGTTAATTTCAATCTCACCTAGATATACATCAAAAACACCCCATCTTCCGTCTCTCCCTCCTCATTCACAAGCAGCAGTAACAAGGAGAGGCAGGAATCCCAGGCCTAACAGGAAAATTGATTAACTGTTCCGTTGTTAAGGCAATTCCCCGGACTGACCCGAGTATTGGTGGGTGAACCTAGCAGACGCACATTTTTCAAATTAAGCTTTTCAAGGACAAAAGCCAAGGTGAGCAGCGCGCCCAGGCTCCTCCACAGCTGAAAGGGTTTGTGCCAGACCCGGAGCGGCCCCGCCTCCCCATGGCCCGAGTCCGCTCTGAATCCGCGAGGCCGGCTCCCGCAGGCCAGTGGCGCCCCGAAACCAGGTCAGACGGGTGGCGCGCGCGCACACTCTTAACACCAGAAAGCCTGCAGCCGCAGGCAGTCGGCGGCCCCTCCCCTCTCCCCATCCCCCACCCCCCCAACGCTCCTCTCCCCTGGGGACAGCGACCCTCCCCTCCACCTCACCCCTCCCCGCCCCCCCACAGCGCTCCTCTTCCCCACCCCGGACAGCGCCCCTCTTCCGCCCCTCCGTTCCCTCCCCCACAATACTCCTCTCACCTTGGGGACAGCGCCCCTCTCCCGTTGGGCCGGCGGGTGGGAAGGGCAATGCGGGTCTCACCTCGCGGGCTGCTTTCCAGTAAGCGCGGAGGGGCGGTGGGGGTGACGTGTCCCGAGTGGGGGGCGGACAGCAGAGGCGAGCGCTCACCCGCCCCATCTGCAGCCACGGCTGCGGCGCCAGAGGAGGTGCCTGCCGCGCTGCTGGGCGGGAGGCGGACAGGCACCTCTAGCTGGGAGGGAGGGAGGGACGTGGGAGGAGGGGACCCGGGAGGAGGGGCCGGGAGCACTAACCGACTGGGAGGGGGGAGGGGGGAGGCCCTCCTCCCAGAGTTGCGGCTCCTGTAGAGAGAACTGGGGGTCGGAGGAGAGCCTCAGGCTGGACCCCAGGAGGCAGAGCTCAGGGGTCAGCTCAGCCCTCCTGGGAGAGGTCCTTGCTGTCCCTTTCACAGCTTATTCCTCGGGCGATCGGTTTTTTTTCTTGGGGCCACTTCTTTTGCTAGAAAATCATTTTCCAGTCATTTTCAATGATGATCTGTCATCTAAAAGGAAATAACTTTTTGATAATGTTTTCTTAATTGTTTAATATCTGTTTGGCACTCTAGTAACAATGGCTTATTGAAACAATGCAAATTGGTTTAGGTTTCATTTCACAAAATAGGTTAATAATTTAGTTTTGTTTTTGTACTAAATTGTGCCTGACACAAAGACAATAATGAAGTTTATGAATAAGAGGAAAAACTATTTTCTTGAGATAATGCTTTAAAATATCTTTCACATATAAAAGAGTAAAAAAACCAAAAAACAAAAAACAGCTGGGCGCCATGCTTGTCCTGCTTTCTGTCTTTATTTTTTTAAATTTTCTGTTTTGGTAGTTTGCTAAAGTGGTTTAAAAATCAAAGATTTGGCCAGGCCAGTGTTGCTCAGTGTTTGAGCATCAACTCATGAACCAGGAGGGTCACAGTTCAATTCTATAGTCAGGGGACTCTCTCATCATTGATATTTCTCTCTCTCTCCTTCTCCCTTCCTCTCTCTCAAATCAATAAAAATACATTTTGAAAAAAATCAAAGCTTTGAACATGCCCAGATTTTTTAAAAAACACAAAAAACTCACACAATTGGAACATAGTAATGATCTTGAATGGTCATTTTTCTTCAGTGAATCATTCAGCAAACATGTATTATGTGCTCACAGGGTCTACAAAGGTGAATAAGGCAGGTCGAAGTCCCAGCCATAGATCTAAAGCTGTGTGAGGAAAAGCAGACTGTAGACAATTGAAATTACTTCTGTGTTGTTAAGAAGCATCTTCAGCCCTAGCTGGTTTGGCTCAGTGGATAAAGTGTTGGCCTGAGGACTGAAGGGTCCTGTGTTCGATTCCAGTCAAGGGCACATGCCCAGGTTGTGGATTCGGTCCCCACTGCGGATGTGCAGAAGGCAGCCATCAATGATTCTCATTATTAATGTTTCTATCTCTCTCCCTCTTCCTTCCTCTCTGAAATCAATAAAAATATATTAAAAAAAATAAGGGTCTTTATGTTGCTCTCTGAAGATACTCTTTCTTTCAAAAAGTGCACTTAGGCATCAGCTTGAAGCCTTAAAGGAAAGGCAACGCATGGTGTTTCTCATGTGTTCTCTTTTGTGGGTCAGCAGCGTCAGGACACAGTATAACAAAAGGGTCATCCTCTGATATGGTGCAAGGCCAATGGCACAGGGAGTGAGGGGTCAAGGCCGAGCAGGCCCAGCAAAAGCAAACTATTTAGAATAAGCATGTCACACTCAAAGGCTAACAGGGGCCAAATAAACAAGGTGTAAGTTTATGTTGGCCACAAACAAACAAAAGCTTCGCTTTCCATGGAAACATAGGTTTATTCTGATAGAGACATGCTGAATACAAAGGGCTGAAATAAATGAGTCATCATTAACATAAAATAATAGAACATTTCAATAAAAATTAATATTTTTCTTGAACATTAACTTACCAGACACTGAATAACTGCACAAATTAATAAGCATAACACAAATAAACCCATTTTTCTTGTTCTCCAAAAGCAAAATATCTCCTGTTGTGCACACCAAACAAGTCAATCCAAGACTAATGACATGGCCATCGGCTGCTAAAATATTCACTGCTAGTATTAGTGGAGAGAAATGGTGCTCCTGCACATAAGCACGTAAGGGAAATGAATGCAACATGATTGTAGTAATCAGTCATTAGAGAACTTGTAGTTTGTTATTAATTATGTATAATAGGATATTGTAAAAATTTTTGTTGAAACATTTCTTACATACTGTTATATTAGCTGGGCCACAGAAATACTAGTTGTGGGCCGCGAGTTTGACATGCTTGATTTAGAAAATAAACAGCAATGTTTTAACAGCCACAGCCTGGAATCTACTGAGCTAAAGAAACTTTTAAGAAGAATCAACAAAATCATATTACTATAGTGTCCTGTCCTGTCATCAGTCACACTCTTTGGTAACAGTGTGTCCACATTTCAATTACCCACCAATCTTGACTGTGGACAGAAACCACGCCTAATTCATCAGGACATCTCCAGCACCTAACACAATGTCTGGCACAATAATAAGTGATTAATAACTATTTGCCAAATCAATAAGCAAAGGAGTATATGAACAAATCCCATACATACGTAGAATCTCACTAAAAGAATTGTCTAAGAGGAAAAAAAAAAAGTTAAGAGCATTTCTTGATTTTTGGATGAAGATGATAATTTTGACATGTGACTGACCAATGGTTTTATTATTTCACTAGAGGCCTGGTGCACGAAATTTGTGCATGGGAGAGGGGGGATCCCTCAGCCCAACCTGCACCCTCTCCAATCCAGGAGCCATCAGGGGATGTCCTACTGACAGCTTAGGCCCACTCCCCGTAGTCTGCTCTCTGCAGGGCCTGGCGGCTTCGCCGCTGCTGCTGCAATGAAGCCACATGCCCCGCTGTCCTCTCTCTGTCTGCAGGACCTGGGGGCTTCACCACCACCATGGGAACGAAGCTGCCATGCCCTGCGGTCTGTTCTCTGTCCAGTGGCAGATGAGCAGCCTAAGGGTGGATCCAGCTGCGCTACTCATCTGCCGTGCTCCCCCCAACTAACCCCCACCCCTGGTGTGTCTGACAGGACCGGGAACTCCAGCAATGGGGCTGACAGGACCAGGGACTCTGGCAGGGCTGAGGGGACTGGGCGTCACCATCTTGTGGCTATGGGCGCCACCATCTTTGTGACAGAGTGACAGTTAATTTGCATATCACCCTTTTATTAGATAGGAATGTATTTTTACAAGTAAGGTTTCTTTATTGTCTATATAAAATTATTAGTATACTTTTTTTCTGGCTTTACTTCTTTTTAAGACTTCTCTATCTGTTTTAGACCTCATTTGAGGGTATTACAGCTGATGGCAATTACTTGTCTTATACTATAAAAGGTAGTGTGTCTACTGTGATTTTATTTGTAGCAATGTTGAGTTTTACAAAAATTTCAAAAGTTTATTATATAAGTATCACTTTGTTCTAGTTTAAAGATAATATCATAGTTTATGGTTACTCAACATACGGTAAACAATACTCATCAATCCAAGGCATTCATGATTATGATATTTTGCCATCTCTCTTTAGATGAGCTAATATGCCTTTTAGAATAAAAGCATAATATAAGCAGGTAATGTGTCAGCCAGTAAAATATTTCTTCTTGCTTCCTTACCTACTGAAGCTACAGTTCCAGTTACCTGCTACTGAGTAACAAACCGCACCAAAGCCATGGCTTAGAACAGCAGGACTGGGGGACAGGCTGCGGTGGTGCTGGTTCTTGCAGGTGGGGAAGGTGGGCTGCCCAGACACGGCCGTGCACCTGCTCCTGGTGAGTTGCCAGCCTCCCTCTGGGTGCCCATGTCCCTGTCCTTTAGCTCCTATAAGAAAGTGGTTTTGCAGATTCCTGCAGTCATTGTGAGTGTGAAGTCCATGTTGCCTTTGTTTTCTGCCCCTGAGTCTGGAGCTAAAGGTGCGAAAACTCCAGGAACTGTGGCAGTCACACTAATACAGGCTTGCTCTGCCCTCTGTGCCTCTGACTTCACAGAAATGGCCAACCACACATCACACTTACACAGAGCCCTCTTTAAGGACACACCATGTACACAAAGTAAACTTGGAGAAATCTCACTACTGAACTTCTGTGTTGCAGAAGACACATTGCTATAAAAATCTCTAAGAACATATGTTTCTAAAGGAATAGAAATGGAGTGAGAGTGTAAGTGTAGTATGTTTGTGGATAGAGCCTGTTTTCTCTGTTCCTCAAGGGCAGGTGAGCAGGCTGTACTGCCCAATTGCAGCAGCACCTCCATCTCAGCTGCTAACCCCAGAGGCTGATCAGCTTATACCTTCCACCCTCACTCCCTGGGAGTACAGAGGGCTCCCTGGTGCTCTGTGTCCTGTAGGCCTGAGTGGGTGAGAGCAGAGGAAGTGTGAGAAGACACAGCTTTGTCCAGGTAGCTAATTGGTCTGTTTGTAGTGTCTTCATTTTACGTTCTGTTTTATTAACGTGTATTTTTACTAGGAAATCACCCAAGTCCTCCAGGTTTCCAGGTTGATGCAATAGGTTTCTCTTATTTTACTTTTAATTTCTCCTCTTTCTAGTTTTCTACAGAATTGTTACAGTTAATGAACAAATATTGATACATTATTGTCAACTTAAGTCTACATTTCATTTAGGCTCCCATAGTCAAGGCTCAGTCTCAGTCCTGACACCTCTTTTAATTACTCTCCAGTCTTCCCACTGGTTGGGGTGTTATGCTAGGACACGGGAGGAGGGAAGAAATGCGCTGCCAGGGGAGAAATCCGTGCTATGCAGCCCGCAGGGACTGCATGGGGAAGTATGTGGGCAGCTCTTACACATGCAAAGTGACAGGAGTTGGTCCTAACTTAGAAAGGTCTGCTGGTCACAGTGTGGAGGTGGGACTAGACAGAGAGGCAGGAAGCCGGGCAGTGGGACAGCTGGTGAGCGTGGTACCGGCCGAGATGAGGCAGGACAGGGTTGGCAGAGAAGCAGGGTGTGAGGACCAGAGAGGCGTGGTCAGCACTGTCCTGAGGATGGAGCCCGCACGGGTGTGGGAGCTGGTGCCTAGGGGGACTGGCCATTCGGACCCCAATAGGAGAGCTCATTCTGCTGAAAGGAGACTATTTGCTAACTTCTGGGTTTATCGGCCATCGAAGGAAGGAAGGACTAAGAAGGGAGGGGGGAGAGTGCTGGTCTCATGCTGGGCAGCAGCCAATGGCACCACCTCACTGCGTCCTCCCAGCCACCCAGAGGGAGCGTCGTTCCCTCTGACAGGGGAGACCGAGGCTCCGTTTCTCTGCCTGAAGCCGCACAGCCAGGAGGTGGTGGGGCCAGAAGCGGGCTCTGCGCTGTCGGGCTCAGGCCCTGCCTGTAAGGGCCTGGGCTCCACTCGGAGCCGCCAGGAGCTCTGGGCAGGTGAGGCCCGGGGAAGGGGCTGGGCAGAAGCAGACCTGCGCTGTGGCCAGGAACACAGATTCCAACCCCTGGAGGAGCCTGGCCCGTAGCTCAGGGGCTGCATCGTCCTGTCATCAGGAGGCCCCAGTCCTCTTCCTGGTCAGGGCATGGCCCGGGTGCAGGCTTGGTCCCGGGTATGGGCGTGCGGGAGGCAGCGCATTGGTGTTTCTCTCTATCCATCTTCCTCTCTCCCTCTCTCTCTAAAATCAGTTAAAACAACAAAACACGCAGGAGGCCCGGAGTGGGAGTGGTAATGGTGAGATGGCTGGAGTTTGCAGGGTGAGTACCAGAGAGGAGGGTTTTTTAAGCAGAAAAAAAGAGTCTCCAAAATGTCATGAAGATTCTTCTTGATTCTTTGGTTGAGCACCAAGCTGCACATACATGGATGAGATCCCAAGAGGCCTGGAAGAACACGACTGACGACCGAGCCTCTCCCGGGAGGCGGGAGCCCTCAGGCTCGGGAATCCCTCCCTGCGCAGAGACTCCGTGAAGACGAATCCCCCAGGAGAGAGCTGGGACCGGTCATGGCTGCTCTAGAGGCACCTGGACTTATTTTAAAAGCAAGCCTCAGACAGACCACGTCTGTCTGAAATTTAATAAGTTGTTATCAAATGAAGCACAAGATCTACGGAAATGCGCCCGGATATGGCTGCCTCAGGATAAACAGCGTGGCGTCCAGCACCCAACAAAATACTAGATGCAAAGAAGCCAACATGTGACTGAAAGATGAGACAGAGGGCCGGAGACCAGGACACAGGCTTTATTAGAAGAGAAGACCCTGCCGGGCTACTTTCCAAATGGGGAAAGAGCACATGTGCTGGGGTGAAGGCGCCTTTTGAGGGGAGGAAAGGGATGGGGCTTAGGGTACTCAGCACACGCTGATTGGTGGTTTCATATAAGGCACATAATTAGGGACTTAGGAATCGGGGGCTTAGGGTATTTGGCAGGTGCTGATAGTTGGTTCAATGTACAGTCCATGTAAGGTGCCTGGTTAGGTGTTCAGGAATGTTCAGGCTGCAGGTGGAGTTTACGTCATTCTCTATCCATCAGTTGGGGAAAGGCAGGATCTATCAGTGACTGATGGTCAAGAGAAAATAGTAGAAACCAACACAGAATGACAGGGTTGATGATAAACCACCCCAGCATTTAAAAGTATATTCAGGTGTTTATAACAAACATAAAAATAAACAAAAATGAAAGAAAGAAAGAATGTATATGTAAAAAATCTAAAATCCAAAACCTTATGCCTGTTGATGGGCTCAACAGTAAGTTGCATGTTGTGGAAACGAGATTTGTGAACTGGGAGACATGGAAACAGCAACTAAACTGCAGCGCAGATGAAAACGCAAAAAGGCTGCCTCCTCTGCCTCCTAACAGCAATCTTTATGAGACGGCGGTCTCTCCAAAGGCCTAAAGCTTTATCCCCAAGGCCCAGGAGGAGAGGAGAGGTGGGAAATGTCAGAAAGGAGACCATGTTCACAGGGGCTGCCCTGCTTGATGTTTCATTCAGGCTGAAGGGAGAGTGAACAGGCCCCCACTATTGGGACAGGCAGCCAGGACTGCAAGGGGCAGGCACACAAGGGGCCTCCCTGCACCCGGAGGCATTGGAAGCAGAGGCAGAGCCTCTACCAGCCAGTGGAGCTGAGTGGGCACCAGCTTGTCTGGGGGCTGCTGCAGGGGTGGGAGCCCCCCCCCTCTCCCAGTGCTCCCCCCACACGCCCAATCCACTCAGGGCATAGACAGCCCTGTTATTAGAAGGGTTTTTTATTTTATTGAGACCAAAGCATCGTTCCTTATAATTATGGCCTTTGGTTCATGATTTGCCTTAATACACACACACACACACACACACACACACACACACACACACACAAGGTGAATGGGACATGCCCCGCCTCAGACCAGGGAGCCGGTAGCCCCTCAGCCAGGAAATGGCTGGCTGCCACTCACGCAGCTCCCAACCCCTCTGCTGCAATCCGAGTTTCCCTGTTTCCTATGACACCTGCACCCAGAAAGCCTGGGGGGCGGCCCCTCCCCCCACCCACCCCCTGAGGCGGAGAGGCTGGCGGGAATGGCAGCAGGTGGGCGCGCGGGGGCCCTACTGCCCCCTCTCACTGCCTGTCTCCCCAGTTACTTCTCTGTCTGGACCCCAGAACAAGCCCCGAGGTTCTGGCCTGGGCACTTGGGTAACAATACAGAATCCCAGCGCCCCATTCTGCAGGGGCCCGCAGGCCAACCATTAGCCCCCACGGATCTGACAACCGGCTGCGCTTCTGCCCTGCAAAGGCCTGGAGTGACTGCTCCTGGGGCAGCCAGCTCAGCGGGCAGAGGGGAGGTTTGACAGCACAGGGGCTGGATCTCAGGTCAGAACAGAGGTCATGAGCCACCCCTGCTTACCGGGTCGCCCCACTGAAGTCTGGGCATTGGAAACCCAGCTGCGGGCAGAAGGTGGGACATTTGCTGGTAGATCTACCATCTCTTTACTTGGGAAGGTCAGGAAGCTCCTGTGAGGTTCCTTTCCTGTAACACTGGGTGAAGGAGCCTGGCCTCCCTGTTCCCGACAGTTACAAGCCAGCTGGGATGAGGCACTTGACCTGCAGTGGGATGAAGGGCTCTGGGCATGAACATCAGGGAACAGCCTGTCTGGGCTTCTATTTCACTCTTTGGCCTGTAGTGCTCTTTGCATTGTGTAAAAACATTTTTACAATCTCTTATACATTTTAAGGCATCTCAATGCTTTTTGAAATAAGGTGGGTGTGGAGTAAACATAAACTTTTTTGTTGTTAATCCTCACTAGAGGATATTTTCCCCCCATTGCTTTTCAGGGAGTGAAAGGGAGAGAGAGAGAGAAAGAGTGAGAGAAATATCAATGTGTGGACGAAAGGGGCCACATGCTGACCTGACAAGCTCAGGGAAGGCCTGCATGACAGTCTTGCAAACTCAGAGACCTAAAGTAACCACAAAGGATGGTATGAAATTAAACTTGAACTAAACGCAGTTATGGTGGGTAGTTCCGTCCTAGGCTGGTATCTTCACTGACAAGGTCAACCTTTACCTTAACTGAAGCTATCTGCCTTTTTGCATCTATGACAACATACCCTTGAAATGTCTGGGTAACTTGTAACTTCCCTTTTTCTGGAGTCCCTACAACCAAATGTGGTGGGCGCCAGGACAGATACCACAAATTCCTTCATTATCATGTTAATTGTTCCTGCACCCACCTAAGTATGTGTCCATCATTTTACTTTTTATCCAATCCCAGGGGTTTCCCACCGCTTTGCTTTATTCCACCTCCTTAATCTATCACCAATGAATTTCATGTAACCCACCTATGTCCCTCCTTTGATTGCAATGTATGAATACAAATGTAACCCGCCATTCTCCGAAGCATTATCTCAATTCATTGAGGTTCTACTTCCCGGCATATGTTGATAGTTTGGCTCAAATAAACTCACAAAAATTCTTTACGGTTTCAATGGCTTTTTTATGTTAACAGATGTAAGACAGAAACATGGACTGGTTGCCTCCCCCACTCACCCCTTCACCCCTTCTGGGGTCATGGAGTAAACCTGCAACCCAGGTACATGCTGTTGACTGGGAATTGAACCTGTGACTTTTTGGTGCTCAGGCCGACACTCTAACCACCTAACCACACCGGCCAGGGCAAAAGATAGACAAACATTTAAAAAAGCTATAACCTGCTCCCAAACCCTTTCTCACGATATTTTTGAGCTGACGGCCTACCCCAATGGGTCGGCAAACTCATTAGTCAACAGAGCCAAATATCAACAGTACAACCATTGAAATTTCTTTTGAGAGCCAAATTTTTTAAACTTAAACTTCTTCTAATGCCACTTCTTCAAAATAGACTCACCCAGGCCGTGGTATTTTGTGGAAGAGCCACACTCAAGGGGCCAAAGAGCCGCATGTGGCTCACGAGCCACAGTTTGCGTACCATGGGCCTACCCAAATAGTAGAACAGCCTCATTACAAACACGATTTTCAGAAAGGCCAACCTGTGGCCTTTTCTTACATACCACAAAACATCAGAAAAGGAGGATGGCAATATACAGATGGAGAATACATGGAAGTAGAGCAATTTCTCTGGTATGCTAGAGGATTAGATAATTCTCTGTTCCTAATTCATTTCTCAGTAAAAGGAACTGGCCTCTTTGGAGAAAGAACTGATAAAGCTCTGGGTGAGAGAAGGTACAGGTGAGTTAATGTGCCAGAAAGCAAGGAAGTGCATAAAGACTGGTGGAGGCATCGAGGGAATCTACTGTCCAACCTCGAGGAATTTAAACATCAAAACAACCTGCTTACTATGGATTTTAGCACATTGAACAACAAAAAGTGTACCAATCCACACAAAAAATGAGAGAAGAGAGGGAAAAGTAAAAGCTTCTTTTTCAAAAGACTGTTGGGTAAAAAAAATGTGTAATTAATGATAATATTATAAAATCACTTTTTTCAATCATTAATATAATTTATTCAGGCAAGAATTATCATTGAGTCTATAGCATTGAGTGCAAGTTAATTGGGAACAGACTATTAACAAATTCAAAGTATTTTTTAATAATGTATAAATCTAGTGGGAGCCACCTTATCAAGTTATCAAACTCTGCATCCCACTTTTAAAAAAAATCTTTATTGTTGAAAGTATTACATAGGTCCTCCTTTCCCCCCATTAACCTCTTCCAGCAGCTCCCCTCCCCATCCCAGGCCCTTACCACCTCATTGTCTGTGTCCAAGGGTGATGCATATATGCATACAAGTTCATTGGTAGATCTGGTCCCACCCTGTCTTCCCTCTGAGGTTCAACAGTCTGTTCATGCTTCTGTGTCTCTGGGTCTAATTTTGTTCATCAGTTTATTTAGTTCATTAGATTCCACATATGAGTGAGGTCATGTAATACTTATCTTTCTCTGACTGGCTTATTTCACTCAGCATTATACTCTCCAGGTTCCTCCATGCTGTTGCAAATGGTATGTACCAAAGCTTTTGAAAAAATTTTTATTTATTTATTTTTAATTTATTTATTGATTAAGGTATCACATATTTGTGCTCATCCCCCCATTCCCCTCCAGAACCCTTCCCCACGCATGCCCCCACCCCCCTGTTGTCCATGATCACTGGTTAGGCTTATATGCATGCATACAAGTCCTTTGGTTGATTTCTCCCCACTACCCTCACCTTCCCCCACCTTCCCTGACGTTTGACAGTCTGATCGATGCTTCCCTGTCTCTGGGTCTGTTTTTGTTTATCAGTTTATGTTGTTCATTAGTTCCCCTAGATGAGTGAGATCATGTGATAATAGAAATACACTTATAAGAACCGAAAATGGGACAAGCAATAATGGTTACGCTGAGAGGCAAATGAATCAGTCGTAGTGAGTTTCTTTCTGGGCCAACAGTTCTTTTGAGTCCCAATTTCAATGTCAAACAGTTCCTTATGTGTACATGTCAGCAATGATATTTCAGTTCTGGATGGTGGACAAATGGTGGTAATGCAGGTCAGACCCTCTCTGGTTTGGTTCTGGGCAACCTGCAGTGACGCACAGCTGCTGACTGCTAGTATGGAAAGGCATTGTCAGCGTCTTCCATCTCTGGACTGTTTCTCTTCTGTCTTCATGGCTGGAGCAATTCCTCTCTGTTGCAGGAATCCACATGGTCTTGGAGTTGTTTTCTGAAAGTATACAAACATATTCTTGACCAAAAGTTAATAAAGGAATCTTTTCTATAAATTTGACTTGGGATCCTTTTTCATTTTTTTGCCCAAACAATTTTCCTTAGGCTTGTTTTGACACCATGTGTGTTTTTCATGGGTATCTTGCTGTTAGCATTACAAATGAAAGTTAATTTTCTAAAATAAAAATTTTCTAGATGTAATTTACTTATAGGATATTTTTCCTTACATGATATTCTTCTACTGTCACACCTTTTTTGATTAAAATATTAGGAGGCTTTTGGAAATTTTATAATGTAGTCTTGATAGCTTTTAAATTTTAATTTTTTTTGCACTAAAATATAACTGCTTTAGGTTCATTACATGTTACGCAATTTTACCATGAGATGAACTACCAATAAAAATTTTAGTTAACACTTTAGGAACAGCTTTTTGTCCAGTACCATTAATTTTTCTAGGATATTCAGTTACTTCAATTAGCCAATTAAAATTAGTCTGAGAACTTGACTACTATTTTACTGTCAAATTTAATACTCTATCAACAATCTTATTTTACCCTGTAAATATTAGTGGGAAGGATTATTTGCCTTCTTGAGTAGGCTCTGAGCATTCCTGGTGCTAGGCTGGATTTAGATATCAAAAATCCACTTCCCCACACCTTGGGTACAAGACAACTCAAACAAATCTTGTTGCAGTGAGAGGGCAGCTGCTGCTAGCCAAGTCTCTGTCTATTATCTGGGTCCCGATTTGAGCTGGGCATGGGAAGTGAAGCAGCAATGGGGGCAGGAGACCTCCCTCAGAAGGGATGAGGGTTCAGGCCCTTGCAAAGTTGGGGGGGTGAGGGTCTGTGCCCCACCTCTGTTGACTCCAAAGTTCTCTCCTGATGGCCCCTCTGCGACTGTGCCTGTCTTAGGTTGTTCCTTCCCTGAGGAATCTTTCCCATCTCTGGCTAACCAGCCCTCCTTTGGGGCCAAGCAGGGTGTTGTGAGGTTCAGTTCTGTCTCCTTGGTGGCCTATGCCCTCGTGGCCTCCACGCCCAGCATCTGCCTTGGTATCCCCTCACCTGCTGGTGGGGCCCCTGGCACTGATCACATATCTTGGGGAACCCAGGTTTCTTCTCAGGGGAGGGCCCAGCTCACCCCACTGGGCAAGAGACAGATCCATGGTACCAGCCACCATGAGGCTTCAAACTCAGGATGAACAGAAAGTTCAGGCAACAGCTATGGGCAATTGGATTGAGAAAAGAGGGTCCCTCTTGGCTAAAGGGTCAAGAGGGGTCAATATAGAATGCTCTGGTGCCTTCCCAGGGTGCACTCTATACAGTGGAAGGGATTAAATCCCTTGGTGTCCTTTTTAAATTGCTGCCAGACATTCAAAGAATTAGTTTGTAAGTTTGTTTGGGATAATTGTACATTATGCTGTTGTAATTCTAAAATATCAAGAGATGTGTTACTTTTGTCTCCAAGCACCAAAAAGATGATTTTTGTATTGATTCCCAAGGGTGCAAGGTACTATTATAGGTAATGAGGGTAATACAAATATGGGAAAAATTATAATGAGATTGTAGAATAATATCATGTAAGGATATTCTTTACTCTAGGCCAGGGCAATTCCATTTCAAACTGGCTGTCAATTTCTTTTTGTATAGACAAGGTCTTAGTTACATTTTCTGCATCTCTCCCAGGAGCAAGTAGTGATAGCCCCTTCCTTTGGTGTCCACGCAAGCCAGAAACCTCTCTTTAATTTTACACACAAAGGAGCAGTGGTTTGATTTTGTGTCATACAAAAGGGAAGCTGGGTGGCGACCCCTGTGTTATTGTACTTCCTAGCCCCACCCATGGTTCTCCTGGATGACCAAGGTGTTTGGTATTATTGGTGATTACATTAGGTGGGGGATCAGCCCATTAAGGGCTCTTACTCATGAAGGGTCAGGAACATAAGTCCAAAGTACTTCCCCATTTTCCCCAGGTAATATTACCGAATAGCTGATGACTGCTAGCATGGCAAGAAATACGTTCTCAGGCGTTCTTGGGGTTCTGGTTATCTCACAATTTCTTTTCTATTTTTTTTAAATTATTTTTTATTTTATTATTTTTATACATGTGTCCTTATTTCCCCATTACACCCCACCCCACACTCATGCTGCACCCACTTGTTGTCTGTGGCCATTGATTAGGCTCCTATGCATGCACACAAGTCCCTTGGTTGATCTCTCCCCCTTACTCCCACCGACTCCCTCCTTCCCTGAGGTTTGAGGTTCTGATAGATGTTTCTCAGTCTCTGGTTCTGTTCTTGTTCATCAGTCTATGTCGTTCATTATATTCCACAAATGAGTGAGATCATGTGATATTTATCTTTCTCTGCCTGACTTATTTCACTTAATACTCTCCATCTCCATCCATGTTGTTGCAAATGGTAGGAACTCCTTTTTTACTGCAGCGTAGTATTCCATTGTGTAGATGTACCACAATTTTTTAATCCACTCATCTGCTGATGGGCATTTAGGCTGTTTCCAAATCTTAGCCATGGTGAATTTTGCTGCTATGAACATAGGGGTACATATATCCTTTCTGATTCGTGTTTCTAGTTTCTTGGGATATATTCCTAGAAGTGGGATCACTGGGTCAAATGGGAGTTCCATTTTTAGTTTTTTGAGGAAACCCCATACTGTTCTCCACAGTGGCTGTACCAGTCTGCATTCCCACCAGCAGTGCACGAGGGTTCCTTTTTCTCTCCATCCTCGCCAGCACCTGTCGTTTGTTGATTTGTTGATAATAGCCATTCTGACAGGTGTGAGATGGTACCGCATTGTCATTTTGATTTGCATCTCTCTGACGATTAGTGACTTTGAGTAGGTTTTCATATGTCTCTTGGTCTGCCTTCTGTCTTCTTTCAAAAAGTGTCTATTTAGATCAGTTGCCCATTTTTTGATTGGGTTGTTTACCTTCTTTTTGTTAAGCTGCATGAGTTCCCTGTAAATGTTGGAGATTAAACCCTTATCATTGATATCATTGGCAAATATGCTCTTCCATGCAGTGGGCTTTCTTATTGTTTTACTGATGGTTTCCTTTGCTGTGCAAAAGCTTTTTATTTTCATGTAGTCCCATTTGTTTATTTTCTCTTTAGTTTCCATTGCCCTAGTGGCAGTATCAGTGAAGAAGTTCCTTCAGCATATGTCTGAGATTTTTCTGCCTGTGGATTCCTCTAGTGTTTTTATGGTTTCCTGTCTTATGTTTAAGTCCTTTATCCATTTTGAGTTTATTTTTGTGTATGGTGAAAGTTGGTGATCTAGTTTCATTTTTTTGCATGTATCCGTCCTATTTTCCCAGCACCATTTGTTGAATAGACTGTCTTGACTCCATTGTATGTTCATGCCTCCTTTGTCAAATATTAATTGGGTATAGTGATTTGGATCGATTTCTGGGTTCTCTATTCTATTCCATTGGTGTAGATGTCTGTTCTTGTGCCAGAGCCAGGCTGTTTTAAGAACCGTGGCTTTGTAATACAGCTTGATATCTGGTATTGAGACCCCCCCTACTTTGTTCATCTTTCTCAGGATTGCTGCAGCTATTCAGGGTCTCTTTTTATTCCAGATAAATTTTTTGAAGGTTTGTTCTAGATCTGTGAAATATGCCGTTGGTATTTTAATGGGAAGTGCATTGAATTTATAGATTGCTTTGGGTAGTATGGACATTTTGATGATGTTGATTCCACCAATCCATGAACATGGTATGTTCTTCCATCTGTTTATGTCTTCCTCTATCTCTTTTTTCAGTATCCTGTAGTTTTCCACGTATAGGTCTTTTACCTCCTTAGTTAAGTTTATTCCTAGGTATCTTAATTTTTTGGTGTGATGGTAAATGGGAATGCTGTGTAAGTTCACTATTGGTGTGTAGAAATGCCATAGATTTATTGGCGTCAATTTTATATCCTGCTACATTGCCGAATTCATTTATTAAGTCTAATAGTTTTTTGATGGAGTCTTTAGGGTTTTTTATATACAGTATCATGTCTACTGCAAATAAGGACAGTTTCACTTCTTCTTTTCCAATTTGGATGCCTTTTATTTTCTTCTTTTTGTCTAATTGCAAAGGCTAATACTTCTAGTACTATGTCGAACAGGAGTGGTGAGAGAGGACATCCCTGTCTTGTTCCTGTTCTTAAGAGAAATGGTTTTAGTTTTTGTCCATTGAGTATGATGTTGGCTGTGGGTTTATCAGATATAGCTTTTATTATGTTAAGTTATGATCCTTCTATTCCCACCTTGCTGAGAGTTTTTATCAAGAAAAGGTGTTGGATTTTGTGGAATGCTTTTTCTGCATCAATTGATATGACTAGGTGATTTTAATCTCTCAATTTGTATATGTGAGGTATCATGTTTATTGATTTGCGGATATTGTACCATCCTTGCATCCCTGGGATAAATCCTACTTGGTCATGGTGTGTGATCTTTCTGGTGTATTGCTGGATCCGATTTGCTAGAATTTTGTTGAGGATTTTGGCATTATGTTCATGAGGGATATTGGCCTGTAATTCTCTTTCATTGTGTTGTCTTTCTCTGGTTTTAGTATTAGGGTGATGCTGGCTTCATAGAATGAGCTTGGAAGTGTTCCTTCCTCTTGAATTTTCTGGAATAGTCTGAGGAGGATAGGTTTTAGTTCTTCCTTGAATGTTTGGTAAAAACTCCCCTGTGAAGCTGTCTGGCCCAGGCTTTTGTTTTCTGGAAGCTTTTTGATGACTGCTTCAATTTCTTCCATAGTTATTGGCCTATTGAGATGTTTAGATTATTCCTGATTGAGTTTTGGAAGCTTGTATTTTTCTAGGAATATGTCCATTTCCTCCAGGTTGTCCAGTTTGTTGGAATAGAATTGTTAATAGTATTTTTTAACAGTCCTTTGTATTTTGGTGGGGTCTGTTGTTATTTCTCCTCTTTCATTTCTGATTTTGTGTGAGTCCTCTCTCTTTGCTTCTTGGTGAGCCTGGCTAGAGGTTCATCAATCTTGTTTATCCTTTCAAAGAACCAGCTCTTGGTGTTGTTGATCTTTTGTATTATTTTTTTGGTCTCTATGTCGTTTATCTCTGCTTTGCTCTTTATTATTTCCTTTCTTCTGCTTACACTGGGCTTTTCTTATTGCTCTCTTTCTAACTCTTTGAGTTGTAGGGTTAGGTGATTTATTACCATAGTTTCTTGTTTTCTGCAGTAGGCTTGTAGAGTTATGAACTTCCTTCTTACGACTGCTTTTGCTGTGTCCCATAGATTTTTGGATTGTTGTGTTTTCATTGTCATTTGTTGCCAGGATATTTTTTATTTCTTCTTTGATCTCTCTGGATATCCCTGTCATTGTTTAATAGCATGCTATTTAATCTCCATGTGTTTGATTTTTTTTGGATTGTTTTTATTGTAGTTGATTTCCAGTTTTATGCCACTGTGATCTGAGAAGATGCTTGATATGATTTCTATCTTCTTGAATTTGAAGAGACTATGGCCCAACATATGGTCTATATTTGAAAATGACCCATGTGCACTTGCGTAGAATGTATATTCTGTGGCTTTGGGGTGAAATGTTCTGAAGATGTCAATTAATTCCATCTGATCTAGTGATTCATTTAGGATTGATGTTTCTTTGCAGATTTTTTGTTTCGAGGATTTGTCCAATGGTGATAGTGGGGTATTAAAGTCTCCTACTATGATTGTATTGCTGTTAATCTGTCCCTTGATATCCTCCAGGAGTTTTTTATGTATTTGGGTGCTCCTGTATTGGGTGCATATATGTTTACCAGAGTTATTTCTTCTTGTTGGATTGCTCCTATTATGAAGTGGCCTTCCTTATCTCTTGTTATGTCCTTCACTTTGAGATCTAATTTTCAGATATAAGTATTGCTACCCCAGCTTTTTTTTTTTTTTTCATTTCCATTCGCCTGAAAAACTTTTTTCCATCCCTTCACCCTCAGTCGGTGTGCGTCTTTTTTTCTGAGGTGGGTTTCTTGTAAACAGAAGATATATGGGTTGTGTTTTCTAATCCAACCCGTTACCCTATGTCTTTTGATTGGGGCATTTAATCTATTTACATTTCAAGTGATTATTGATAGGTATGAGTTTTTCACCATTTTTATTCTTTACCCCTGTGTTCCTTCTTCGCCTCTTCTTTCTTTCTTTCTTTCTTTCTTTCTTTCTTTCTTTCTTTCTTTCTTTCTTTCTTTCTTTCTTTCTTTTTTTTTTTTTACAGCAGACCTTTTAACATTTCTTGCATCACTGGTTTGGTGGTAATAAACTCCCTTATTCCTTTTTTGTCTGTGAAGCTCCTGATTTCACCCTCAATTTTGATTGATAGCCTTGCTGGGTACAGTATTCTTGGATTCAGACCCTTCCTTTGCATGACTTTGTATATTTCATTCCATTCCCTTCTGGCCTGATGAGTTTTTGTTGAGAAATCAATTGCTAGTCTGATGGGGGTTCCTTTGTAGGTAACTTTCTGTCTCTATCTGGCCACCTTTAAGATTCTTACTTTGTCGTTGGTGTTTGCCAATTTAATTATAATGTGCCTTGGCATCGGTCTTTTGGGGTTCATTTTGCTTGGAACTCTGTGAGCTTCTTGGATTTGTCTGGGTTTTTTCTTCCCTATGTCAGCTTAATTTTCTGTCATTATTTCTTCAAACAAGTTTTCTATTCCTTGTTCCATTTCCTCTCCTTCTGGCACCCCTATTATGAAATGTTATTTTGTTTCATGTTGTCCCAAAGTTCCCTTAGACTCTCCTCCTGCTTAATTTTTTTTAAAAATAAATCTTTATTGTTCAGATTATTACAGATGATCCTCTTTTTTCCCCCCCATAGCTCCCCTCCACCTGATTCCCCACCCCACCCCATGCCCTTACCCCCGCCACTGTCTTCATCCATAGGAATAAGATTTTTGTCCAATCTTTTCCCGCACCCCTCACACCTGCTTCCCCTGAGACTCGTCAGTCCACTCCCTTTCTATGTCCCTGATTCTATTATATTCACCAGTCCATTCTGTTCTTCAGATTTTTATTCACTTGATTTTTAGATTCACTTGTTGGTAGGTATGTATTTGATGTCATTTTGTTGTTCATAATTTTTATCTTTACCTTTTTCTTCTTCTTTCTCTTCTTAAAGAATACCCTTCAGCATTTCATGTAATCCTGGTTTGGTGGCGATGAACTCCTTTAGCCTTTTCTTGTCTGTGAAGCTCTTTATTTGATCTTCAACTCTGAATGATAGCTTTGCTGGGTAGAGTAATCTTGGTTGTAGGTTCTTGCTGTTCATCACTTTGAATATTTCTTGCCACTCCCATCTGGCCTGCATAGTTACTGCCGAGAAATCAGCTGACAGTCGTATGGGTACTCCCTTGTAGGTAACTAACCGTTTTTCTCTTGCTGCTTTCAAGATTCTCTCTTTGTCTTTTGCCCTTGGCATTTTAATTATGATGTGTCTTGGTGTGGTCCTCTTTGGATTCCTTTTGTTTGGGGTTCTGTGCGCTTCCTGGACTTGTAAGTCTATTTCTTTCACCAGGTAGGGAAAGTTTTCTGTCATTATTTATTCTGATAGGTTTTCAGTATTTTGCTCTCTCTCTTCTTCTGGCACCCCAAAAATTCGGATTTTGGTACGCTTGAAGTTGTCCCAGAGGCTCCTTACACTATCTTCATATTTTTGGATTCTTTTTTCTTTTTGTTTTTCTGGTTGGGTGTTTTTTGTTTTCTCATATTTCAGATCTTTGGTTTGATTCTTGGGGTATGTTGATCTACAGTTGAGTTTCTGTATATTCTTTATTTTAGACAGTGTATGCTTCATTTCTGACTGGTCCTCTTCCATTTTTTTGTCATTCTCATTAAGGTCTATGAAGGTCTCACTAAGCTCCTCAGAAGTGTCATCAAGTTTCTCGGCGGTTTTTAGAAGATTCTTGAGTAACCTTATAAATGTGGTTCTGAACTCTATGTCGTCCAGTAGTTTGCTTTCCTCTGTTTCTTTCATTCGTGACATGTTTCTTTGTTTCCACATTTTGGCTGCTTCCCTGTGTTGATGGAGTGGCTTTGTGTGGTAGGTGACCTATAGGGGGCAGTAGCTCAGCCTCCCCAATCACCTGATGTGGACGCTCTTTGTACACCCCTTTGTGGGCTGAGTGCAATGTCTTGGTGTAGTTAAGCCTTAATTGCTGTTGGTACATTGGGAGGAATTGACCTCCAGGCCAGTCGGCTGTGAGGACTCGCTGTGTCTATAAGAACTGCTGTGCTGGAGACACGCTTATGGTGCAGGACTTGTTTCAGTGGGGCTTTGGTGCTTGCTGAGTCTGCCTCTTGAATGTGTCACTTATGGATGTGAGGAGTTGAAATCTGGTTTCTCACACTGACCACTAGGTATACTGGTTTCTGGATCTCCAGTGGGGTGCAGGTCAGCTATTGTCTGAATCCACCCAGCAGAAGCTACAGTGAGAGCTACAGTTTTCTCCTCTTTGCTTGGGGTTTGGAGGTTTTGGAGCTGTCTGATCCGGACTGCAAGTTTGTTAGGTTAAGCTTTGATAGGGCAGTCGATTCATATGCAAAAGCTGCTGCTTAGAGCTTGGGTGGGTTTGTAGGTTGTGTGGGGCGGGGTCTCAGGATGTCACTAGGCTAGGGCGTGGCTAATGGCAATGGCTGCTAGTTAGCTGGCTCTGTGTCTCCGACTGTGTCCAGTCCCGTGCCCCAGCGCAGATAAACAATTATTCCTGTGCGCAGCTCTACAAGCAGGCCCCCCTCACTTTCTGACCTGGTAGCAGACAGTCCAGCTTCTCCCTGTAGGAGTTTGGGTCCCCCGCGTCTCCCCAGAAACTGTATTTCAGAGTAATTGGGGGCTTGTCTCCCCTTTGGGTTGAAAAAAGCAATGCCTCCCGCCAGCCCAGATCCCGCGCCTCTGTACCTCAGCTTTTCAGAGCTTGTGCACGTCTCAGTGCTCTTTTCTCTTTCCTTCTAGTTGTAGAACTTCCACTCAGCCAGCTTTCCCGTGGTTCTGGGTGATAGACGTTTTGTCTTTTAGTTACAGTTTAAATTGTTGTGTGAGGCAGCAGTTTAGGTGTTTACCTACGCCACCATCTTGGATTCCTCTCTCCTCCTGCTTTAAATTTATTTTTTCTAGAAGCTGCTCTACTGGGTATTTTTTCCTACCCTGTCTTGTAGCTCACTGATGCCGTCCTTGCTTCTTCTGGGTACTCTTGATGCTTTCTATTGAGATCTTTATAGCAGCGATGTCATTTTTCATTTCTTTTTGGTTCTTTTCCTCATTTTCTCTTGGTTCTTACTCATATTGTCAAATTTGTCTTCCATTCTTTTCAGCCACCTTATGATCATTTCTCTGAATTCTTTCTCTGGCAGGTTGCTTGCCTTCATTTCGTTTACTTCCTTTTCTGGTGATGCCTGCTTTTCTTTCATATGCGGGCTGTTTCTTTGTCTCCCCATGGTCTCTGCTTCTTTGGGTGTCTGGTTATGTAGTTCTGTCTCTCCTGTGTTGATTTAAAGGCACAGAATACAACACAACCAAGTACCACACACAAGGCACTGAGCAGAAATGTATTCACAATATTAATAACCCCTAATAAAGGTGACCACCAGAGAAAGGCAAATTAGGGAACAGGAGTGAAAGAAGAAGAGAGGGGGAAAAAAGAAAGGAGTGCCAAAATGAAATTGGGAAAAGGAAAAAAAGAACAAGAGAGAAAAGAAAGAGAATAGGGAGAAAATGGGAACAAACTGTATATATGGGGGGAAACTCCAATAGAACAGCTACTAATCCCAGCAAATGCCAGCAACAAGTACCTGGAGATGAATATAAACTACAAACAACCATCAATATCAAGCGAGGTGAGGAAAAACAGATGCAAAAAACAAACCAAAACAAAGCAAACAAGAAAACAAAACAAAAAAGAATAAGCAAAAGAATCTCTCAAGCATAAAAAATGATATAATCAACATTTGAGCAAACAACAACAAAAGGACAGAGAGCAAAACAGTTTTTGGATAGCTAAGACAGAGAAGAGAGAGTTGTGTATGAATTTGGAGCAGGGGATTGGAAATTAGATATATAAGTAGGGTGAAATTTTAACGGGGTAAAAATAAAGAATAGGGAAAATCTAAGGCAGAAAAAGGGTAAGAGAAAAGGACAATAAAAGGGCAAAAGTTAGGAAGAGAGTGATGGCATAAAGATAGAGTTGAGATAGAATAGAATGATGCTAAAGGAAAGATGAAAATAGAATGTAGAACACTAATCTCAAAGTCAAATTAAGAGAAAATAAAATGACACTTTAAAAAAATTAAAATAAAATGTGCAGTAGTGAAGGTCATTCACGTCCTCTATTGTTCTGTTTGGCATGCCTGTTTCCCAGTCAGGACAGTATTGCAGTTCCCTGCCTTCCACTGCTCCTCAGTGTTGTAAGTCAGTCCTGATTTTTAAGCAGGCGGTGTGTCTTACTTTCTTGTATTCCTTAATTTGTGATTACACAAGAGTCAATTTGTGATCCAGCCCCTGAGTGGCAGTATTTCTGGGTTGTCCTCTGGGTCTATGGGTCCTCTCTAGCCTCTGCTTTCGATCCTGCTTTCCCTATGGCACTCAATACCACTTTGTGGGAGTGGGCTTCCCCAGAGCTGGTTCTCTGACAGTCACTCCCTACTCTGATCCCCAGGTTCCAGAAACACAACTTTCCCCTGCAGTCTCCTAGGGTGTCCCCAACTGGGTGATCCTTTTTATTGGGCTCAGCAATCAGAAACAAGGATTCAAAGAGGAGAAAGCATGAGTGTGCAAACTCTGGGTTTCCTCATAAGCCTGCACAATCCCCTTTTCCCCCTTGTGTCCAAACAGCTGGCACACTCCCAGAGTTTTTAGGCTGTCCTTCTGTGTCAGATCAAAATGGATTGCTTTTTAGAGATCCCCCCTGTTAGCAGCTCTGAGGACCCCCTTCCACATTCACGGATCACACCAGCCCCAGCAGCCACAGGTTTTTCTATGCTCAGACTTCCCCTGGTCCTCCATCTCCTGCAGTGTGCACGTTTATCTGTCCCGCCAGGACCAGAGACCTCACCTTATCCCAGGTGAAATCTGACCTTTACATGGTGGATGTTGTGAAGCAAGCATGAGTGAATAACCAATGGAGTCCAAAACAAATTAAAATTTAGGGAGCCTTTATTAGCTGGTTGGCCAGCAGGCCAGCCAGCAGGGCGACTGCTCTGCATTCTCCATGCAGGGAGTCCAGAGAGCAGCAGCCCCTACCCTTTGTGCAGGACCACTTTTAAGCACATTAACCAAATCCTGTTTTTGCAGAGCAGGCAACCCAAGACAAAACCGTTTTTCCTAAGCAACGTCAGGATCATGCCATTGATGACCATGTTATTCACAGGGTCATCCTGTTCTTCAGAAAGCTGACAGTGTTCTATGAAAGAAGACCTATGTGCTGGGAAGGGGCCGTGAGACCGTATCTCAAGGCCTGGCCTGGTGTCAGCACTGACAACTCTATCTGGGGCATAATCCATGGCCTCTTGAATGGAAGTAGTAAGCATGCTCAAAAATTCCCACTCTCTAACAGTGGAGTGTAGAGCTCCTCTGAATCCGTGTGTTTGTGCCAATTGGGGACTGGTGCTCTGGGGTTCACAGCTGTTCGGTGGGTTCCGCAGTTGTAGATTTTCAGGTTTCCAGTAACATCCACTTTCCCCTTCAAGATGGCATGGTCTCCGTGTCTGAGCTGGTGGCTCTGGGAGGGAACCCAGCAGCAGTGAGGGCTGCCTGGTCAGGGGAACCCTGTCCAGCAGCCCCCTACCTTCTCCTGGAGTATAGCTGTCCCTTAACTCTCCAACAGACACTCCTCATGCGACCCTCAGCTGTTCTTTCTATCTGCTCTGGGATATGGCTCGGGACATGTCTTTCTATTCTGCTGCCATTTTGGTTCTCCCAAAGTTTTTTTTATCCATTAATCTGCTAATGGGCACTTGGGCTATTTCCAGAACTTAGCTATTTTAAATGATGCTGCTATGAATGTAGGGGTGCATATATTTTTTCTGATGAGTGTTTCAGGTTTCTTAGATATATTCCTAGAAGTGGGATCACTGGGTCAAATGGGAGTTCCTTTATTTATTTATTTATTTATTTATTTATTTATTTTATTTTAGGAAACTTTATACTGTTTTCCATAGTGACTGTGCCAGTCTGCATTCCCACTAGCAGTGTACTAGGATGGATACTCTTTTCTCCACACCCTCACCAACACTTGTCTTTTGTTGATTTGTTGATGGTAGCCATTCTGACAGGTGTGAGGTGAAACCTCATTGTCATTTTGATCTGCATCTCTCAGATGATTAGTGACTTTGAGCATGTTTTCATATATCCCTTGGCCATCTGTATGTCCCCTTTGGACCAGTGTCTATTTAGGTCCTTGGCCCATTTTTAAATTGGATTGTGTAAAAGTTGTGATAGCCACATCCTGCGTGGCTTGGGTTTGGGACCTGGAGAAGGGCTGTGCACAAATTAAGAGACTAGACAAGAAATATGAATTTGGAAATGACAGGGGGCCAAGTGGAGACCCAACTCAAGTGGAAGGGCTTCACTGGTACCCAGTCCCTGCCAGCTTTATATTCAATTTTGTATACACATATTACCCTTATTCAGGCAGGCAATTCCAGCACCAGACAGACTATCTTAAAGGTCAGTAAGTATTAGTAAAGTTTTACTTTGAGACTATTAGGTCAAGAAATTGCTTGTGTCACCATTGTCTCAACTAATCAATCAGTGCATAGCTTTTAGCCCTTGCCAAAGCTCAAGATCCATCAGCCTTCTGGGTTCCTTGTTTACACTTTCCTGATAGTGTAGACAATGGGTGGATTCCAGCAGAATTGTTTGTCTTCCTTTTGTTAAGTTGTATGAGTTCCCTATAAATTTGGAGATTAACCCCTTATAGGATGTATCATTGGCAAATACTGGTATGTTCTTCCATGTAGTGGGTTCTCTTGTTAGTTTGCTGATGTTTTCTTTTGCTGTGCAGAAATGTTTTTTTTTGTTTATTTTCCCAATCTTTAATTTCTTTATTGATTAAGGTATTACATATGTGTCCTCATCCCCCCATTAACCCTCCAAACCCCCCTCCCCACTTATGTCCTCACCCCCCTGTTGACTGTGTCCATTGGTTGGGCTTATATGCGTGCATACAAGTCCTTTGGTTGATCTCTCCCCCGTATCCCCATCCTCCCCTACCTTCCCTCTGAGATTTGACAGTCTGATCGTTGCTTCTCTGTCTCTGGATCTGTTTTTGTTCATCAGTTTATGTTGTTCATTATATTCCATAAATGAGTGAGATCATGTGGTATTTATCTTTCTCTGCCTGGCTTATTTCACTTAGCAAAATGTTCTCCAGTTCCATTCATGCTGTTGCAAATGGTAAGAATTCCTTCTTTTTTACTGCAGCATAGTATTCCATTGTGTACATGCACCACAGTTTTTAATCAACTGAACTGCTGATAGGCACTTAGGCTGTTTCCAAATCTTAGCTATGGTAAATTGTGCTGCTATGAACATAGGGGTGCATATATCCTTTCTGATTCGTGTTTCCAGTTTCTTGGGATATATTCCTAGAAGTGGGATCACTGGGTCAAATGGGAGTTCCATTTTTAGTTTTTTGAGGGAACTCCATACTGTTCTCCACCGTGGCTGCACCAGTCTGCATTCCCACCAGCAGTGCACGAGGGTTCCTTTTTCTCAGCATTCTTGCCACCACTTGTCATTTGTTGATTTGTTGATGATAGCCTTCTGACAGGTGTGAAATGATACCGCATTGTTGTTTTGATTTGTATCTCTTGGATAATTAGTGACTTTGAGCATGTTTTCATATGTCTCTTGGCCTTCCTTCTGTCTTCTTTCAAAAAGATTCTATTTAGGTCCATTGCCCATTTTTTTGATTGGATTGTTTATCTTCCTTTTGTTAAGTTGTATGAGTTCCCTGTAAATGTTAGAGATTAAACCCTTATCAGTGATAACATTGGTAAATATGTTCTCCCATGGCTTTCTTGTTGTTTTGTTGATGGTTTCCTTTGCTGTTCAAAAGCATTTTATTTTTTAAAAATAAATCTTTATTGTTCAGATTATTATAGTTGTTCCTCTTTACCCACCCATAGCTTGCTCCACCCGGTTCCCACCCGACCCTCAGCCCTTACCGTCCCCCCACCCTGCCCCGCCTGCTGCACTGTCTTCATCCATAGGTGTATGATTTTTGTTCAGTCTCTTCCCCCACCCCCACACCCCTTTCCCCCCAAGGATTGTCAGTCCACTCCCTGTCTATGCCACTGATTCTATTATATTCTCCAGTTTATTCTGTTCATCAGATTTTTTATTCACTTGATTTTTAGATTCACTTGTTGATAGATATGTATTTGTTGTTCATAATTTTTATCTTTACCTTTTCCTTCTTCCTCTTCTTAAAGAATACCTTTCAGCATTTCACATAATACTGGTTTGGCGGTGATGAACTCCTTTATCTTTTTCTTATCTGTGAAGCTCTTTATCTGACCTTCAATTCTTAATGATAGCTTTGCTGGGTAGAGTAATCTTGGTTGTAGGTTCTTGCTATTCATCACTTTGAATATCTCTTGCCACTCCCGTCTGGCCTGCATAGTTTCTGTTGAGAAATCAGCTGACAGTCATATGGGTTCTCCCTTGTAGGTAACTAATTGTTTTTCTCTTGCTGCTTTTAATATTCTCTCTTTGACTTTTTCTCTTGGCATTTTAATTATGATGTGTCTTGGTGTGGTCATCTTTGGATTCCTTTTTTGGGGGGTTCTCTGCGCTTCCTGGACTTGTAAGTCTATTTCTTTCAAGAGGTGGGGGGAGATTTCTGTCATTATTTCTTCAAATAGGTTTTCAATATCTTGCTCTCTCTCTTCTTCTGGCACCCCCATAATTCTGTTGGTATGCTTGAAGTTGTCCCAGTGGCTCCTTACACTATCTTCATACTTTGGATTCTTTTTTCTTTTCGCTTTTCCGATTGGGTGATTTTTGCTTCTTTGTATTTCAAATCTTTGACTTGATTCTTGTGATCCTCTAGTCTGCTGTTGGATCTCTGTATATTATTTTTTTTGTATATTATTTTTTATTTCACTCAGTGTATGCTTAATTTCTAGTTGGTCCTTTTTCATATCCTCGAGGGTCTCTCTAAATTTATCGTCCTTTTCTAGAAAATTCTTGAAAACCCTTTAACCATGGTTTTGAACTCTATATCCAGTATTTTGCTTTCTTCCATTTCTTTCATTTGTGACCTGTTTCTTTGTCTCCGCATTTGGCTGCTTCCCAGAGTTGATAGAGTGGCTTTGTGTGCTAGGGGTCCTATAGGGCCCAGTGGCTCAGCCTCCCCAGTTACCTGAGGTGGACACTCTTGGTGCACCCCTTTGTGGGCTGTGTGCACAGTCTTGTTGTAGTTAAGCCTTGATTGTTGTTGGTATCACTGGGAGGAATTGACCTCCAGGCCAATTAGCTGTGAGGATCAGCTGTGTCTATGCTGGGAGAACTTCTGTTCTGGAGACACCCTTATAAGGCACAACTTGCTCCAGTGGGGCTTTGGTACTCACTGAGTCTGCCCCCTGAGTGTGTCCCTTATGGATCTGAGGAGTTGTAATCTGGATGGTCCCACTCTGAACCCTGGGTACATTGGCTCTTGGATCTCCAAGGAGGTGTTAATTTAGCCTCTGCCTGAGGCCACCCAGCAGGAGCTATGGAGAGATCTGCAGATTCCTCTTCTTTGTTTGGGGTTTGGAGGTGCCCAGATGAGGCCCAACTGTGAAGCAATGCAAGTTGATGTGGGGCCTTGGGCCTTCTTTTGGATGTTCTGGGTCTCACTGACTCAAGTGCAGGTTGTTAGGTAAGTTTAGATTTCAAAGGACCAAGCCATTCATATGCAAAGCCTCTGCACACAGCTTGGGTGGGGTGGAGTCTTAGGGTGGAGCAAACAGCAATGGCTTCCCGTCAGCCTTGTTCTAAGAGGCCCCTTGTCTCAGTGCTCAGTGTCCCTTGGTAATCGCTGCAAGCACCTCTGAGAGAAAGCTGCCCTTGAGTTCCGCCCGAGGCCAGACAGTCCAGTTTCTCCCCATATGAGTCTGGGTCCCCAGAGTCTCGCCCGTAACTGGAATTCAGAGCAGTCGGGAGCTTGTGTCTCCCTCTGGATTGAAAAAGCCAGCTGTGTACTCAGTTGGCAGCCCTCTCCGAACGCGCGTCTCTGTACCTCTGCACTTTACTTTTGCAGCTTCTCTGAGTCTCAGAGTGCTTTTCTCTTCCCTTCTAGTTGTAGAATTTCCACTTAGATTTCCTGTGGTTCTGGATGATGTCTGCTTTGTCTTTTAGTTGTAGTTTTGAAGTTGTTGTGCGAGGCAGCAGGTTCAGGTGTTTACCTATGCCGCCATCTTGGTTTCTCTCCTTTGTATATTATTCTTTATTTCAATCAGTGTATGCTTAATTTCTAGTTGGTCCTTTTTTATGTCCTCGATGGTCTCACTACATTTATCAGCAGTTTCTAGGAGATTCTTGAAAAGCTTTATAATAGGCCCTGAGTGGTTTGGCTCAGTGGATAGAGTGTCAGCCTGGGGAATGAAGGGTCCCAGGTTCGATTCCGGTCAAGGGCATGTACCTTGGTTGTGGGCACATCCCAAGTGGGAGGTGTGCAGAAGGCAGGTGATTGGTGTTTCTCTCTCATCAATGTTTCTAACTCTCTATCCTTCTCCCTTCCTCTCTGTAAAAAATCAAGAAAATATATTTTTTTTTTAAAAAAGAAAAGAAAAACCGTATAACCATGGTTTTGAACTCTGTATCCATTAGTTTGCTTTCCTCCATTTCTGTCATTTGTGACCTGTTCCTTTGTCTCTGCATTTTGGCTGCTTCCCTGTGTTGATAGAGTGGCTTTGTGTGCTAGGTGTTCTATAGGGCCCAGTGGCTCAACCTCCCCAATTACCTGAGATGGACACTCCTGGTGCACCCTTTTTTTTTTTGCTGTGTGTGCAGTCTTGTTGTAGTTAATCCTTGATTGTTGTTAGTATCACTGGGAGGAATTGATCTCCAGGCCAATTAGCTGTGAGGATCAGCTGTATCTATGATGTGAGAACTTCTGTGCTGGAGACACCCTTATAAGGCAAGACTTGCTTCAGTGGGGCTTTGGTGCTCACTGAGTCTGCCCCTTGAGTGTGTCCCTTATGGATCTTTTAGTTGTAATCTGGATGATCCCACTCTGACCACTGGAAGATCCAAGGAGGTGCTAATTTAGCCTCTGCCTGAGGCGACCCAGCAGGAGCTATGGAGAGATCGGCAGATTCCTCTTCTTTGTGTGGGTTTGGAGGTACCCAGATGAGGCCCAGCTGTGAAGCAATGCAAGCTGCTGTGGGGCCTTGGGCCTTCTTTTGGTGGCTCTGGGGCTCTCTGACCCAGCTGCAGTTTGTTGGGTAATTTTAGGTTGCAAAGGGCGAGGCCATTCATATGCAAAGCCTCTGCACACAGCTTGGGTGGGGCGGGGTCTCAGGGCAGAGCAAACAGCTATGGCTGATCCTTAGCCCTGCTCTAAGAGGCCCCCGGGTCTCAGTGTGCCTCGGTAATTGCTGCAAGCACCTCTGAGAGAAAGCCGCCCTTGCGTTCCGCCTGAGGCCAGACAGTCCAGTTTCTCCCCATATGAGTCTGGGTCCCCAGAATCTTGCCGGGAACTGGAGTTGAGGGCAGTCAGGAGTTTGTGTCTCCCTCCTGATTGAAAAGACAACTGTTTAGTCAGTTGCCAGCCCTTTCCGCACGCGCATGTGCCTGTGTACCTCTGCACTTTACTTCCGGAGCTCTTCTGAGTCTCAGTGTGCTTTTCGCTTTCCTTCTAGTTGTAGAATTTCCACTCAGCCAGCCTTCCTGTGGTTCTGGATGATGTCCATTTTGTCTTTTAGTCATAGTTTTGAAGTGGTTGTGTGAGGCAGCATGTTCAGGTGTTTACCTATGCAAAATCTTGGTTTCTCTATTCCTAGGTATCTTAATTTTTTTTTTGGTGAGATGGTAAATGGGATTACTTTTTTAGTTTCTCTTTCTGTAAGTTCACTATTGGTGTAAAGAAATGCCATAGATTTCTTGGCGTTAATTTTGTATCCTGCCAAATTCATTTATTAAGTCTAATAATTTTTTTGATGGAGTCTTTAGGGATTTCTATGTACAGTATCATGTCATCTGCAAATAAAGACGATTTTACTTCTTCTTTTCCAATTTGGATGCCTTTTATTTCTTCTTCTTGTCTAATTGCAAAGGCTAATACTTCCAGTACTATGTCAAACAGGAGTGGTGAGAGTTGGCATCCCTGTCTTGTTCCTGTTCTTAGGGGAAATGGTTTTAGTTTTTGCCCATTGAGTATGATGTTGGCAGTGGGTTTGTCATATATGGCTTTTATTATGTTGAGATATGATCCTTCTATTCCCACCTTGCTGAGAGTTTTTATCAAGAAAGGGTGTTGGATTTTGTCAAATGCTTTTTCTGCATCAATTGATATGACTATGTGGTTTTTATCTCTCAATTTGTTTATGTGATGTATCACGTTTATTGATTTGCAGGTATTTACCATCCTTGCATCCCCGGGATAAATCCTGCTTGGTCATGGTATATGATCTTTCTGATATATTGCTGGATCCGATTTGCTAGAATTTTGTTGAGGATTTTGGCATCTACGTTCATGAGTGATATTGGCCTGTAATTCTCTTTCATTGTGTTGTCTTTATCTGCTTTTGGTATTAGGGTAATGCTGGCTTCATAGAATGAGCTTCGAAGTGTTCCTTCCTCTTGAATTTTTTGGAATAGTCTGAGGAGGATAGGTTTTAGTTCTTCCTTGAATGTTTGGTATAACTCTCCTCTGATGCCCTCTGGCCTCAGGCTTTTGTTTGCTGGCAGCTTTTTGATGATTGCTTCAATTTCTTCCATAGTTATCAGCCTATTGAGATTTCTAGAATCTTCCTTATTGACTTTGGAAGGTTGTATTTTTCTAGCAATATGTCCATTTCCTTCAGGTTGTCCAGTTTATTGGAGTATTGTTCATCGTATTTTTAAACAATTCTTTGTATTTCTGTGGGGTCTGTTGTTATTTCGCCTCTTTCATTTCAGATTTTGTTTATTTGGGTCCTCTCTCTTTGCTTCATGGTGAGCCTGGCTAGAGGTTCATCAATCTTGTTTATCCTTTTAAAGAACCAGCTCTTGGTTTCATTGATCTTTTGTATTCTTTTTTTGGTCTCTATGTCATTTATTTCTTCTCTCATCTTTATTATCTCATTCCTTCTGCTTAATCTGAGCTTTTCTTGTTGCTCTCTTTCTAATTCTTCAAGTTGTAGAGTTAGATGATTTACTACCATTTTTTCTTCTTCTTCTTCTTCTTCTTCTTCTTCTTCTTCTTCTTCTTCTTCTTCTTCTTCTTCTTCTTCTTCTTTTTTTAGGTAGGCCTGTAAAGCTATAAATTTCCCTCTTAGGACTGCTTTTATTGTGTTCCATAGGTTTTAGGTTGTTGTTTTTTATTGTCATTAGTTTCCAAAATGTTTTTACTTTCTTCTTTGATCTCATTGGTAACCCAATCATTATTTAATAGCATGCTATTCAGCTTCCAAGTGTTTGAGTTTTTTGGATTGTTTTTATTGCAATCTAAATTTATGCCATTGTGGTCTGAGAAGATGCTTGGTATGATTTCAATCTTATTGAATTTGGGGAGAGTTTGCTTGTGACCCAATATGTGGTCTGTTTTGAAAATGTCCCATGTGCACTTGAGAAGAACATATATTCCGTGGCTTTGGGGTGAAATGTTCTGAAGATGTCAATTAAGTCCATCTGATCTAGTGAGTCATGTATGATTGCTGTTTCTTTGCTGAATTTTTTTTTGTATGGAGGACTTATCCAGTGATGTCAGTGGTGTATTAAAGTCCCCTATTCTGATTGTATTATTGTCAATCTCTCCCTTGATATCTTCCAGGAGTTTTTTTATGTATTTGGGTGCACTTGCATTGGGTGCATATATGTTTATCAGGGTTATATCCTCTTGTTGTATCAATCCCTTTAGTATTATGAAGTGTCCTTCCTTATCTCTTGTTATGGTCTTCACTTTGAGGTCTATTTTGTCAGATATAAGTATTGGTACCCCAGCTTTTTTTTTTTTTTTTTCATTTACATTTGCCTGGAAGATATTTTTTCATCCCTTCACTTTCAGTCTGTGTGAGTCCCTTGTTCTGAGATGGGTTTCTTATAGACAGCATATATATGGGTCATTTTTTTTTAATCCATTCAGCCCCTCGATGTCTTTTGATTGGAGCAATTAATCAGTTTTCTTTTAAAGTTATTGTTGAAAAAAAAATAAAGTTATTATTGAAAGGTACTTGTTTGTAGTCATTTATATTTTTGTGCCTGTGTTCTTTCTTATTTTTTATTTCTTCTTTTTACAGCATTCCCTTTAGCATTTCCTGCATTGCTGGCTTGGTAGTGATAAACTCCCTTAGCCTTTTTTTGTCTGCAAAGCTCCTGATTTCCCCTTCAATTTTGATTAATAGTCTTGCTGGATAGAGTATTCTTGGATTCAGTCCTTTGCTTTGCAACACTTTGTATACCTCCTTCTATTCCCTCCTAGCTTGATGTGTTTCTGTTGAGAAATCATTTGATAATCCGATGGGGATCCCTTGTAGGTAACCCTCTGTCTCTTGTAGCCTTTAAGATTCTTTCTTTGTCGTGAACATTTGCCATTGTAATTATGACGTGTCTTGGTGTGGGTCTTTTGGGATTCATCTTGCTTGGAACTCTCTGTACTTGTGTAACTCTTTTCTTCCTCATATCTGGGATGTTTTCTGTCCTCATTTCTTCAAATAGATTTTCTAATCCTTGCTGCTCTTCTTGTCCTTCTGGCAGCCCTATTATATGTATGTTACTTCATTTTGTGTTGTCCCAAAGTTCCCTTAGGCTCTCCTCCTGCTTTTTAATTTTTTTCTCCAGTTGCTGTTCAGATTGAGGTTGTTTCCCTACCTTATCTTCTAACTCACTAATTCGGTCCTCTGCTTCTTCTAGTCTACTATTGAAATCTCCCATGGTGTTTTTGATTGTATCTATATTGCTTTTCATTTCTTCCCGATTCTTGCATAGGTTGTTGATTTTCTCATCCATCCATTGAATGAATTGTACAACAATTACTCTGAATTCTATTTCTGTCATGTTGCATGCTTCAATTTCATTAATATCCTTTCTTGGCAACTCCTCATTTTCTTTCCTATGGGGATTGTGTTGTCTCTCCATTGTGACTATCATTAGAAAGTTCAAACGTCGAGTTTCATGGGCCTGGGCTGTGTGCAGTGGGAGCATCGCACCACCCAAGTGTCACTGAAGAGCTCCAACACTAAGATGTGTGGCTGCCATGGATTGGTGGGAACCCAGCTTGCCCAGAGTCAGCATTACCAGTGCTCAGTGTTGCCTCAGGTGTGCACTTAGAATCAGGGACCCTGCCTGCACCGTGATGAAACAGAGACCCCGCTGGTGTGTGCAAAAAATCAGAGCCCCCTACTGTGTGCCAGGAGTCAGAGTTCCCCTGTGCCTGCACCAAGAATCCAGTTTCAGAGTCTCTGTTGCTTCATGCAGCCTCATGATGAGAATCAGGGTCCCTGTGTGTGCATGCACCAAATATTGAAGTCACTGGCTCTTCGTGTGAATTCACTGTGTGTCAGGAATCCCAGGGGCACGTGATACAAAACAGTCAAGTCACTGGTGCTTAGTGCTGCCTCCCTCCTGGAGAATCGGGATCTCGGACAGCTTGGGGGACTGGGTTGCACAGTAGCACCGTGTCAGCAGGAGGTCCACTCCTGCACTGCAGAAAACAAACTTCTGTGTGTGCTTGCCCAGAATCGAAGTCAGGTGGCACTGCCACCCTGAGTGGGCTTCGGGTTTGGTTGTCTGATTGCAGGAAACATATTCCCAGTGTTTGCACGCTCCCAGGCTCAAATTCCTATAGTGGAGCCGTGGCCTGTGCGAGGGATGGGTCTATCCGTTACTATGGCGCTGCCCGCGAGCCTGCAGGGAGGAGATAGGCTTTGTAACTCACAGAAATCTGCAGCTGGGATGTCTGGATTCTTGGTGTCTGTGGGTCTGCAGCTATGGTCACAGGTCTCTGTCCCCAGTGGCTGCAGCGTCCTGGTTTGTATCTGACTGGGTGGTGCTGAGGCCAGGATCCTAGTCTCAAGCAGCTCTGTTTCTCAAGATGGCATGGTCTCTGTGCCCGAGCTGGCCACCCCAGAGTGTCTATGTTGGGAGCAGGGATCCGCCATCTAAGACTGCCCAGTTTGGCAACCCCTTCAAGTTTTTTGTTTTGATGTAGTCCCATTTGTTTATTTTCTCCTTAGTTCCCATAGAAGATGTATCGGTAAACATATTGCTATGAGAGATGTCTGGGATTTTGGTGCCTAGGGCTTCTTCTAGGACTTTTATGGTTTCACATCTTACATTTAAGTCTTTTATTCATTTTGACTTTATTCTTATGTATGGTGTAAGTTGGTGGTCTAGTTTCAATTTTTGCATGTACTTGTCCAATATTCCCAACACCATTTATTGAGGAGATTTTCTCTGCTTCAATGTATGCTCTTGCTGACTTTGTCAAATATTAATTGAGCATAGTGGCTTGGGTTGATTTCTGTGATTACAGTGGCTTTGCAATATAACTTGATATCTGGTATTGTGATTCCTCGAACTTTATTCTCCTTTCTCAAGATTGCTGCAGCTTTTCAGGGTCTTTTTGTTGTTGTTGTTCCATGTAAATGTTTGGAATGTTTGTTCTAGAATTTTGAAACATGTTGATATTTTAATGGATATTGCATTGAATCTATAGATTGTTTTGGATAATATGGACATTTGATCCTACCAATCCATGAATATGGTATATTCTTGCACTTGTTTATATCTTCCTCTATCACTTTTTTCAATGTCCTATAGTTTTCAGAGTACAGTTTTTTTTAACTTCCTTGATTAAGTTTATTCCTCAGTATCTTAATTTTGTTTTTATAATGGTACATAGAATTGTTGTTTCAGTTTATATTTCTAAGCATTCACTATTGGTGTGTAAAAATGTGATGGATTTTTGGGTGTTAATTTTGTACACTGCTATGTTTCTGAATTCATTTATTAAGTCTAGTAGTTTTTTGATGGAGTACTTTGGCATTTATATGTACAGTATCATGTCATCTGTGAATAATAAGCATTTTAGTTCCTACTTTCTAACCTAGATGCCTTTTATTTCTTTTTCTTGTCTGATACTTATGGCCAGGACTTCCAGTACTATGTTAAATAAGAGTGGTGAAAGAGGGCATCCCTGTCTTATTCCTTTTCTTAAGGGAAATTGTTTTAGTTTTTGACGATTGAGTGTGACGTTGGCTGTAGGTTTGTCATATATGGTCTTTATTATGTTGAGGTATGATCCCTCTATTCCCACTTTGCTGAGAGTCTTTAACAAGAAAGGTGTTGGATTTTGTCAAATGCTTTCTGTGCATCAATTGATATGATCATGTGATTTTGTCATTTAATCTATTTATGTTATGTATCACATTTATTGATTTGGGAATATTGTACTAGCCTTGAATCCTGGGAATATATCTCACTTGGTCATGGTGTATGATCTTTTTAATATATTGCTAGATCTGATTTGATAAAATTATGGAGAGGATTTTAGTGTCTATGTTCATCAGGGATATTGGCCTGATGTTCCCATTCTTTGTCATGTCTTTATCTGATTTTGGAATTAGGGAAATGCTGGACTCATAGAAAGATTTTGGAAGTGTTCCTTCCTCTTGAATTTTTTGGAACAGTTTGAGGAGAATAAGTTTTAGTTCTTTTTTGAATGTTTGCTAAAACTCCCCTGTGAAGCCATCTGGTCTAGGGCTTTTGTTTGCTGGGAGTTTTTGTTTGTTTGTTTGTTCTATTGCTTCAATTTCATCAGTAGTTATCAAGCTATTTAGGTTTTCTGATTCTTTGTGATTGAGTTTTGGAAGGTTGCAATTTCCTAGAGATATGTCCATTTTGTCCAAGTTGTCTCATTTGTTAGAATAAAGTCATTTATGGGTTTTTTTTTTTATTTGTTTGTTTTTTTTTACTATCCTTTGTATTTCTGTGGGGTCAGTTGTTACTTCGCCTCTTTCATTTTTCATTACTTTTATTTGCTTCTTTTTTTTAAGTATATTTTATTGATTTTTTTACAGAGAGGAAGGGAGATAGTTAGAAACATCGATGAGAGAGAAACATCGATCAGCTGCCTCCTGCACGCCCCCTACTGGGGATGTGCCCACAACCCAGGTACGTGCCCTTGACCGGAATAGAACCTGGGAACTTTCAGTCCGCAGGTTGATGCTCTATCCACTGAGCCAAACCAGTTTCGGCTTTATTTGATTCTTGATGAGTCTGGCTAGAGGTTCATCAATATTTTTTTTAAAATGAATCTTTATTGTTCAGATTACAGGTGTTCCTCTTTTTTCCCCCCCATAGCTCCCCTCCACCTGATTCCCCACCACACCCCATGCCCTTACTCCCTGCCACTGTCTTCATCCATAGGTGTAAGATTTTTGTTCAATCTCTTCCCGCACCCCTCACACCCACTTTCCCCTGAGAATTGTTAGTCCACTCCCTTTCTATGTCCCTGATCTATTATATTCACCAGTCCACCTGTCCTTCAGATTTTTTATTCTCCTGATTTTAGGTTCAATTGTTGGTCGGTATGTATTTGATGTCATTTGGTTGTTCATAATTTTTATCTTTACCTTTTCCTTCTTCCTCTTCTTAAAGAATACCTTTCAGCATTTCACATAATACTGGTTTGGCGGTGATGAACTCCTTTATCTTTTTCTTATCTGTGAAGCTCTTTATCTGACCTTCAATTCTTAATGATAGCTTTGCTGGGTAGAGTAATCTTGGTTGTAGGTTCTTGCTATTCATCACTTTGAATATCTCTTGCCACTCCCGTCTGGCCTGCATAGTTTCTGTTGAGAAATCAGCTGACAGTCATATGGGTTCTCCCTTGTAGGTAACTAATTGTTTTTCTCTTGCTGCTTTTAATATTCTCTCTTTGACTTTTTCTCTTGGCATTTTAATTATGATGTGTCTTGGTGTGGTCATCTTTGGATTCCTTTTTTGGGGGGTTCTCTGCGCTTCCTGGACTTGTAAGTCTATTTCTTTCAAGAGGTGGGGGGAGATTTCTGTCATTATTTCTTCAAATAGGTTTTCAATATCTTGCTCTCTCTCTTCTTCTGGCACCCCCATAATTCTGTTGGTATGCTTGAAGTTGTCCCAGTGGCTCCTTACACTATCTTCATACTTTGGATTCTTTTTTCTTTTCGCTTTTCCGATTGGGTGATTTTTGCTTCTTTGTATTTCAAATCTTTGACTTGATTCTTGTGATCCTCTAGTCTGCTGTTGGATCTCTGTATATTATTTTTTTTGTATATTATTTTTTATTTCACTCAGTGTATGCTTAATTTCTAGTTGGTCCTTTTTCATATCCTCGAGGGTCTCTCTAAATTTATCGTCCTTTTCTAGAAAATTCTTGAAAACCCTTTAACCATGGTTTTGAACTCTATATCCAGTATTTTGCTTTCTTCCATTTCTTTCATTTGTGACCTGTTTCTTTGTCTCCGCATTTGGCTGCTTCCCAGAGTTGATAGAGTGGCTTTGTGTGCTAGGGGTCCTATAGGGCCCAGTGGCTCAGCCTCCCCAGTTACCTGAGGTGGACACTCTTGGTGCACCCCTTTGTGGGCTGTGTGCACAGTCTTGTTGTAGTTAAGCCTTGATTGTTGTTGGTATCACTGGGAGGAATTGACCTCCAGGCCAATTAGCTGTGAGGATCAGCTGTGTCTATGCTGGGAGAACTTCTGTTCTGGAGACACCCTTATAAGGCACAACTTGCTCCAGTGGGGCTTTGGTACTCACTGAGTCTGCCCCCTGAGTGTGTCCCTTATGGATCTGAGGAGTTGTAATCTGGATGGTCCCACTCTGAACCCTGGGTACATTGGCTCTTGGATCTCCAAGGAGGTGTTAATTTAGCCTCTGCCTGAGGCCACCCAGCAGGAGCTATGGAGAGATCTGCAGATTCCTCTTCTTTGTTTGGGGTTTGGAGGTGCCCAGATGAGGCCCAACTGTGAAGCAATGCAAGTTGATGTGGGGCCTTGGGCCTTCTTTTGGATGTTCTGGGTCTCACTGACTCAAGTGCAGGTTGTTAGGTAAGTTTAGATTTCAAAGGACCAAGCCATTCATATGCAAAGCCTCTGCACACAGCTTGGGTGGGGTGGAGTCTTAGGGTGGAGCAAACAGCAATGGCTTCCCGTCAGCCTTGTTCTAAGAGGCCCCTTGTCTCAGTGCTCAGTGTCCCTTGGTAATCGCTGCAAGCACCTCTGAGAGAAAGCTGCCCTTGAGTTCCGCCCGAGGCCAGACAGTCCAGTTTCTCCCCATATGAGTCTGGGTCCCCAGAGTCTCGCCCGTAACTGGAATTCAGAGCAGTCGGGAGCTTGTGTCTCCCTCTGGATTGAAAAAGCCAGCTGTGTACTCAGTTGGCAGCCCTCTCCGAACGCGCGTCTCTGTACCTCTGCACTTTACTTTTGCAGCTTCTCTGAGTCTCAGAGTGCTTTTCTCTTCCCTTCTAGTTGTAGAATTTCCACTTAGATTTCCTGTGGTTCTGGATGATGTCTGCTTTGTCTTTTAGTTGTAGTTTTGAAGTTGTTGTGCGAGGCAGCAGGTTCAGGTGTTTACCTATGCCGCCATCTTGGTTTCTCTCCTTTGTATATTATTCTTTATTTCAATCAGTGTATGCTTAATTTCTAGTTGGTCCTTTTTTATGTCCTCGATGGTCTCACTACATTTATCAGCAGTTTCTAGGAGATTCTTGAAAAGCTTTATAATAGGCCCTGAGTGGTTTGGCTCAGTGGATAGAGTGTCAGCCTGGGGAATGAAGGGTCCCAGGTTCGATTCCGGTCAAGGGCATGTACCTTGGTTGTGGGCACATCCCAAGTGGGAGGTGTGCAGAAGGCAGGTGATTGGTGTTTCTCTCTCATCAATGTTTCTAACTCTCTATCCTTCTCCCTTCCTCTCTGTAAAAAATCAAGAAAATATATTTTTTTTTTAAAAAAGAAAAGAAAAACCGTATAACCATGGTTTTGAACTCTGTATCCATTAGTTTGCTTTCCTCCATTTCTGTCATTTGTGACCTGTTCCTTTGTCTCTGCATTTTGGCTGCTTCCCTGTGTTGATAGAGTGGCTTTGTGTGCTAGGTGTTCTATAGGGCCCAGTGGCTCAACCTCCCCAATTACCTGAGATGGACACTCCTGGTGCACCCTTTTTTTTTTTGCTGTGTGTGCAGTCTTGTTGTAGTTAATCCTTGATTGTTGTTAGTATCACTGGGAGGAATTGATCTCCAGGCCAATTAGCTGTGAGGATCAGCTGTATCTATGATGTGAGAACTTCTGTGCTGGAGACACCCTTATAAGGCAAGACTTGCTTCAGTGGGGCTTTGGTGCTCACTGAGTCTGCCCCTTGAGTGTGTCCCTTATGGATCTTTTAGTTGTAATCTGGATGATCCCACTCTGACCACTGGAAGATCCAAGGAGGTGCTAATTTAGCCTCTGCCTGAGGCGACCCAGCAGGAGCTATGGAGAGATCGGCAGATTCCTCTTCTTTGTGTGGGTTTGGAGGTACCCAGATGAGGCCCAGCTGTGAAGCAATGCAAGCTGCTGTGGGGCCTTGGGCCTTCTTTTGGTGGCTCTGGGGCTCTCTGACCCAGCTGCAGTTTGTTGGGTAATTTTAGGTTGCAAAGGGCGAGGCCATTCATATGCAAAGCCTCTGCACACAGCTTGGGTGGGGCGGGGTCTCAGGGCAGAGCAAACAGCTATGGCTGATCCTTAGCCCTGCTCTAAGAGGCCCCCGGGTCTCAGTGTGCCTCGGTAATTGCTGCAAGCACCTCTGAGAGAAAGCCGCCCTTGCGTTCCGCCTGAGGCCAGACAGTCCAGTTTCTCCCCATATGAGTCTGGGTCCCCAGAATCTTGCCGGGAACTGGAGTTGAGGGCAGTCAGGAGTTTGTGTCTCCCTCCTGATTGAAAAGACAACTGTTTAGTCAGTTGCCAGCCCTTTCCGCACGCGCATGTGCCTGTGTACCTCTGCACTTTACTTCCGGAGCTCTTCTGAGTCTCAGTGTGCTTTTCGCTTTCCTTCTAGTTGTAGAATTTCCACTCAGCCAGCCTTCCTGTGGTTCTGGATGATGTCCATTTTGTCTTTTAGTCATAGTTTTGAAGTGGTTGTGTGAGGCAGCATGTTCAGGTGTTTACCTATGCAAAATCTTGGTTTCTCTATTCCTAGGTATCTTAATTTTTTTTTTGGTGAGATGGTAAATGGGATTACTTTTTTAGTTTCTCTTTCTGTAAGTTCACTATTGGTGTAAAGAAATGCCATAGATTTCTTGGCGTTAATTTTGTATCCTGCCAAATTCATTTATTAAGTCTAATAATTTTTTTGATGGAGTCTTTAGGGATTTCTATGTACAGTATCATGTCATCTGCAAATAAAGACGATTTTACTTCTTCTTTTCCAATTTGGATGCCTTTTATTTCTTCTTCTTGTCTAATTGCAAAGGCTAATACTTCCAGTACTATGTCAAACAGGAGTGGTGAGAGTTGGCATCCCTGTCTTGTTCCTGTTCTTAGGGGAAATGGTTTTAGTTTTTGCCCATTGAGTATGATGTTGGCAGTGGGTTTGTCATATATGGCTTTTATTATGTTGAGATATGATCCTTCTATTCCCACCTTGCTGAGAGTTTTTATCAAGAAAGGGTGTTGGATTTTGTCAAATGCTTTTTCTGCATCAATTGATATGACTATGTGGTTTTTATCTCTCAATTTGTTTATGTGATGTATCACGTTTATTGATTTGCAGGTATTTACCATCCTTGCATCCCCGGGATAAATCCTGCTTGGTCATGGTATATGATCTTTCTGATATATTGCTGGATCCGATTTGCTAGAATTTTGTTGAGGATTTTGGCATCTACGTTCATGAGTGATATTGGCCTGTAATTCTCTTTCATTGTGTTGTCTTTATCTGCTTTTGGTATTAGGGTAATGCTGGCTTCATAGAATGAGCTTCGAAGTGTTCCTTCCTCTTGAATTTTTTGGAATAGTCTGAGGAGGATAGGTTTTAGTTCTTCCTTGAATGTTTGGTATAACTCTCCTCTGATGCCCTCTGGCCTCAGGCTTTTGTTTGCTGGCAGCTTTTTGATGATTGCTTCAATTTCTTCCATAGTTATCAGCCTATTGAGATTTCTAGAATCTTCCTTATTGACTTTGGAAGGTTGTATTTTTCTAGCAATATGTCCATTTCCTTCAGGTTGTCCAGTTTATTGGAGTATTGTTCATCGTATTTTTAAACAATTCTTTGTATTTCTGTGGGGTCTGTTGTTATTTCGCCTCTTTCATTTCAGATTTTGTTTATTTGGGTCCTCTCTCTTTGCTTCATGGTGAGCCTGGCTAGAGGTTCATCAATCTTGTTTATCCTTTTAAAGAACCAGCTCTTGGTTTCATTGATCTTTTGTATTCTTTTTTTGGTCTCTATGTCATTTATTTCTTCTCTCATCTTTATTATCTCATTCCTTCTGCTTAATCTGAGCTTTTCTTGTTGCTCTCTTTCTAATTCTTCAAGTTGTAGAGTTAGATGATTTACTACCATTTTTTCTTTTCCTTCTTCTTCTTCTTCTTCTTCTTCTTCTTCTTCTTCTTCTTCTTCTTCTTCTTCTTCTTCTTTTTTTAGGTAGGCCTGTAAAGCTATAAATTTCCCTCTTAGGACTGCTTTTATTGTGTTCCATAGGTTTTAGGTTGTTGTTTTTTATTGTCATTAGTTTCCAAAATGTTTTTACTTTCTTCTTTGATCTCATTGGTAACCCAATCATTATTTAATAGCATGCTATTCAGCTTCCAAGTGTTTGAGTTTTTTGGATTGTTTTTATTGCAATCTAAATTTATGCCATTGTGGTCTGAGAAGATGCTTGGTATGATTTCAATCTTATTGAATTTGGGGAGAGTTTGCTTGTGACCCAATATGTGGTCTGTTTTGAAAATGTCCCATGTGCACTTGAGAAGAACATATATTCCGTGGCTTTGGGGTGAAATGTTCTGAAGATGTCAATTAAGTCCATCTGATCTAGTGAGTCATGTATGATTGCTGTTTCTTTGCTGAATTTTTTTTTGTATGGAGGACTTATCCAGTGATGTCAGTGGTGTATTAAAGTCCCCTATTCTGATTGTATTATTGTCAATCTCTCCCTTGATATCTTCCAGGAGTTTTTTTATGTATTTGGGTGCACTTGCATTGGGTGCATATATGTTTATCAGGGTTATATCCTCTTGTTGTATCAATCCCTTTAGTATTATGAAGTGTCCTTCCTTATCTCTTGTTATGGTCTTCACTTTGAGGTCTATTTTGTCAGATATAAGTATTGGTACCCCAGCTTTTTTTTTTTTTTTTTCATTTACATTTGCCTGGAAGATATTTTTTCATCCCTTCACTTTCAGTCTGTGTGAGTCCCTTGTTCTGAGATGGGTTTCTTATAGACAGCATATATATGGGTCATTTTTTTTTAATCCATTCAGCCCCTCGATGTCTTTTGATTGGAGCAATTAATCAGTTTTCTTTTAAAGTTATTGTTGAAAAAAAAATAAAGTTATTATTGAAAGGTACTTGTTTGTAGTCATTTATATTTTTGTGCCTGTGTTCTTTCTTATTTTTTATTTCTTCTTTTTACAGCATTCCCTTTAGCATTTCCTGCATTGCTGGCTTGGTAGTGATAAACTCCCTTAGCCTTTTTTTGTCTGCAAAGCTCCTGATTTCCCCTTCAATTTTGATTAATAGTCTTGCTGGATAGAGTATTCTTGGATTCAGTCCTTTGCTTTGCAACACTTTGTATACCTCCTTCTATTCCCTCCTAGCTTGATGTGTTTCTGTTGAGAAATCATTTGATAATCCGATGGGGATCCCTTGTAGGTAACCCTCTGTCTCTTGTAGCCTTTAAGATTCTTTCTTTGTCGTGAACATTTGCCATTGTAATTATGACGTGTCTTGGTGTGGGTCTTTTGGGATTCATCTTGCTTGGAACTCTCTGTACTTGTGTAACTCTTTTCTTCCTCATATCTGGGATGTTTTCTGTCCTCATTTCTTCAAATAGATTTTCTAATCCTTGCTGCTCTTCTTGTCCTTCTGGCAGCCCTATTATATGTATGTTACTTCATTTTGTGTTGTCCCAAAGTTCCCTTAGGCTCTCCTCCTGCTTTTTAATTTTTTTCTCCAGTTGCTGTTCAGATTGAGGTTGTTTCCCTACCTTATCTTCTAACTCACTAATTCGGTCCTCTGCTTCTTCTAGTCTACTATTGAAATCTCCCATGGTGTTTTTGATTGTATCTATATTGCTTTTCATTTCTTCCCGATTCTTGCATAGGTTGTTGATTTTCTCATCCATCCATTGAATGAATTGTACAACAATTACTCTGAATTCTATTTCTGTCATGTTGCATGCTTCAATTTCATTAATATCCTTTCTTGGCAACTCCTCATTTTCTTTCCTATGGGGATTGTGTTGTCTCTCCATTGTGACTATCATTAGAAAGTTCAAACGTCGAGTTTCATGGGCCTGGGCTGTGTGCAGTGGGAGCATCGCACCACCCAAGTGTCACTGAAGAGCTCCAACACTAAGATGTGTGGCTGCCATGGATTGGTGGGAACCCAGCTTGCCCAGAGTCAGCATTACCAGTGCTCAGTGTTGCCTCAGGTGTGCACTTAGAATCAGGGACCCTGCCTGCACCGTGATGAAACAGAGACCCCGCTGGTGTGTGCAAAAAATCAGAGCCCCCTACTGTGTGCCAGGAGTCAGAGTTCCCCTGTGCCTGCACCAAGAATCCAGTTTCAGAGTCTCTGTTGCTTCATGCAGCCTCATGATGAGAATCAGGGTCCCTGTGTGTGCATGCACCAAATATTGAAGTCACTGGCTCTTCGTGTGAATTCACTGTGTGTCAGGAATCCCAGGGGCACGTGATACAAAACAGTCAAGTCACTGGTGCTTAGTGCTGCCTCCCTCCTGGAGAATCGGGATCTCGGACAGCTTGGGGGACTGGGTTGCACAGTAGCACCGTGTCAGCAGGAGGTCCACTCCTGCACTGCAGAAAACAAACTTCTGTGTGTGCTTGCCCAGAATCGAAGTCAGGTGGCACTGCCACCCTGAGTGGGCTTCGGGTTTGGTTGTCTGATTGCAGGAAACATATTCCCAGTGTTTGCACGCTCCCAGGCTCAAATTCCTATAGTGGAGCCGTGGCCTGTGCGAGGGATGGGTCTATCCGTTACTATGGCGCTGCCCGCGAGCCTGCAGGGAGGAGATAGGCTTTGTAACTCACAGAAATCTGCAGCTGGGATGTCTGGATTCTTGGTGTCTGTGGGTCTGCAGCTATGGTCACAGGTCTCTGTCCCCAGTGGCTGCAGCGTCCTGGTTTGTATCTGACTGGGTGGTGCTGAGGCCAGGATCCTAGTCTCAAGCAGCTCTGTTTCTCAAGATGGCATGGTCTCTGTGCCCGAGCTGGCCACCCCAGAGTGTCTATGTTGGGAGCAGGGATCCGCCATCTAAGACTGCCCAGTTTGGCAACCCCTTCAAGTTTTTTGTTTTGATGTAGTCCCATTTGTTTATTTTCTCCTTAGTTCCCATAGAAGATGTATCGGTAAACATATTGCTATGAGAGATGTCTGGGATTTTGGTGCCTAGGGCTTCTTCTAGGACTTTTATGGTTTCACATCTTACATTTAAGTCTTTTATTCATTTTGACTTTATTCTTATGTATGGTGTAAGTTGGTGGTCTAGTTTCAATTTTTGCATGTACTTGTCCAATATTCCCAACACCATTTATTGAGGAGATTTTCTCTGCTTCAATGTATGCTCTTGCTGACTTTGTCAAATATTAATTGAGCATAGTGGCTTGGGTTGATTTCTGTGATTACAGTGGCTTTGCAATATAACTTGATATCTGGTATTGTGATTCCTCGAACTTTATTCTCCTTTCTCAAGATTGCTGCAGCTTTTCAGGGTCTTTTTGTTGTTGTTGTTCCATGTAAATGTTTGGAATGTTTGTTCTAGAATTTTGAAACATGTTGATATTTTAATGGATATTGCATTGAATCTATAGATTGTTTTGGATAATATGGACATTTGATCCTACCAATCCATGAATATGGTATATTCTTGCACTTGTTTATATCTTCCTCTATCACTTTTTTCAATGTCCTATAGTTTTCAGAGTACAGTTTTTTTTAACTTCCTTGATTAAGTTTATTCCTCAGTATCTTAATTTTGTTTTTATAATGGTACATAGAATTGTTGTTTCAGTTTATATTTCTAAGCATTCACTATTGGTGTGTAAAAATGTGATGGATTTTTGGGTGTTAATTTTGTACACTGCTATGTTTCTGAATTCATTTATTAAGTCTAGTAGTTTTTTGATGGAGTACTTTGGCATTTATATGTACAGTATCATGTCATCTGTGAATAATAAGCATTTTAGTTCCTACTTTCTAACCTAGATGCCTTTTATTTCTTTTTCTTGTCTGATACTTATGGCCAGGACTTCCAGTACTATGTTAAATAAGAGTGGTGAAAGAGGGCATCCCTGTCTTATTCCTTTTCTTAAGGGAAATTGTTTTAGTTTTTGACGATTGAGTGTGACGTTGGCTGTAGGTTTGTCATATATGGTCTTTATTATGTTGAGGTATGATCCCTCTATTCCCACTTTGCTGAGAGTCTTTAACAAGAAAGGTGTTGGATTTTGTCAAATGCTTTCTGTGCATCAATTGATATGATCATGTGATTTTGTCATTTAATCTATTTATGTTATGTATCACATTTATTGATTTGGGAATATTGTACTAGCCTTGAATCCTGGGAATATATCTCACTTGGTCATGGTGTATGATCTTTTTAATATATTGCTAGATCTGATTTGATAAAATTATGGAGAGGATTTTAGTGTCTATGTTCATCAGGGATATTGGCCTGATGTTCCCATTCTTTGTCATGTCTTTATCTGATTTTGGAATTAGGGAAATGCTGGACTCATAGAAAGATTTTGGAAGTGTTCCTTCCTCTTGAATTTTTTGGAACAGTTTGAGGAGAATAAGTTTTAGTTCTTTTTTGAATGTTTGCTAAAACTCCCCTGTGAAGCCATCTGGTCTAGGGCTTTTGTTTGCTGGGAGTTTTTGTTTGTTTGTTTGTTCTATTGCTTCAATTTCATCAGTAGTTATCAAGCTATTTAGGTTTTCTGATTCTTTGTGATTGAGTTTTGGAAGGTTGCAATTTCCTAGAGATATGTCCATTTTGTCCAAGTTGTCTCATTTGTTAGAATAAAGTCATTTATGGGTTTTTTTTTTTATTTGTTTGTTTTTTTTTACTATCCTTTGTATTTCTGTGGGGTCAGTTGTTACTTCGCCTCTTTCATTTTTCATTACTTTTATTTGCTTCTTTTTTTTAAGTATATTTTATTGATTTTTTTACAGAGAGGAAGGGAGATAGTTAGAAACATCGATGAGAGAGAAACATCGATCAGCTGCCTCCTGCACGCCCCCTACTGGGGATGTGCCCACAACCCAGGTACGTGCCCTTGACCGGAATAGAACCTGGGAACTTTCAGTCCGCAGGTTGATGCTCTATCCACTGAGCCAAACCAGTTTCGGCTTTATTTGATTCTTGATGAGTCTGGCTAGAGGTTCATCAATATTTTTTTTAAAATGAATCTTTATTGTTCAGATTACAGGTGTTCCTCTTTTTTCCCCCCCATAGCTCCCCTCCACCTGATTCCCCACCACACCCCATGCCCTTACTCCCTGCCACTGTCTTCATCCATAGGTGTAAGATTTTTGTTCAATCTCTTCCCGCACCCCTCACACCCACTTTCCCCTGAGAATTGTTAGTCCACTCCCTTTCTATGTCCCTGATCTATTATATTCACCAGTCCACCTGTCCTTCAGATTTTTTATTCTCCTGATTTTAGGTTCAATTGTTGGTCGGTATGTATTTGATGTCATTTGGTTGTTCATAATTTTTATCTTTACCTCTTTCTTCTTCTTCCTCTTCTTAAAGAATACCCTTCAGCATTTCATGTAATCCTGGTTTGGTGGTGATGAACTCCTTTAGCTTTTTCTTGTCTGTGAAGCTCTTTATCTGACCTTCAACTCTGAATGATAGCATTGCTGGACAGAGTAACCTTGGTTGTAGGTTCTTGCTGTTCATCACTTTGAATATTTCTTGCCACTCCCTTCTGGCCTGCATACTTTCTGTTGAGAAATCAGCTGACAGTCGTATGGGTACTCCCTTGTAGGTAACCAATCGTTTTTCTCTTGCTGCTTTTAAGATTCTCTCTTTGTATTTTGCCCTTGGCATTTTAATTATGATATGTCTTGGTGTGGTCCTCTTTGGATTCCTCTTGTATGGGGTTCTGTGTCCTTCCTGAACTTGTAAGTCTATTACTTTCACCAGGTGGGGGAAGTTTTCTGTCATTATTTCTTCAAATAGGCTTTCAATATTTTGCTCTCTCTCTTCTCTGGCACCCCAAAAATTCGGATATTGGTACACTTAAAGTTGTCCCAGAGGCTCCTTACACTATCTTCATATTTTTGGATTCTTTTTTCTTTTTGTTTTTCTGGTTGGGTGTTTTTTGTTTCCTCATATTTCAGATCGTTGGTTTGATTCTTGGGGTACATTGATCTACAGTTGAGTTTCTGTATATTCTTTATTTTAGACAGTGTATGCTTAATTTCTGACTGGTCCTTTTCCATTTTTTTGACATTCTCATTAAGATCCTTAAAGGTCTCACTAAGTTCCTCAGAGGTTTTTAGAAGATTCTTGAGTAACCTTGTAAATGTGGTTCTGAACTCTATGTCATCTAGTAGCTTGCTTTCCTCCATTTCTTTCATTCGTGACATGTTTCTTTGTCTCCATATTTTGGCTGCTTCCCTGTGTTGATGGAGTGACTTTGTGTGGTAGGTGACCTATAGGGGGCAGTAGCTCAGCTTCCCCAGTCACTTGAGGTGGATGCTCTTGGTACACCCCTTTGTGGGCTGAGTGCAAAGTCTTGGTGTGGTTAAGCCTTGATTGCTGTTGGTACACTGGGAGGAATTGACCTCCAGACCAATTGGCTGTGAGGACTCGCTGTGTCTATAATGGAAGAACGGCTGCGCTGGAGACACGCTTATGGTGCAGGACTTGTTTCAGTGAGGCTTTGGTGCTCACTGAGTCTGCCTCTTGAATGTGTCACTTATGGATGTGAGGAGTTGAAATCTGGTGTCTCATACTGACCACTAGGTATACTGGCTTCTGGATCTCCAATGGGGTGCAGGTCAGCTACTGTCTGAGGCCACCCAGCAGGAGCTACAGTGAGAGCTACAGTTTTCTCCTCTTTGCTTGGGGTTTGGAGGTTTTGGAGCTGCCTGACCCGGGCTGCAAGTTTGCTAGGTTAACTGCAAGTTTGCTAGGTTAAGCTGCGATAGGGCAGGCCTTTCTTATGCTAAAGCCGCTGCTTGGAGCTTGGATGGGTTTGTAGGTTGTGCGGGGCGGGGTCTCAGGGCGTCACTAGGCTAGGGCATGGCAAACAGCGATGGCTGCCAGTTAGCCGGCTCTGTGTCTCCGACCGGGTCCCTGTGTCCCCACGCCCTAGTGCAGTAAACAATTATTCCTGCATGCAGCTCTGCAAGCAAGCCCCCCTCACTTTCCGACCCAATGGTAGACAGTCCAGCTTCTCCCCTTAGGAGTTTGGGTCCCCTGCATCAGAGTAATTGGGGGCCTGTCTCCCTTTGGGTTGAAAAACGCAACACCTGCTGCCAGCCCGATTCTGTGCCTCCGTACCTCAGCTTTCCAGCGCTTGTGCACGTCTCAATGCTCTTTTCTCTTTCCTTCTAGTTGTAGAACTTCCACTCAGCTAGCTTTCCCGTGGTTCTGGGTGATAGACATTTTGTCTTTTAGTTGTAGTTTTGAAATTGTTGTGCGAGGCAGCAGTTTAGGTGTTTACCTACGCCGCCATCTTGGATTCAATGGAGGTTCATCAGTATTGTTTATTTTTTCAAGAACCAGTTCTTGGTTTCATTGAGTTAAAAAAAAATTTTTGTTGTTGTTGAAGGTGTACATATGTCTCCTTTTTCCCCTATTGACCTTCGCCCAGCCTTCCCTGCCCCCTGTCACATGGCCTCATCCTTCCCCCCGTCCCAATGTCTTGTGTCCAATTGTTGTGCTTATATACATGCATACAAGTCCTTCGGTTGATCTCTTTCCCTGCCTTCCCAACACTTCCCAACTTTCCCACTGTAATTTGACAGTCTGTTCGATGCTTTATTGCCTCTGTATCTATATTTTTGTTCATCAGGTTATGATGTTCTTTATTTTTCATAAATGAGTGAGATCATGTGGTATTTTTCTTTCATTGACTGGCTTATTTCAATTAGCATAATGCTCTCCAGTTCCATCCATGCTGTTGCAAATGGTAAGAATTCCTTTTTTTTTTTTATAGCAGTGTAGTATTCCATTGTGTAGATGTACCATAGTTTTCTAATCCACTCATCTGCTGATGGGCATTTGGGCTGTTTCCAAATCTTAGCTATGGTGAATTGTGCTGCTATGAACATAGGGGTGCATATATACTTTCTGATTTGTGTTTCTAGTTTCTTGGCATATATTCCTAGAAGTGGGATTACTGGGTCAAATGGGAGTTCCATTTTTAGTGTTTTGAGGAAAGTCCATACTGTTCTTCACAGTGACTGCACCAGTCTGCATTCGCACCAACAGTGCACGAGGGTTCCTTTTTCTCTTCATACTCACCAGCACTTGGCATTTGTTGATTTTGTTGATGATTGCCATTCTGACAGGTGTGAGATAGTACCTCATTGTTGTTTTGATTTGCATCTCTCAGATAATTAGTGACTTTGAGCATGTTTTCATATGACTCTTAGCCTTCCTTCTGTCTTCTTTCGAAAAGTATCTATTTAGGTCCATTACCCACTTTTTTATTGGATCATTTATCTTCCTTTTATTAAGTTGTATGAGTTCCCTATAAATGTTGGAGATTAAACCTTTATCAGTGATAACATTTGCAAATATGTTCTCCCATACAGTGGGCTTTCTTATTTTGTTAATGGTTTCCTTTGCTGTGCAAAAGCTTTTTATTTTGATGTAGTTCCATTTGTTTATTTTCTCTTTAGTTTCCATTGCCCTAGGAGCAATATCGGTGAAGAAATTGCTTCAGCATATGTCTGAGATTTGGCTGCCGGGGGATTCCTCTAGTATTGTTTTGGTTTCCTATCTTATGTTTAATGCCTTTGTCCATTTTGAGTTTATTTTTGTGTATGGTGTAAGTTGGTTTCATTTTTTTGCATGTATCTGTGCAATTTACCCAACACCATTTATTAAGGAGACTATCTTGACTCCATTGTATGTTCATGCCTCCTTTGTCAAATATTAATTGAGCATAGTGGTTTGGGTTGATATCTGAGTTCTCTATTCTATTCCATTGGTCTATATGCCTGTTCTTGTGCCATTACCAGGCTGTTTTGAGAACAGTGGCTTTGTAATACAGCTTGAAATCTGGTATTGAGATCCCACCTACTTTGTTCTTCTTTCTCAGGATTGGTGGTGGCTATTTGGGGTCTTTTTTTTTTTTATTTCAGATGAATTTTTGGAGAGTTCTTTCTAGGTCTGTAAAAGATGCCATTGGTATTTTAATGGGGAGTGCATTGAATCTATAGATTGTTTTGGGTAGTATGGACATTTTAATGATGTTGATTGTACCAATTCATGAACATGGTATGTTCTTCCATCTGTTTATGTCTTCCTCTATCTCTTTTTTCAGTATCCTGTAGTTTTCCACGTATAGGTCTTTTACCTCCTTAGTTAAGTTTATTCCTAGGTATCTTAATTTTTTTGTGCGATGGTAAATGGGGTTGCTTTTTTAGTCTCTCTTTCTGTAAGTTCACTATTGGTGTATAGAAATGCCATAGATTTCCTGGTGTTAATTTTGTATCCTGCTACATTGCCGAATTCATTTATTAAGTCTAATATTTTTTTGGTGGTGTCTTTAGGGTTTTTTATGTACGATATCATGTCATCTGGGAATAAGGACAGTTTCACGTCTTCTTTTCAAATTTGGATGCCTTTTATTTCTTCTTCTTGTCTAATCACAATGGCTAATACTTCCAGTACTATGTCAAACAGGAGTGGTGAGAGTGGGCATCCCTGTCTTGTTACTGTTCTTAGGGCAAATGGTTTTAGTTTTTACCCATTGAGTTATGATGTTGGCAGTGGGTTTGTCATATATGGCTTTTATTATGTTGAGGTATGACTCGTCTATTCCCACCTTGCTGAGAGTTTTTATCAAGAAACGGTGTTGGATTTTGTCAAATGCTTTTTCTGCATCAATTGATATGACTATGTGGTTTTTATCTCTCAATTTGTTTATGTGATGTATCACATTTATTGATTTGCAGGTATTGTACCATCCTTGCATCCCTGGGATAAATCCTACTTGGTCATGGTGTATGATCTTTTTGATGTACTGCTGGATCCGATTTGCTAGAATTTTGTTGAGGATTTTGGCATCTACGTTCATGAGGGATATTGGCCTGTAATTCTCTTTCATTGTGTTGTCTTTATCTGGTTTTGGCATTAGGGTGATGCTGGCAAAGTAGGAATAGAGGAACCATACCTCGACATAATAAAAGGCTTATTTGACAAACTTACAGCCAATATCATTTTCAATGGACAAAACTCCAACTATTTCCCCTAAGTACAGGAATAAGATAGGGATACCCACTTTCACCATGTCTGTTTGACATAGTACTGGAAGTGCTAGCCATGGTGATCAGACAATAAGAAGAAATAAGAGGCTTCCAAATTGCCACACACAAAACAAGACATAAAACTGTCATTATTCACAGATGACATGGTATTGTACATAGAAATCTCTAAGCACTCCATAAAAAAAACTACTAGACTAAAAAAGTGCATTCGGCAATGTAGCAGGATACAAAATTAACACCAAGAAATCTTTAGCTTTTTTATACACCAATAATGAACTCACAGAAGGAGAAACTAATAAAACAACCCCCTTTACCATTGCAACAAAAAACTAATATAACTAGAAATAAACTTAACTAAGGAGGTAAAAGACCTGTACTTGGAAAACTACAGAACATTGAAAAAAGAAATAGGGGAGGATGTAAATAAATGGAGGAATATACCGTGTTCATGGATTAGTAGAATCAACATCATTAAAATGTCTATACTACCAAATCAATCTATATATTCAATGCAATCTCCATTAAAATACCAATGGCATATTTCATAGACCTACAACAAACTCTCCAAAAATTCATATGGAATAAAAAAAGACCCAGAATAGCCGCAGCAATCCTGGGAAAGAGGAACAACGTGGAGGGATCACAAAACCAGACATCAAGCGGTATTTCAAAGCCACTGTTCTCAAAACGGTTTGGTACTGGCATAAGAACAGACATATAGACCAGTGGTCAGCAAACTCATTAGTCAACAGAACCAAATATCAACAGTACAATGATTGAAATTTCTTTTGAGAGCCGAAAACCGACTTCTGCGCATGCGCCACGAAGTTTCAATCGCACTGTATGTGCGCGCCTCCACGTGGTATTTTGTGAAAGAGCCGAAGAGCCGCATATGGCTTGGGAGCCATGGTTTGCCGACCACTGATATAGACCAATGGAACAGACCCAAGCCATTATGCTCAATTAATATTTGACAAGGGAGGCAAGAGCATACAATGAGTCGAGACTCTTCAATAAATGGTGTTGGGGCCCTAGTGGGTTTGGCTCTACGGAATGAGTATTGGCCTGTGGATTGAAGGGTCCTGGGTTCAATTTCAGTCAAGGGCACATGTCTGGTTGCAGGCCTGATCCCCAGTGGGGGGCATGCAGGAGGCAGCCAATCAATTATTCTCTACGATCATTGATGTTGCTATCTCTCTTTCCCTCTCCCTTCTCTCTATCAGTAAAGATATCTTTTAAAAATTGTGCTGGGAAAATGGGATAGATACATGCAAAAAAAGAAAAGAAAAAAGAAACTAGACCACCAACGTACACCATACACAAAAGTAAAGTCAAAATGGATAAAGGACTTAATGTAAGAGAGACACCATAAAAATCTTAGAATAATCCTTAGGCAGCAAAATTTCAGACATGTCATAGCAATATCTTTACTGATACAGCTCCTAGGGCAATGGAAACTAAGGAGAAAATAAACAAATGGGACTACATCAAAATAAAAAGCTTCTGCACAGCAAAAGAAACCATCAGCAATACAACAAGAAAGAAAGCCCACTGCATGGGAGAACATCTGACAATGTTATATCAGATAAAGGTCTAATCTTCAAAATTTATACATCTTAACAAAAGGAAGATAAGCAATCCAATTAAAAAAATGGGCAAAGGACCCAAATAGACACTTTTCAAAAGAGGACATACAGAAGGCCAAGAGACATATGAAAACATGCTCAAAGTCACTAATCATCAGAGAGATGCAAATCAAAACAACAATGAGGTACCATCTCACACCTGTCAGAATGGCTATCATCAACAAATCGACAAATGACAAGTGCTGGTGAGGATGAGGAGTAAAAGTAAACCTCGTGCACTGCTGGTGGGAATGCAGACTGGTGCAGCCACTGTGGAGAACAGTATGGAGTTTCCTCAAAAAACTAAAAATGGAACTCTCATTTGGCCCAGTAATCCCACTTCTAGGAATATATCCTAAGGAATCAGAAACACCCATTAGAAAGGATATATTCACTCCTATATTCATAGCAGCACAATTTACAATAGCTAAAATTTGGAAATAGCCTAAGTGCCCATCAGCAGAGGAGTGGCTTAGAAAACTGTGGTACATCTACACAATGGAATGCTATCTATATTATAAAAGGCCAGTGGCTGTAACCTTGTAATGACCTAACAACCAGTCTCTATGACCTCCACTGTGGCCAGCGAACCCAGTCCGATTTGGGGGGGGGGGCGGCTGGCCAACCCCCACTGCAGCCCCTTGCCCAGGCTGCCTGCCCCCAGTGGGGACTCCCATTCCAAATGGGGGCGTGGCCGGCCTGCAAACTGCCAGCAGCCCAAACCCAGGCAAGCTTTCCCCCAGCAGGAACCCCCACCCGGATTGGGGACCCCATAAGGGCAGGCCCCCACCTGTGCACCAGGCCTCTATAGAAATATAAAACCCTATCCTGCCACCACTCCAACACAACCCGCCAAAAGTGCCTGAAACCACAAAATTAGATCACAGATTCAGGCTAGCAGTTCAAAGTGTAAAGCCTCATTCACATGTGAGGAATTCACACCTTTCTCCTTCCCCTTGGACTCCACCTCTCAGAGGAGGCATGCAGGGTATGGACGCACAAATGAAAGCTCAAAAAAGTCACTCTTTTGGGGTCCTGTGGTGCATCCAGGCAGAGACAGACTGATCACCAAAAGTCAAGCACCAGACTCTATCCCTTCCTCATCCTGCAGCCTCAGCTCCAGACATGCACTCCCCGGGGCAGGATACAAGGAGAGCCCTGTCTGGAATCTTGGCAGAGACCGGAATGCTCAGGAGGCCAAGATAATAGAAAACTAAGGATCCAAATGCTGGGGCCCATGCCACCAGGACCCACTCAGCACAAGGCCAAGGGGAGCTTGGACCAAGTTCTGGTCCAATTCCTAACCCAATTGTGATCTGCCATCCTGGGGCCACAGCGTGCTGGAGTGTGTAATTGCGGGGGGCGCTCTGGAGGCGGAGGGCGCTCTGGAGGCGGAGGGCGCTCTGGAGGCGGAGGGCGCTCTGGAGGCGGAGGGTTCACCCCAACCCCTGGGTCCCAGGGGATCTCTGCCTGCATGCCCTTCCCCCAGGTGCTCAGCCCCAACTGTGCCAGCAAAGCCCCTTTGCTGGGGCGGGATCACAGGGGAAAGGTCAGGGGAGGGGTGGCTGACATGTGGCCTCCACTGAGGCTGTTTGGACACATGTAATTAGCTCTAATTATCCAGGGCTTTCAGTTTGCTGACTGCCCCGGGCCTGGGAGCTGTGCCTGGGGTGAACGCACCCACAGAGCCACTGCTCCACCAAATGAGCCCTTTGAGCCCTCTCACCAGGCAGGAAGCTCTATCCTTGTCCACAGCACCCTGTGTCATGTGTCTGTCTTGCCCTGTGCATCTCTCTCCCTGTTCCTTGCTCTCTGATCCTGTTTACTCATTCCCCATGTCTTGCTGGGCCTTTTGTCTCTGTCTCTCATTGGATCTCTGTGTGGAGAACACCCCTGCTGCCTCTGCAAAGGAACACACCAGCAGAATTCGCCTTTTCAATAAAAAAGACAAGTGGGAAACGGTGAATTAAAAAGCATTAACTTAAAAACAATCCATGTGTCTGCAAATGTGTTCCAAATGGCAGCACTTTGGCGGGGGTGGCAGGGGTGGGGCGTGTTGGCCACATGCTCTGGAGTCTCAGACACAAAGTGTAAGGGGCTCAGCACCTCACAATGGTCCCCTCCCACTAGACACCTGGGATGGCAGGGTCTGGGAAAGGGACTTAGTCTAGAGTCACCCTCATGGACCCCCACCTGATTCCGTAGACCCTTTCCCCTATTCTGGCATCTGCTGGTCCCTCTTACTTCCCCAGAACCTTCAAACCTTCCTATGCTGACCCCAACTCTCCTTCTGCACCAGCCCTCCTCCTCCCTCCACACACAGATTTCACCCTCTCCCTCCCCGACCCCCCAGTCTTCTACCCCATACTTCTTCCTGCCCTGCCCTGCCCACCTCCATTCTGCCCTCCTGCCCCACACCACCCAGCAGCCCTGTTTCCAGAATAAATGACTAGAACAAAGCTTTCCTTGGCCGGAAGAGACTCTCCAGGGAGTTCCATGCAGAAAGGCGCTCCCGTTCTGAACCTGCAACTGCTCTGTCCTGTCAGATGCCAATCAGAAATGTGTCTCTGGAGACAGAGGGTAGCAGAAGTAGGCTGCTGTCCTTTGAAGCCCCTCATTAGGAGGAAACTCTCCTGCCCCACCCCACCCCCCCAAAAAAGTTCACCCTGCTGCCTCCCTTATCACTTTCAGCAACCCTCCTTTGCCCCTTTCCCTGGAAGTGGAAGGATTGGAGCACATCTATATATATAAAAGTAATATGCAAACCGACCGAATGACAGAACAACCAGAATGACCGCTTGACCAGTCGCTATGAGGCGCACTGACCACCTCTCGGTCCCTCCCTCTGGCTGGCAGGCTCCGATCCCTTGATGGCGAATGGGGAACCAGGGGTGAGTGGCAGTGGCTGCCGACAGCCGGGGGAGATGGCCCTGATCACAGGCCAGGACTAGGGACTGTACCCACACATGAATTTCGTGTGCTGGGTTTCTAGTGCTGTCATAAAAAAGAAAGAGCTCTTACCATTCACAACAGCATGGATGGACATGGAGAGCATCATGCTAAGTGAAATAAACCAGTCGGAGAAAGATAAATATCACACGATCTCACTCATTTGTGGAATATAATCAACAGCATAAACTGATGAACAAAAATAGATCCATAGACTTAGAAGCATCGAACAGACTGTCAAACCTCAGGGGGAAGGCAAGAGAGGGTGGGATGGGGTGGGGGATAAGAGATCAACCAAAGGAAAAGGAGTTAATTATGAACAAAACAACAGAGATAGAATAATAACAAATCAATAAAACAGATAGATAAATGAGGAAGTTCAATTTTTTTTATAGAAAAATATACTTTATTGATTTTTTACAGAGAGGAAGGAAGAGGGATAGAGAGCTAGAAACATCGATGAGAGAGAAACATCGATCAGCTGCCTCCTGCACACCCCCTACTGGGGATGTGCCCGCAACCAAGGTACATGCCCTTGACCGGAATGAAACCCGGGACCCTTCAGTCCACAGGCCGATGCTCTATCCACTGAGCCAAACCGGTTTTGGCAGGAAGTTCAATTTTTAAAGGGGGAAAAGTAGAGGAAATAGAAAAACCAAAAAAAGGTGAAAGGAGAAGAAAAATGGGAGGAAAAAAAGAGAAGAGAAGAAGAAAAAGTTGCAAAATATAATGGGGGTAAAATAAATGAAGTGTTGTTTGCTTCAGCCATGTTTTACTGCCCAATTGGAGCTGGTTCAGGACCTCACTCTTCTGTTCTGTCTGTGGATGCTGGGCTTCCTGTGAGGACCTAGGTGCTGGCCACTGGTCTTTGGCTTCTAGCACCTGCTTGGAGCTCCCAGGATCCACAGGTCTACTGCTTGTGTCCGTCTCCCATCTGCCCTCTTTGCCTGTCTGCCAGCTGTTAATCTTAATCACTCAAGGCCTGTTACTGACTCAGCTTTAGGAGGGGTTGGTGCTGTTTCAATTTCAGAGAATATGATGGGTGTGTTTCCTGTGTCAGAGCTACTCCTCCGCCAGTGGCCCAAAATATGACTCTGGTCTTGGTTGGTCAGAGATCCTTGTATGGAGACCGATGGGGTCATCTGGGATCCTGGAGTTTGTATCAGCCTGGTTCCTAGAATAGTGGGCAGATGGCCCTGAAGCACATAGGCCATCTTGTTCCAGTAACCTCTATGCTGTAAAAACTGCTTTTTGAAATTTTCTACTAAAATGGTCCTTTGTTCTGTGAGTTAACTTTACTATTCTTGGCTGCTGTAAACACACTTGCTTGCATAATAAGGGAAATGAGCTCACTTATCTGGTCCTGCAAGGCCTGTTTACTTAAGCACTGCTCCCATTTTGGAAAGGCCATAAACCATACAACTCCCAGATGAAGTTATCAATACTGGCGCCAGGCCAGGCCTTGAGATACAGACTCACTGCCCCATCCCAGCACATAGGTGTTTTTTTGTTTTTTTTTTGCAAAGCCTGTGTAAGGTCCAGAAGGCCCATTCCATATTTGAAAGACAAAGAGTCTAGGAGAGTATAAAGAGAGGGCTTCCTCTATGTTATTTTGCTCAGACTTCTGGAAACAATTCCTCTGAGACCGCTAGCGTAATAGAGACTCCACATTAATTTGGCTTCCTAAGGTGTCCTCTGTTTAGCTTGCTGATTTATAATATAACAGCCCTTCTTCCAATCTGGTCACTGAGGCTCCTTGAGACTGTTCAGACCTGCAAGCTTGGCCTCTGCCTTTGTTTCTCAGTGCACCTCAAAGTGCAGGTGTGGCAGACTGTATGGGGCGGTTCCCCTTTACCTGATCTCTGGGTATTGGGAGCAGGTAGCTCCTCCCAGGGAAACTGTCCGTTTGGTTTGGGAACCTATGAACGACCCATTGCAGGACTTCTGGTTCCTGCTTTCCAGGTCTCCTTGCCCTGCTTCCCTCCCCACCTCTTCTCAGGCGCCTCTGTCAGTGCCTCCCACACTGAGCCACTGCCTGGGTGTGTACCTGCAATTGAAGACTCCTGTGCTCTGAGTTTAGAGATAAAAGAAAGAAAAGAGGGAAAAGGGGGAATCAAAACTGTGGCTCTCTCCCCACTAAATTGTGAATCACTAGAATAGTAAAATGTGGAAACTAAAAATTATTACTTTTAAATGTAAATCAGCTGAGTAAATTTAAAATAAAAGGATCATGCAAGAGAAAACAAAGTCAGTACTGTAAGTTTTGAGTAGTGTGTGGAAGTGGTATATGATAATATGAAGCTAGACTTTGATAAGTTAAATAATCTTAGACCAATGACTGAAACAATTAACAGTCATAAAAACAATAATACTACCATAAAAGCCATTGCTAATAGGTCAGCAGAGGACATAAAATGGAGCTCAAAGATAATCCATAAGCCTAAAGGAAAAAGTTTGAGAGAGAAAAAAATTAAATGAGTGAGCCAACAAAAACAAATTGTGAAATGATGGTAGAATTAAACCTAAGATGGGCATATATTTCATCAAAAATAAATGGACTAACCCTGGCCAGTTGGCTCAGTTGGATGGAGCATCATCTGATACACCAAAAGGTTGAGTGTTTGATTCCAGGTCAGGACACATACCTAGGTTGTTAGTTTGATATTTTCATGTTTCTCTCTCACATAAATGTTTCTGTGTCTCTCTTTCTCCCTCTCTTGCTAAGATAAGATAAGATAAGATAAGATAAAATAAAATAAAATAAAATAAAAATAAACATATCTTCGGGTGAGGATATTAAACAAAAGAAATGAAATAAGAAGTGGACTAAATCATCAAATAAAAAAGGCAGACAATGTATGACTGGATTAAAAGACTCATTGAGTTGCTTAGCACATACAAAAAACTATCTAATTTTATTTTAGTTTTTTTAAAGTATAGTTCTGAATTTATTAAGTGGATAAATTCTTCATAAATAGCCTCCCTTTTTTCTTTCTTTAATCTTTATTATTGAGATTATTACAGATGTCTGTTCCCCTTCTCCCCACCTCATTTTAAAAAAATATATTTTTATTGATTTCAGAAAGGAAGGGAGAGGGAGAGAGAGATAGAAACATCAATGAGAGAGAATCATCAATTGGCTGCCTCCTGCACACCCCACACCGGGGATTGAGCCCGAAACCCGGGCATGTGCCCTGACTGGGAATCAAACCTGGGACCTCGTGGGTCATAGGTCAACGCTCAGTCACCAAGCCACACCAGCTGCCCCCTGATCCCCACATTTTAATTGTAAAGTTATAAAGGGACCAAAAGGTTTGCAAGTAAAATGATTTCTTTAAAATTACCTAAAATTTTTTATAAGAAAGCCGCAGTGGCTACATTAATATTATAAGAAAAGTAAAGTGGTTATATTAATTAATATTAAAGAAATATTATACCAATGAAAATCACCAGTGTTAAAAAGGGCTATTCCATAATAATGAAAAGATCATTTCAACAAGAAGATACTCCTAAATATGTATGATTAAATAATATAAATTCAAAATACACAAAACTGACAAAATTGAAAGAAACAATAGACAATTCCAGAAAACCTTGAGATTTTAACACTTCTCTCAGTAATTGGTAGAACAAATTAGCGGGGAGAACCAACAAGAATATCTGCACCTGAGAGTTATGGTTTATTACTTGATTTAAGTTCATTGTCATTTACAGAAACTTCTATCCAACAACAGTAGAGAGCATTTCCCACCCTAATGTATTGGGAATATTCACCATGATAGACTACATTCTAGGCCACAAAAATGTCTAAATGGAAAAGAATTGAAATATATAGTGTATGTTCTTTCATACAAAATAATTAGCTTAGAATTCAGTCACAAAAATTGCTGGGAATAAAACTACAATCTTCTACATCAGAGTTGGGGAAGGTCTGGCCTGCGGGCCTTTATAAGGCCCAAGAAATCATTGGGTCTGGCCCTGCCATGGCATTAGGGGAGGGTTAATTAAATGTGTGACAAAATATAGCAGGCTAATTTTTTTTAATTTTTAAAAATTGTTTTAAGTATTACAAATAGTAGTACATATGTCTCCTTTTTCCCCCCCATTGATCTCCCCCCAACCTCCCCTACCCCCCAGTACATGCCTTCACCTGCCCGCCCTCCCCCACCGCCCCAGTGTCTTATATCCATTGGTTGTGCTTATATGCATGCGTACAAATCCTTCGGTTGGTCTCTTACAGGCCCCCTCGCCCAGCTTCCCCTGTCTTCCCAATGTAGTTTGACAGTCTGTTCAATGCTTCTTTGCCTCTGTATCTTTTTCCCACCATTTCTTTCCTTTAAAAAGTTTTGCCTTTGCAGACTAGAAATAAACATATAATAACAAAACAAAAAAATGGTTGAGTCCCAATTTCAATGTCCAACAGTTCTGAGTCCCCGTTTCAATGTCTAACAGTTCCTTATGTGTACATGTCAGCAATGATATCTGGATAGTGGGCACATGTTGGCAATGAAGGTCCGACCCTCTCTGGTTTGGTCCTAGGTAACCTGCAGCGGTGCACAGCTTCTGACTGCTCACGTGGCAAGGTGTTGTCAGCGTCTTCCATCTCTGGACTGTTTTTTTTCCTCTTGTCTTCGTGGTTGGAGCACACCTGTCAATTCCTCTCTGTTGCAAGAATCCATCTGGTCTTGGGGTTGTTTTCTGAAAATATACAAATATATTCTCGACCACAAGTTAATAAAGGAATCTTTTCTACATAATTGATTTGGGATCCTTTTTATTTTTGTTCAAACAATTTTCCTTTGTCTTATTTAGACACCATGTGTGTTTTTAATGGCCGTCTTGCTGTTAGCATTGCAAATGAAACTTAATTTGGTAAAGTAAAAATTTTCTAGGTGTAATTTACTTATAGGATATTTTTCCTTACATGATATTGCCCTACTATCCCCCCCCTTTTTTTTTTTATTAATGGAGGTTTTTGTAAATTTTATAATGCAGTCTTTATAACTTTAAATTTAAATTTTTTTTCCCCCACACATATGACTGCTTTAGGTTCATTGCATATTCAGGAATTTTACTATGAGATGAGCTACCAATAGAAATTTTAGTTATTACTTTAAGAACAGCTTTTTGTCCAGTACAATTAACTTTACTTGAATATTTACTTATTTCAATTAGCCTATTTAAATTAATCTGAAAACTCGATTACTATTTTACTGTCAAATTTAATACTCTACCAACAATCTTAGTTTACCCTGCAAATATTAGTGGAAAGGATTATTTGCATTCTTGAGTGGGCCCTGAGCATTCCAGATGCTAGGCTGAATTTAGATATAGGGCAACTGCTGTCGGCCAAGTCTCTTGTCTGTTACCTGGGTCCCGATCTGAGCTGGGCCAAGTCTCTGCCTGTCACCTGTATCTCGATGTGAGCTGGGCCAGGTCTCTTTCTCTTGCCTGGGTCCCGTTCTGAGCTGGGTGTGGGAAGCGCAAAGCAGCCATGGGGGCAGGAGACCTCCTTCAGAAGGGGTGAGGGTTCAAGCCCCTGCAATGTTGGGGGGGTGAGGGTCTGTGCCCCACTTCTGTTGCCCACCCCCCAAGTTCTCTCCTGATGGCCCCTCTGCGACTGTGCCTGTCTTAGGTTGTTCCTTCCTTGAGGAATCTTACCCATCTCTGGCTAACCAGCCATCCTCCGGGGCCAAGCAGGGTGGTGTGAGGTTCAGTTCTGTCTCCTTGGTAGCCTATGCCCCTGTGGCCTCCACACCCAGCACCTGCCTTGGGAACCCCTGGCCTGCTGGCAGGGTCCCGGTGCTGATCACATATCTCGGGGAACTCGGGTTTCTTCTGCAGTGAGGGCCCAGCTCACACAATTGGGTGTGAGACAGATCCATGGTACCAGCCCCCACGAGGCTTCAAGCTCAGCATGAACAGAAAGCTCAGGTAACAGCTGAGGGCAATTGGATTGTGAGAAGAGGGTCCCTCTTGGCACAAAGGGCAAGAGGGACCAATATAGGATGCTCAAGTGCCTTCCCAGTGCCTTAATTCCTTCTGCAAAGGATTAAATCCTTTCATGTCCCCCCCCTTTTTTTTTAATTGCTGCCAACCATTCAAAGAATTAGTTTGTAAGTTTGTTTGGGATAATTGTAAAATATGCTGTTGTAAAATATCTAAAATTATAATGACATTGTAGAATAATATCATGTAAGGATATTCTTTGCCCTAGGCCCTGGCAATTCCATTTCAAACTGGCTGTCAATTTCTTTTTGTAGCTTTATATAAACTTTGTCAGGGAGGCAAAAACACAAATTACTTACTTTAGTTCAAGAGGCCAAATATATTGACTTTCAATTACAATCCTTATGACTTTTGAAGGAAACTTCTCTTTTTTTCCTTCCAAAATAATTTTCAGGCTACAGAGAGTTTCATTTAAAAATTTCTGTCACATGAAACAATTTCTCTTAAGGCTATGGTGACCACTAGTATTGATTAGATTTAATATTTTGTTTTTATTTTATAATTTTTTAATTAATTTTTTAAATTTTTATTTTTTACATATGTGTCCTTATTTCTCCATAACCCCCCACTCCCCACTTATGCCCCGCCCCCTTGTTGTCTGTGTCCATTGATTAGGTTCATATGTATGCATACAAGTCCCTTGGTTGATCTCTCCACCTTACCCCCACCCTCCCCTACCTTACCTGAGGTATGATGTTCTGATCGCAGTTTCTCAGCCTCTGGATCTGTTCTTGTTCGCCAGTCTATGCCGTTCATTATATTCCACAAATGAGTGAGATCATGTGATATTTATCTTTCTCTGCCTGGCTTATTTCACTCAACATAATATTCTCCATCTCCATCCATATTGTTGCAAATGGTAGGAACTCCTTCTTTTTTACCGCAGCATAGTATTCCATTGTATAGATATACCACAGTTTTTTAATCCATTCATCTGCTGATGGGCATTTAGGTTGTTTCCAAATCTTGGCTATGGTGAGTTGTGCTGCTATGAACATGGGGGTGCATATTTCCTTCCTGATGCGTGTTTCTAGATTCTTGGGATATATTCCTAGAAGTGGGATCCCTGGGTCAAATGGGAGTTGCATTTTTAGTTTTTTGAGGAAGCTCCATACTATTCTCCACAGTGGCTGCACCAATCTGCATTCCCACCAGCAGTGCAAAAGAGTTCCTTTTTCTCCGCATCCTCGCCAACACTTGTTGTTTGTTGATTTGTTGGTAAAAGCCATTCTGACAGGTGTGAGATGGTACCTCATTGTTGTTTTGATTTGCATCTCTCTGATGATTAGTGACTGTGAGCAGGTTTTCATATGTCTCTTGGCCTGCCTTCTGTCTTCTTTCGAAAAGTGTCTATTTAGATCAGTTGCCCATTTTTTGATTGGGTTGTTTATCTTCTTTTTGTTAAGTTGTATGAGTTATCTGTATATGTTGGAGATTAAACCCTTATCATTGATATCATTGGCAAATATGTTCTCCCATGCAGTGGGCTTTCTTGTTGTTTTATTGATGGTTTTCTTTGCTGTGCAAAAGCTTTTTATTTTGATGTAGTCCCATTGGTTTATTTTCTCTTTAGCTTCCATTGCCCTAGGAGTAGTATCAGTGAAGAAGTTCTTTTGGCATATGTCCGAGATTTTGCTGCCTGTGGATTCCTCTAGTATTTTCATGGTTTCCCATCTTATGTTTAAGTCCTTTATCCATTTTGAGTTTATTTTTGTGTATGGTGTAAGTTGGTGATCTAGCTTCATTTTTTTTTTGCATGTATCTGTCCAATTTTCCCAACACCATTTGTTGAAGAGACTGTCTTGACTCCATTGAATGTTCGTGCCTCCTTTGTGAAATATTAATTGAGCATATTGATTTGGGTCAATTTCTGGGTTCTCTATTCTATTCCATTGATCTATATGTCTGTTCTTGTGCCAGTACCAGGCTGTTTTGAGAACAGTAGCTTTGTAATACAGCTTGAAATCCGGTATTGAGATCCCACCTACTTTGTTCTTCTTTCTCAGGATTGCTGTAGCTATTCAGGTTCTTTTTTTATTCCAGATAAATTTTTGGAGAGTTTGTTCTAGGTCTGTGAAATATGTTGTTGGTATTTTAATGGGAAGTGCATTGAATTTATAGATTGCTTTTGGTAGTATGGACATTTTGATGATGTTGATTCTACCAATCCATGAACATGGTATGTTCTTCCATCTGTTTATGTCTTCCTCTATCTCTTTTTTCAGTGTCGTGTAGTTTTCTACGTATAGGTTTTTTACCTCTTTAGTTAAGTTTATTCCTAAGTATCTTAATTTTTTTGGTGCGATGGTAAATGGGATAGCAGGCTAATTTTTAAGTTCATAACTTTGTATGTTAAAAACATCCAAATGGCCCTTGGTAGAAAAGGGTCAAAGAAGAAAATCACAAAGAAGATTAGACCAGATTTGGAACTGAATATAAACACAACCCATTAAAATGTGTGGAATAAAATTAAATAACTAAGAAAAATTTCAAGTCATAAGTCCTTATATTAGACACACAGAAAAGCATAGTCAGTAGCCCTAACTGCCACCTTAATCTAGAAAAATGAGCAAACTAGGTCCAAGGTATATAGCTGAAAGTGTTGAACAAAGATATGAGTACTTGTGAAAAGAGTAAATAAACACTATACAAATGTACTGCAACCAAATAATATTTATTGGGGGAAAATCAATAAATGTTATCCAACCCTAACTAGACTAATCAGGAAGAAAAAGAGAAAACACAAATTACCAATTTAGTTTTGAAGTAAGTGACATAAACAGTTTCCTAACAATAGACTCCACAACTTAGAAGAATTGTACAATTCCCTCACATTCCCAAAGTGCAGAAACTGCCCTAAGAAGGAAGAGAAGGAAGCAGCATGGCTGGGATCTGAGGGGAGAGGGGAGCAGAGGATGAGCTGAGGGGAGAGGGGAGCAGGGGAGGAGCTGAGGGGAAAGGGGAGCAGGGAGAGGAGCTGAGGGAAGAGGGGAGCAGGGGGATGAACTGAGGGGAGAGGGAGCAGTGGGAGGAATTGAGGGGAGAGGGGAGTAGGGGAGGAGCTGAGGGAAGAAGGGAGCAGGGGAGGAGCTGAGGGGAGAGGGGAGCAGGGGGATTAACTGAGGGGAGAGGGAGCAGTGGGAGGAGCTGAGGCAAGAGGGGAACAGGGGGAGGAGCTGAGGGCAGTGGGGCGCTGGCTATGGGGCTGTGGTCAGGATGAGAGCTGGGCCACAAGTGAGGCCAGCTTTCTCTGCTCACTTTTGTCACTTGGAGTTTTATTTCTCCAGAAGCCACAATGCCCCGAGGCTGCTGTCTAGAGAGCCAATGTACCCCTCCTGGCTCTCTCCTGTTCCTTCTGTGCTAAGCTGCTTTTTGTTTCCCTCTCCCGAGCTTTAGAAGAACAATGATGCTGTGTGTTAGCCATGTAGAAACCTGTGTAGGGCTGCCTGCGTCTGGACTGTCCTCCTGTGCACAACAAAGGGTGAGGCTGGGATCCCAGCAACCAATCCATGTTTCTCTGTCACATGGATGTTTCTCTGTCTCCCCCTGTCTCTCTCTCTAATTAGTGATGATTAAATGCACAAAAACAAAACAAAACAAAACAAAACAAAACAAAAAAACCTGCCACACATATGTAGGCAGTTTAAGCTTGGAAAAAAAAAAAACATGAAGAAATATAATGTGAGGAGGTAGAAAAATTATTTTTCTTAGTTTTAGGTTTTTTAATGATTCAATAAAGTAGGAACAACTTTCTTTGCATTTAAAATGAGATCAAGGTCTGGACACATGGTGTTGTAGAAATCAGAAGTTTATGTAAATGAAATTGTGTCCCCTATAGGTAATCTGAGAAAGTCACAATATGACAGATGTTCCAGTTTCAAAGAGCGAAACTTTTGATGGTGAATTCTGGACACTAAAAGGTCAAGATCATTGATTCTTATTTACAGTATAGAATGGTCCTTAGAGAGTGACGTATGAGCATTGAGAAGAAAAGCAACAATATCCAGATGCCTGCAGTGGAATTCCATCTCCCAGGGGGTCATGTTCTTTGCAAGGCGCACCTGAGTTTCCTCTCTGACCCACATGGCGCTTGTGCTGTCAACCAGTGGTGCTAGCATCCAATGAATGCGCAGGCAGCTCAGCCACGCCAGAAGCGAGCCCAAGACACTTCTCTCTGCCTCAGGTGGCACCATGTCACTGAGACCATCCCATGTACCTCAGCAGATACTTAGGGGCATTTCCAAAGGACTGGAGGCATCTCCACAAAACCTGAGGAAAGATGAGGCAGAAAGAGTATCCGCCTACAGAGGACCAGCAGGGGATAGCTGGTGTCGGAAATGGTGTATGTTTTAGTTTATTGTGTGTTGCGATACAGTGAGAGTTTTGGTGAGGAGTGGGGTTACTGAACATCGATTTATTCATGCTTTGCTTCATCTTATGGAGGAACTAAAGACATTGGGACTGTTAGCAAACATGTCCTGTGGAACATTAAAAAATTGTACCATGAGGAAGTATATTTCTAGAAAGGAATTTATTCATACATTTACCTATCTAAAGAATACTGGTGTCACAGACAATTTACATTCCTTATGAAGAGATCACCATTCTGCCACCCTGATGCCGCTTTTTGGAATCTTTATCTTAAGCTGTTTATCAAGGAGCAGGACTCAGACAGAACCTGTGGCCCCGCCCCTTTTCCTGCCCAAGGAAATGCTCTTCTCTGCTGCCCCCCTAGTGTACATATTAGGAATAGCATCTCTCTACTAAAGAATCTGCTCATGTCATTTTGCAAGGACTTGAAGGCCCCAAGCTCCAAATGCCTTCTGTATGTACCCACATTTTCTTTCTGTTTCAGCCTCTCCTGCAGGTAGGGTCTTTGACTCTCTCATATATGTGAAGGGCCCATCCATACGTATGTCTTACAGGTAGTTATTTCTGTTGCTAATTAGTGTCATATCTATTTGATTATTAGACCAGAAGAAAACCTTGAGTTTAGAGGGAAATTTGTTTCTCCTCCACATAAGCAAGTAACCAGGTATTTGTACTTTGGAAGTACATCTACTCCACCCTGTCGTGAACTAAGATTTATCAGGTTATCTAAAGTAACATTTTTGGGACTGGATGATTTTATCAATGAAATTTGGAACAATCTACTAGTTTAGTTTCTAGATGTAAAGCTTTTATTTTCTCTTCCAAAGGTGGGAATAATAAATGTGACCACAGCTTTGCATTGTGCATGTTGATTTTAAACTGTTAGGTAAGTTAAGAAAGGACCTATAGTTCCCCCAATTCTTCCTAAGAGATTTCTATGGAAATACCTGGTTTCAGGAGGGAACGTTAGCCTGATTGCCTCAGCTTTAGACCTTAAGGCTCCAAGCAGGAGCCTGTTGACCACCCCCACCCATGCATGTCCTGTTGCTTTGGGGTTGTCTTATAAACATAACCTGCCAAGTGTGCTGTGCTTTTCCTAAATATCACCTGCTCTTGTTGGATTGTAAATCAGCAAGCTAGACAAGAGGCCTTAATGGGTCAATTAGTTAGGAGTCATCTTTATTTCATGCAGGTTCAGAGCAGAATACCTCTGTCAAATTCTGAACAAACACAGGAAGGAATATCCCCTTTTTATATCATTCTAGGTCTTTGTGTAAGTTATTTTTTCAGACAGCTTGTAACCTTGAGTATATATCATATCTAACAAACACCTGTCATATCTATACAGACAACTTGTAACTTTGAGTACATATCATATCTATACAGATACCTGGTATGGGAGTACATAACAGTATCAGTGTATCAGCACCTTATGTTGGATGGCTAGCTTGCAAGTTCAGGCAGTTAAGTTTATCTTTCCTATTATTTAAGCTAAAAAGCAAAGTTATTTTATGGAATAAGAGACCGTCTAAAAATGACAGAGTTGACTTACAGAGAAAGGGACTATCTAAAAATAGCAGAGAATTTCAAATAGTAGGTTTTCCAAAAGAGGGATTACTAGTATGCTTCATTCCCCACTGGTTTTATGTACTGAGTCAAATTATTGACTCTTATGGGTCATTGTTGGGGAGAGGATCATATCTACCCCTGAGGACCATGAGATTGACAGAATTAATTTTCGGTTGAATAAAGTTATAAGATAAGGGCCTGGAATGAGGGCCAGGAGTATATGCAAGAGTCTCAGCTTTAGTGGGTCTGATGAAGAGTCTTGGATTATTTATTCTGCCTGGGCTGCCTCAAGCCCGGTGTGATGAAGCCAAATTGGGATCCCATCAACCTTGACTGCTGTGGGGGTGGTCAAGATGATGGTGTGTGGTCCTTTCCAGGTAGGAGTCAATCCTTGGGTGGCAAATTTCTTTACTTAAATAGAGTTACCAGGTTGGAAAGAATGGACAGGATCAGAAGTTGGTACAGGCAGAGCATCTTGAATGTGCTTCTGGAATGCTTTCTGGGTGGACTGTAAAGCCTGTAAGGACTTGAGTAAAGATTGGTTATGTCCCTAACCAGTTTGGCTTAGTGGATAGAGTGTCAGCCTGTAGACTGAAGGGTCCCAGGTTCAATTCCAGTCAAGGGCATGTACGTTGGTTGTGGGCACATCCCCAGTAAGGGGTGTGCAGGAGGCAGCTAATTGATGATTCTCTCTCATCAATGTTTCTAACTCTCTATCCCTCTTCCTTCCTCTCTGTAAAAAATCAATAAAAATATTAAAAAAAGAGATTGGTTATGGATTTCAGCTTTTCTACATTGGGTTTCCATGTAAAGTGGGTAGGTGAAGTGGGAAGGTCAGGGTCTGAAAAGTCACTAGAATCTGTAGAGGCCCTACTGGTTTTAGGGCAGCCTTCCGGGCTTCTTCATCTGCTTCCTTGACAAGTATAGTAGTGGCTGCTACTCTCTGGAGGCAGGCAGGCCACCCAGATGCAACGGGGTTGAGTCTTTTGGACAAGTAGACTACTGGCCTATTCTAGGGGCAAAGACTTTGGGTGAGAACCCTGTTGGCTATGCCCCTTGTCTCACATACATAGGGGTGGAAAGACTTAGTTATATCTGGTAGTGCCAGTTGGCCCATCGTCCTTGCTCAACTCATGTCTGCCTTACTGCCTAATATATTACTCCTGGCTCTGAATTCTTTTTTTTTTTTTAATTTTTTAAAATTTAATTTTATTTTTATTGTTTTAAGTATTACAAATAGTAGTACATATGTCTCCGTTTTTTTCCCCCTTGATCTCCCCCCGACCTCCCCTACCCCTCAGGACATGCCTTCACCTGCCCACCCTGCCCCCCCGCCCCAGTGTCTTATATCCATTGGTTGTGCTTATATGCAAGCGTACAAGTCCTTCGGTTGGTCTCTTACAGCCCTCCTCGCCCAACCTCCCCTGTCTTCCCAATGTAGTTTGACAGTCTGTTCAATGCTTCTTTGCCTCTGTATCTTTTTCCCACCATTTCTTTCCTTTAAAAAGTTTTGCCTTTGCAGACTGGAAATAAACATATAATAACAAAACAAGACAAAACAAAAAAATGTTTGAGTCCCAATTTCAATGTCCAACAGTTCCTTATGTGTACATGTCAGCATTGATAGCTGGATGGTGGGCACATGGTGGCAATGCAGGTCCGACCCTCTCTGGTTTGGTCCTAGGCAACCTGCAGCGGTGCACAGCTGCTGACTGCTCCCATGGCAAGGCGTTGTCAGCGTCTTCCATCTCTGGACTGTTTTTTCCTCTTGTCTTCGTGGTTGGAGCACTCCTGTCAATTCCTCTCTGTTGCAGGAATCCATCTGGTCTTGGGGTTGTTTTCTGAAAATATACAAATATATTCTCGACCACAAGTTAATAAAGGAATCTTTTCTATATAATTGATTTGGGATCCTTTTTATTTTTGTTCAAACGATTTTCCTTTGTCTTATTTAGACACCATGTGTGTTTTTAATGGCCGTCTTGCTGTTAGCATTGCAAATGAAACTTAATTTGGTAAAGTAAAAATTTTCTAGATGTAATTTACTTATAGGATATTTTTCCTTACATGATATTGCCCTACTATCCCCCCCCTTTTTTTTATTAATGGAGGTTTTTGTAAATTTTATAATGCAGTCTTGATAACTTTAAATTAAAAAAAATTTTTCCCCCCCACACATATGACTGCTTTAGGTTCATTGCATATTCAGGAATTTTACCATGAGATGAACTACCAATAGAAATTTTAGTTATTACTTTAAGAACAGCTTTTTGTCCAGTACTTGAATATTCACTTATTTCAATTAGGCTATTTAAATTAATCTGAAAACTCGATTACTATTTTACTGTCAAATTTAATACTCTACCAACAATCTTAGTTTACCCTGTAAATATTAGTGGGAAGGATTATTTGCATTCTTGAGTGGGCCCTGAGCATTCCAAATGCTCGCTGAATTTAGATATAGGGCAACTGCTGTTGGCCAAGTCTCTTGTCTGTTACCTGGGTCCCGATCTGAGCTGGGCCAAGTCTCTGTCTGTCCCCTGTATCTCGATGTGAGCTGGGCCAGGTCTCTTTCTGTTGCCAGGGTCCCGATCTGAGCTGGGTATGGGAAGTGCGAAGCAGCCATGGGGGCAGGAGACCTCCTTTAGAAGGGGATGAGGGTTCAAGCCCCTGCAATGTTGGGGGGGGTGAGGGTCTGTGCCCCACTTCTGTTGCCCCCCCCCAAGTTCTCTCCTGATGGCCCCTCTGCGACTGTGCCTGTCTTAGGTTGTTCCTTCCTTGAGGAATCTTACCCGTCTCTGGCTAACCAGCCATCCTCCTGGGCCAAGCAGGGTGCTGTGAGGTTCAGTTCTGTCTCCTTGGTAGCCTATGCCCCTGTGGCCTCCACACCCAGCACCTGCCTTGGGAACCCCTGGCCTGCTGGCAGGGTCCCGGTGCTGATCACATATCTCGGGGAACTCGGGTTTCTTCTGCAGTGAGGGCCCAGCTCACACAATTGGGTGTGAGACAGATCCATGGTACCAGCCCCCACGAGGCTTCAAGCTCAGCATGAACAGAAAGCTCAGGTAACAGCTGAGGGCAATTGGATTGTGAGAAGAGGGTCCCTCTTGGCACAAAGGGCAAGAGGGGCCAATATAGGATGCTCAAGTGCCTTCCCAGTGCCTTAATTCCTTCTGCAAAGGATTAAATCCTTTCATGTCCCCCCCCCTTTTTTTTTAATTGCTGCCAACCATTCAAAGAATTAGTTTGTAAGTTTGTTTGGGATAATTGTAAAATATGCTGTTGTAAAATATCTAAAATTATAATGACATTGTAGAATAATATCATGTAAGGATATTCTTTGCCCTAGGCCCTGGCAATTCCATTTCAAACTGGCTGTCAATTTCTTTTTGTAGCTTTATATAAACTTTGTCAGGGAGGCAAAAACACAAATTACTTACTTTAGTTCAAGAGGTCAAATATGTTGACTTTCAATTACAATCCTTATGACTTTTGAAGGAAACTTCTCTTTGTTTCCTTCCAAAATAATTTTCAGTCTACAGAGAGTTTCATTTAAAATTTTTTTGTCACATGAAACAATTTCTCTTAATGCCCCACCCCCTTGTTGTCTGTGTCCATTGATTAGGTTCATATGCATGCATACAAGTCCCTTGGTTGATCTCTCCACCTTACCCCCACCCTCCCCTACCTTACCTGAGGTATGATGTTCTGATCGACATTTCTCAGCCTCTGGATCTGTTCTTGTTCATCCGTCTATGTCGTTCATTATATTCCACAAATGAGCGAGATCATGTGATATTTATCTTTCTCTGCCTGGCTTATTTCACTCAACATAATATTCTCCATCTCCATCCATATTGTTGCAAATGGTAGGAACTCCTTCTTTTTTACCGCAGCATAGTATTCCATTGTATAGATATACCACAGTTTTTTAATCCATTCATCTGCTGATGGGCATTTAGGTTGTTTCCAAATCTTGGCTATGGTGAATTGTGCTGCTATGAACATAGGGGTGCATATTTCCTTTCTGATGCGTGTTTCTAGATTCTTGGGATATATTCCTAGATGTGGGATCACTGGGTCAAATGGGAGTTGCATTTTTAGTTTTTTGAGGAAGCTCCATACTGTTCTCCACAGTGGCTGCACCAGTCTGCATTCCCACCTGGCTCTGAATTCTTTCAGGGAAAATGGACGTCAGTGGGGTTGCTCCGGTTACTTCCATGCTGAAGAAGGACAGCATTTTCTTTTCAGGGCCAAGAGATCCTTGCTGTCTGTCAGAGGGACAATGAAGCCTGGGCACAGAAGGTGGGCTTGTGACCTGGCAGAGACAAACTGTAACAAATGATCTAATGGAAGGGAAAGAAAACATTACAGTTTTAATAACCTCTATTGAAATAGAACTTTTCTCCTTAAAATTACCCTTATGTTTATTCAATTTGGCCTGATTGTTTGCATAAACACAATTAGAATGGTAACTGACTACATTTGCTGTAATTTCATGATTGAATCTTAATGTGCCCCACAGGGCTGGGAAGCCAAGCCATTCAGCTGCTGTCAGGCCTGCCTGCAGTATCTGCTGAGTTAGGTGAATTCTTCACCTGTAGCAACTCCACCCAGGTCCACGCTCTAGGCTTTAAGGTCCATCTCAGCAGCCCTCCTACTCCTCATGGCCTAGAGTGTGTGGGGGTCCTGCAGTGACACAGAGGTGCCCTTATTGCTCCCCTTCTACTCTGATCAACTGCCACTGATGGTAGGGTATGGGCCTGATGCTCTAGCACCAGTATTTTCAGGACTACCAAGCAGGATACTAGGCTTTCTCCATGACACTCTTATTGGCTTCAAGTCTTTAGCAATCAGACAGGGCTCTTTAAAACATGATACTCCAGTCAAAGTTTTTGGTTAATAAAACCACTGTTGGAAACCGGTCTTATTGAATTTATGCAAAGAAATGTATTGCCATGATTTATTTATTAAGAATTGTCAAATTTCAGAAGAATTATATAAGGAGAAAAATATACTGACCTGTTCTAAGATTTTCTGATTTTACTTGCCCATTTGGGCACCTGCCCTTTTGGCAGCTAGGTACCCTTTATTTCGTTTGGGATTTAACCCTATATAACCCTTTTCTAGGATAGCTAACATATGGCTATAACAATGACATTTAGTGTGGAAAACTGGGCATTTGCCAGTTACTCCCAAAGACTACTAAAACCTGTGGACCTACATAGGTCTATAGTAATTGGTGGCAGCTGCATTTAAATCTGCAAGAGAATTAAAGGTTAATACAAGATCCTATATAATAAAGAGGTAATATGCAAATTGACCATCATGCGCTCGTACAAGATGGCCACCCCCATGTGGTCACAAGATGGCCACTCCCATGTAGTCATAAGATGGTCACCACAAGATGGCTAGCAGGCAGGGTAGTTGGGGTAAACCAGGCCTGCAGGGGAGGACAGTTGGAGGGGACCAGGACTGCATGGGAGGGCAGTTGGGGGCGACCAGGTTGGCAGAGGAGGGCAGTTGGGGGCAATTGAGCCAGCAGGGGAGCAGTTAGGCATCAATCAGGCTGGCAGGGGAGTGGTTAGGGGACAATCAGGCAGGCAGGCACGCAAGCGGTTAGGAGCCGGCAGTCCCAGATTGTGAGAGGGATGTCCGACTGCCAGTTTAGGCCCAACCCCCCCCAGGTATGGGGCCTAAACTGGCAGTCGGACATTTCTCAAGGGGTCCCAGATTGGAAAGGGTGCAGGTTGGTCTGAGGGACAACAACCCCCTCATCCCTCCCCAGTGCACAAATTTCATGCACCGGGCCTCTAGTACTAACATAATGAAGTATAACATTGGCACTATGGCCGCTTCTGTCAGCCAAATCTTCTGCTACCAAACAAGACACATGGTAGGGCTATACAAACATCTCAGGGAGGTTATTAAAGTTTATTTTTGACGTTTCTAAACAAAGTAAAATTGTCCTTGACTCTCTGGAACCATATTCACGAGAAGAAGGCATCAGCCAAGTCTATCATGTAGGGCATTGCTCTAATGCCATGTAGGGTGATCCATGCTCTTGGCTATAACCAGCACCTGGAAGTGTAGCAGGAAAGTCACCTTGCTCAGATCTCTGCAAGTCACTGTCAGGGCTGTGCATGGCAGCTAGTTCTTCTCCCTAGTCACAAACCCAGTCTGTCTAATTTCCCTAAAATGCATTCTGGCATGGGAGAAAGTTATTTTGCTGTACACAGGCAGCTAACCTTTACACAACTGGGCTTGTATATCTGCCCAGCAAACTTTGGTCTACAAGTTCAATATGCAGTCTCAGGTCCTCCCAGCCCAGTGGGGTTTCGGCCATTCCCTCAATAAGACTCCTCTTTTCTAGGAGAGTCTGAAAGTCCTGAAGGCTCTTTGGTCCATGGAGAGTGCCTTCCCTTTACCCTTTCCTGTTAACCCTGTTTACCAGTTACAGGGCCTTGCCATCCCTGTATCTCACCACTGCTTGGTTTCTAGTGGCAAGCCAAACACAGCCAGGGGTGCAGGGAAAGACAAATTTGCACATAGCAAAGCGCTCTGGTGGTGGCTTGGGCATTAGGCCCTTGCCTTCCCACCTGTCCTCTTTCCTGGTAGAGACCTTGACCTTTCTCACAGGCTTCTTTGTAAGTAAGAACAGGGCATCTGTCCCCCTCCTCTAACCTGATGTCTTGGCCCACCCCTTAATCTAAGGGGTTAAATCTTTCAGCTTCTCTGGGAGAGTTCAAGGCACTGGAAGCCCTCTAACTCAAAGGGAATATTTTCTTTTTATATAATTTTTTTAATTTTTTGTAGTTTTAACTTTTTAATTAGTAAGCCAAATGCTTAAATCCTTTAATTTATTGGGCAGTAGCTCAGGTGTCAGGTTATTGTCTGGCATTCCCCACTTTCTCACTGCTGCTGCTTCTTCCAGCCACTGCAGGTGGCTCCGGCATCTACCACTCCCTCCCCACCCCCATACTGCCTTCTTTCACCTGGCTTACTGGCCTGTATTATTTAATTAATTTCATTTTAATATTTCTTTTCTCCTTTTTATTATACTGTATATAGAATCTTTATAAATTTTACACTTTTAAATTAGCCTTTAAACCTTCTTTCTATATCCTTAAGAAATGCATAACGATGCCTTAGACCTTCTATTTAGTATTTTTATTCTAATATTTTTTCTTATTCTTAGAAACCTCAATCCTTTAGTGATTACTAAAAAGGAAACAGCTAGTTCAAAAATATTTCTTTTTGAGAGAGAGAGAGAGATTTTTTTGTGTTACTTCAGGGCCCTTGAGATGCTATAAAATTGTATTTCAGTTAAATTAAGGGTTAAAGGGAATAAAATGGGGCAGAAAGATTTATTGTGCTTTGTAGAAAGCTTGCAGCCTTGAGCCGAGTACAGCTTAGATAAGACACCTGGTAGGCTGCCAAAGACGAACCAGACCTTCATGGCAGCAGAGCAGTCTGCAGCCAGCAAAATCAACAAAAACCTATCTCTCCCCACTCTCCCTGCCAATGCCCCCCCTTTCTGCATTAACCATTTACTCTGTCCTTAGCAGGGTAAACAAGGCAAGTGACCTGAAGTCCTGTATATTCAGGCTTTTTATACTCAGGGCACGTTCTTCTTTCTGTGACAGCTGCTCTTCCTTCCAGACTTTTTTCTTCTTTACTTTAAGCCCCCAGAGGATCTTAAATCCTCCTCCTCATTTACGACTTTCAATCTCTCCTACCGTCCCCCTGTCCCCTAGCCTAGGGCTACTCCATCTCAGTAGGCTGAGAGCCTACTACCCTACCCAGCGAATCCCACCACCACTACCCCATCTCACACCCACTCTGGAGCATTTCTAGGCTCTCTTCCTCCCTGAGTCAGAGCAGAAGCTGTCCCTAATAGAGACTCACTGTAAATATATCAGGAAGGGCAGGCAGGTTGCAGGTCTCAGGACCACCTGATTCTCTGCTTGCTAGAAGTGCTGAAAAGGCAGCCCACAAAGCAGTTAATTATGCCTTCTTTGCAAATGGTTAACTTGAAAGACTTTTTTCTTGCTTTTCCTTGGAACTTATCCAGCCTTTGTTTTAACCTTCTCTGGGCTACAACCTTTACAAATTTTTAACCTTTAAATCAATCCTAGAATTCTAAAAATTTAACCCAACATAACAAAATCATAAATCAGAGAAGAGCAAATTAAAGTTCCTATTATGAAACATAGACAGAAATTTTATTAGCTTAAGCAGGCCGATTCCCTCTCTGACAGGTTTTTTTTAAAAAAAACAAAACCCTGAGAAAGAAAAGAAATCCCAGCAGTTGCTTGAGGATTTTTGCAGTCTGTCAGATCACTCAGCCTTAAATAAATCAAACGTTTTATCCAGACAAATCAACAGAAGTACAGAATAAATCAAAGTAGCTTTCGATTTTATGCAGGCTTTCACAGTTATATTTATAGACCAGTTAATGAATAGATAATTATGCCGAGACAGACTGACAAATGAACATGGGGATGGGTAATCTATATTCATAGATTCATTCGGATGCCTGTCTGGCCATGTCCCTTGGGAGCTTAGATTTGTTTTATAAACCCCAGGCCTGGTCACCTCTGAACAGGGATGAGTCACCATTATGCCATATGACAAATCATGGAAATGCAGGTTAGGGCCCACTCAGACTCCATAACTGAGGTTGTGGAGCCACACAATGGATAGGAGAGCACATGAACTCTCTTTCTGCATTAACACTCTTTCAGCAGACAATCACTCTTGGAGGTTAAACAGTTAACCAAAACACTGCCTCACTCCCCTAATAGCCATGGGGGCACTCCCGGCACCCACGCCCCAGGAATAGGACAGGATGCTCAACCAACGTGTTGGTGAGAACCTCACCAGAGAAGTTTCAGCTGCGTCCAGTCCTTCTCTCAGTACAAGACGACTAGTCACAGGCAGACAGACAGAAAAGTGAACTCAAAATTCCTTAATTGCATTTGAATTCACTCACCTCAGTAGGCTTTCTTTCTGATGACTCATAAAGAATGTAGTGGCATGTCAGGTGTCCCTTGTCTGGCTGTCAAGACCACCGAGAAACGTCTCCGGGGCCCTGGAACTTCATCAGGTGGTACCTCCCTTAGAAATCCTCAGGGCCTGGCAGCCAGGTTGGTGAGGCCGTCCATCCAGGCGTCTGAGACCAGGCACCTGTCTCTTATCTTACTGGGGACTCCAAATGTTGTATCATAAATCATCAAGCTAGATAAGACACCTTAATGGGTCAATTAGTTAGGAGTTATCTTTATTTCATGCAGGTTCAGAGCAGAATACCTCTGTCAAATTCTGAACAAACACAGGAAGGAGTATCCCCTTTTTATATCATTCTAGGTTTTGGTGTAAGTTATTTTTGCAGACAGCTTGTAACCTTGAGTATATATCACATCTAACAAACACCTGTCATATCTATACAGACAACTTGTAACCTTGAGTACATAGCATATCTATACAGACACTTGGTATGGGAATACATATCAGTATCAGTGTATCAGCCCCTTACTTTGGATGGCTAGCTTGGAAGGTCAGGCAGTTAAGTTTATCTTTCCTATTACTTAAGCTAAAAAGCAAAGTTATTTTATGGAATAAGAGACCATCTAAAAATGACAGAGTTGACTTACAGAGCAAGAGACTATCTAAAAATAGCAAAGAATTTCAAATAGCAGGTTTTCCAAAGGAAGAATTACTATTATGCTTCACTCTACCATTTCCCAAAGCGTTTTATATACTAAATGTTTCCTCGTTGTTTTTCACATTCATTTGTATGTGAATTAATTGAACAGAATAGAAGGTTTAGTAAGTTACTGAAATCCATCAGTAAATTTTGTAAGATAAAGATGTCTCCTTAGATCAGTTGTGAAGATGTGCCTTATAAAATAAGTGGTGTTGGGACATGGGGCAAACAGCGGGTCACAGATACAGGACAACCAGCAGGATTTTTTCTGATTTGAGAGACGGGGTGGCATTAGTGAGCATTTCTTGTGGGACCACTTTTCATGAGCATGTCACGTAGGCTGAACACCAGAATTCTGGAATGCGCTGCTTACCTGAGCTGCATGGTCCCATATTACAGTCTCTCTGGAGGCAGAGCCAAGGTGCTGAGGCTTGGACTGTCAGCAATGAATGAACTACACTATAAAACAGGAGAATTTGCCTGACTGGTGCTGCTCAGTGGTTACAGGGTCAGCCCGCACTGGAAAGAGTTGCAGCTTTGATTCCCAGTCAAGGGCATGTAGCTGGGTTGCAGGTTTGATACCCCATGAGTACAGGAGGCAACCAATTGATGTGTCTCCCTCACATTGGTTTTTCTTTCTTTTTCCTGTTCCCTCCCTCCCTTCCACTCTCTAAAAGATCAATGGAGAAAATATCCTCAGATTGAGGATTAACCAAAAAAAAAAAAGTTTTTTTTTTTCCAAGTGTCAAAATGAAAACCCTGAGAAATCTGTTCTGTGTTAAAAATAACATTGCTTGTAAATCTTAGAACCAGGCTCAGGTAGATTCCAGGGACCCCAAGCTTTAGGGTTTCCCTTTCTCAGAACTGTTGGGATTGCACAGGAAGAAGTGCAGATTATGAAAGGAGCCACTTTGGGCTAAAAAATTAGGAAGAATTTTTATTCTCTTTAGTCTAAGAGACCAGGCTTGGTGAGCAAAGGAAAAACTTGTGTTGTCATCACAACAGTCTAGCTAGCTTATTATTTATAAACTGGTGGCCCGGGGGCAGGAGGGCTTCCCTCAGCGAAGCGTGCTCCCTCTCGAAGTCCAGAGCCCTTAGGGGATGTCTGACTGAGGGACCTAAGCTGTCAGTTGGACATCCGTAGCACTGCTATGGAAGCAGGAGAGGCTCCCGCCAGCACTGCTGCACTGGCCAGCAGTAAGCCCAGCTACTGGCTGAGCAGCTCTCCTACTGTAGGAGCACACAGACCACCAGGGGGAAGCTCTTGCATTGAGCGTCTGCCCCCTGGTGGTCAGTGTGCATCATAGCAACCAGTCGTTCTACCATCCAGTTGATTTTCATATTAGCCTTTTATAATATAGGACTAGGGGGCCAGAATATGAAATTCGTGCACTGGGAGGTGGGGTCCCTCAGCCCAGCCAGCACCTTCTCCAATCTGGGACATCCCTCTCACAATTCAGGACTGCTGGCTCCCAACTGTTCGCCTGCCTGCCTGCCTGATTGCCCCTAAATGCTTCTGCCTGCCAGCCTGATCACCCCCTAACCACTCCCCTGCCAACCTAATCGATGCCTAACTGCTCCCCTGCCAGCCCGATCACCCCCAATTGCCCTCCCCTGCTGGCCTGATCACCCCTACTACCCTCCCCTGCCGGCCTGGTCATCCCTAAATACCCTCCCCTGCGAGCCCGATTGCCCCCAACTGCCCTCCCCTGCCAGCCAGGTCACCCCCAACTGCCCTCCCCTAAAGGCCCAGTCCCTCACAACTGCCCTCCCCTGCTGGCCATCTTGTGATGGCCCCCCTGTGATGACATGGGCATGGCCATCTTGTGACCACATGGTGATGGACATCTTGTGACCACATGGATGAGACCATCTTGTGACCATATGGAGATGGCGATCTTGTGATGACATGGGCGTGGCCAACTTGTGACCACATGGGGCAGCCATCTTATGACCACATGGGGATGGTCATCTTGTGTGAGGGTGTGATGGTCAATTTGCATATTACCTCTTTGTTATCTAGGACAGTGGTCAGCAAAGTCATTAGTCAACAAAGCCAAATATCAACAGTACAACGACTGAAATTTCTTTTGAGAGCCAAATTTTTTAAACTTAAACTTCTTCTAATTCCACTTCTTCAAAATGGATTCACCCAGGCCGTGGTATTTTATGGAAGAACCACACTCACGGGCCCAAAGAGCTGCATGTGGCTCGCAAAATGCAGTATACTGACCACTGTTCTAGGATTATCCCATGTTTTCCTCTAGAACATTTTTCCTAAAATGAAAATGGCTTTCTGTGTGAAGTTTACTTAAGCAATAAAATATAGAGCTAATTCAAAATTCTACCCCAAGAGTAAAAAAAACTGCTATCATTTTAAGTATATCTCCCTTCAGACATCTCTACATGCACACATTTCCTTTCTTCTGTTTTATCTCTATATAATTTACTATTTTCGGTTCTCAATATGGATGCAAAACATGTAAATTTTCAACTTTTATTCCTAGTATGTGCATTTATGAGTGCACATTTTTTCATAAGTTTTGGTATGTGGTATTATCATTTAGTTCAACTTATTTTTTAACTTGAATTGTGATGCATTTTTGGGGTTAGAAGTGTATTTGACAACTTTTAAACATAAGGAGTTTCTAGGTACTTCAGTTCCTGATTTCTGGAATAACTACAAGGACAACAAGAAACATATTGTATATAATTTCAATTGTTTGAAGTTAGTTGAAACCTGCTTCATAGTCCAGCAGGTTCACTTGAAAAATATTTGAAGTGCTCCTCCACTGCCATCTCAAGTGCATCTTGGGAGTAACACCTCAGTGCAGGTCAGCAGGACAAGGGGGTGGCTATAGTGGAGCATCTCTAAGTGCTGAAAGAAATGCTATTTAGGAGTGTATTTCAGAACTTTTAAAAGTAAGAACTTCCCTATCATCAACCAATCAACAAACGACAAGTGCTGATAAGGCTGTGGAGAAAAAGGAACCCTGGTGCACTGCTGGTGGGAATGCAGACTTGTGCAGCCACTGTGGGAAACAGTATGGAATTTCCTAAAAAACTTAAATATGAAACTCCCATTTGACCCAGTAATCCCACTTCTAGGACTATATCCCAAGAAATCAGAAACACCAATCAGAAAAATTATATGCACCCCTATGTTCATAACAGCACAATTTACAATAGCTAAGATTTGGAAACAGCCTAAGAGCCCATCAGCAGATGAATGGATTAGAAAACTATGGTACATTTACAAAATGGAATACTATGTAGCTGTAAAAAAGGAAGAACTCTTACCATTTACAATAGCATGAATGTACCTGGAGAGTATTATGCTGAGCGAAATAAGCCAGTCAGAGAAAGATAAATACCCCATGATCTCACTTATTTGTGGAATAGAATGAACAAAATAAACTGATGAACAAAAATAAATCCAGAGACTTAGAAGCATCAAACAGACTGTCCAACCTTAGAGGGAAGGAAGGGGAGGGTGGGGGAAGGGGAGAGATCAACCAAAGGACTTGTATGCATGTGAAACTTGGGAATAATACCTTAGTGCCTTTCAGCAGGAAAGGTCGTTGGATACAGTGGGTTTTCTGATTGGTGAATGCAGTTTGCTGCTCAGGTTGTTGTAGTGTTTTACATCCTTACTGAAGTCTTTATGTGACGCTATTGGTTCTGAAAGAGGTATGCTCTGTCTCTGAATGAGAGAGGTATGTTAAATTTATTATGTTTATAAATGTATCTAGTTTCCCTTGTAGCTCTCGTCTATGTACTTTGATTTCATGTTATGAAGTGCTTGTGAATTTGGATATTCCTGGTAAAATGAAATTATTGATATGAAGTGCTGTTTATTTATAGTAATGCTTTTTGCCTTCAAGTCTCCTGTGTTAGCATACTTTTTATTTGGTTTATGTTTGCTCAATATATTTTGTTCCATTCTTTCACTTTTGATATCTTTGTACTGTTAGGTTTTAGGTAGCTTTCACTTTTTATATTAGTTATGAGTAAAATGAGTTAATTTTTGGTTCAATATTTTTCTCCATTCAGTTGTTCCAACACTCTTTCTTATATAATGCATATTTTTCCACTGATCTAAGGAAGATATTTTTATTTTACCAAATTTCCATATGCATTTGAGTCTATTACTGGACTTCGTTTTCTGTTCCATCAGTTTATCTATTCATAGGACATTATCCAAGTTTTTTTAATTACTGTAGCTTTATAACACAACTAGAGGCCTGATGCATGAAGATTCGTGCAAGAATGGGCCTTCCTTAACCTGGCTGCCAGCACTGCCTTCGTTCTGGAGCCACCTTTCCGCCTTTCCATGCTGCCCAGAGGCCCGGAGTGGCTGGGGCAGTGTAGAACGTCAGCATCGTTGCCATGGCAGTGATGCAAGTGTCCCACGCCAGCCCCGGCTGCTCTGCGCCTGCAAATTAACCCGCCATATTTGTTGGGTTAATTTGCATACTCACTCCTGATTGGCTGGTTGGCATCACAAAGATATAGTCAATTTGCATCTTACTCTTTTATTAGTGTAGATACATTATTCTATCTGTTTGGGGACCTTTTATTCACTCATTTTTTTTCCAGAATTTTATTTAAAAATATTTTTATTAATTTCAGAGAGGAAAGGAGAGGGAGACAGAGAAACATCAATGGTGAGAGAGAATCATCCATCAGCTGTCTCCTACATGCTCCCCACTAGGGAGATCAAGCCTGCAATCAGGACATGTGACCTGACCAGGAATCAAACTGTAACCTCCTTATTCATGGGTCAACCACTGAGCCATGCTGGCCAGGCCAGAAATTTCTTTTACATTTTTCATTTTAACATGTGAACTTAAATGAGCTTGTTTTGATCTTAAAAATCTTGCTGATATTTTAATCAAATCATAATAAATTTATAACCAACATTGAGAGATTGACATCATCATGTTTTTGGGTTTTTTTTACCCAAGAATACGATGTTACTGTCCAGTTGTTCAAGTGTCAGTTATGGGGTAGCATTTAAAAATTTTATTTATACACATTGTGCACATTTTTGTTAAGATCATTCCTAGGCACCTTATGTTTTGTTGCCATTGCACACTTTCTTTTATTATATATTTCATGTCCTGTTTTAAAGGATATGTATTTATATGCATGTTATCTCTCTCTTCCTCTCTGAAATAAATAAAAAAGATATTAAATGAGTAAGATTATTGATTGTTAGTAAAAAAGTCAATATGAACTTTTGTTTCTTCACCATATAAGCAAGTATTCAGACATTTTGGGAAGACATGTCTATCACCATTTCCTGAACTAAGATTTTTAAAAATATATGGTAATAGTGACTTTCAGAGAGAGGAAGGGAAAGAGAGAGAGAGACTGAAACATTGGTGAGATAGAGATATCACTTCAATCGGCAGCCTCCTGCATGCCTCCTTCTGGGGATTGAACCCACAACCCTGGCATATGCCCTGACCAGGAATTGAACCAGCAACCTCTTGTTGCCTGAGAGAATACTCATTCCACTGAGCACACCAGCCAGGCCAAACTGAGATTTAACAATTAAACTAAAGTAACTTATTCTCAACTGAATGATTATGTCAATGAATGCGGAACAATCTACTAATTTATCTTGTGGGTGTAAAACTTTTATTTAAAGTTTCAAAGGTGGGAGCGCAGTGTTGGACTTGTAAGGATATAGGCTGCTTGAGAAAGGGGGCAGGCAGACTGCCTTGGACAGTGCTGGAATTGGTGGTGCTGAGGTAGGAAAGAGGCAGCCAGCCAGTTCATTTGGCTGCAGCTGGCCACTGAGTAAGATGCACTTTCATTCCTCTCTGAGAGCCGGCCCATTTTATCCAGTTTGGTCAACATGAATTTCAGGGAAATTCTCATGATAGCTTCTAAAGGACAAGGAACCAACAGCATACCAAAAAGGTATACTTTGGCACTGGGTCCTCCCAAAAAAGACCCAAAAGTTAAGGGTGTCCAATCAGCAGCATACAAGCTTTTCTCAGAAGAAAAGTGGAGGAGCTTGGACAAAAAGCCTTAGAGAAAAAAAGGAGAAAAGAAGAACTAGTGAAAAAGTGAATTGAGCTAAAACATGAGAAGAAAGCGAGAGCTATGGCCAAGAGGACAAATTACAATTTCCATGGTTAAATGGGATTCCTATTGAGGAAAAGTCAAAGAAAAGACAGGCAATGGAAAGCCACTAGTCAGGGAACAGACCAAGAGTATGAAATGGAAGAAGAGGAAGAATTCTTAGAATACAATTGGACTCTCCACCTGGCCCCCATTATTCAGAACAAGAACCTCCTTCCAAAGTTGAAAGTAAACCAAAGGCCCCCCTTAAAAGTGCCCCACCATCATGAACTTCATTGAGCTACTCAGGCGGGCTGAGAAAAAGCAGTATGATGTGAGAGTCCATATCTCACGTGGTTCTGGAGAAGGGCTGTGGGCAAATAATGAGACAAGACAAGAAATAATAATTTGGAAATAGTGGGGACCAGGTGGAGAGTCCAATGCAAGGGCAAGGACTTCATGTTGCCCAGGTCCTGCCAGCCTTTTATTCAATTTTAGATACACATATTTCCCTTAGTCAGACAGACAATTCTGGTAACAGAGAGACTATCTTAAAGGTCAGTAAATGTTAGTAAAGATTTACTTTGAGATTATTTGGTCAGGAAATTGTTTGAGCCACCATTGTCTCAACTAAACAATTAGTGCATAGCTTTGGCCCTTGCCAGAGCTCAAGGTTCATGAGCCTTCTGCAATCCTTGTTTACACTTTTCTGACAGGGAAGGCAATGGGTAGCTTCAACATCTCCCCCTTCTCTTTTTATTAATAAATGTTGAAAAGTGAATGCCACCTGAAGGGTTCAAGTCCTTTTAAGACTCTTCATTCCACATCTGCAGACTAGAAATAAACATAAGAATAAAAATGAGACAAGCAATAGTGGTTAGGCTGAGAGGCAAATGTAAGGAAATCCAGTGGAAGAGATTAAATTCTTTCATGTCTTTTTTAAAATTTCTGCCAGGCATCTAAGGAATTAGTTTGTAACTTTCCCAGGGATAATTGCACAATATGCTCTTGTAATTCTAAAATATCAAGGGTTGTGTTACCTTTACCCCAAGCATCAAGAAAATGATTTTTTATTGATTCCCAATTGGGAATGGGGCGGGGGTGTAACACAAATCTGGGAAAAATTATAATGACACTACAAAGATATTCTTTGCTTTAAGCTGTGGGTTTTATCACCCATCCACAAGACTGTAGACTTTGATGCTGATAATTCTATCTCAAACTGGCTATCAATTCTTTTTTGTATAGACAGGTCTTAGTTACATTTTCCTTAACTGGTTGTACAAACTGAGAAGTTTGAACAGTTTGTACCATGGATGAAGCAGCAATGCCCACAGAAGTAAGTAACGTTACAAGGGCAAAGAGTCCTGCAATTAACATTCCAGGAAATCTTTTTTGTCTTTTTAAGATTTTTACCAAATCATGTAACAGTTAGTAGGTTTGATGAGATTCCCAAGGCTCAGTTAGGTTAGTAGGAAACTAAGCAAAAGCTGGTTGTTTAAAAACGATGAGGGAATCCTTTGGAAGGTAAAATTAATACAATGGGATAGTGTGCAGCCTGTGCATGACACCTCATACAGATGGCTTGTAATATTAAGGTGCACCTGGATGGGGCCTGAGAGGAGTACAAACAGATCAGATACACAGGCGGTGGCAAATACTGTCTTATTGGAAGTTCCCATAAGGTATGAATGGAATGATCTGAGCTATAGTTAAAACTATACTATTTAATAGTGCAAGTGCAGCAGCTAATTTCCATTGTGTATTTTGTAGGGGCCAATTGTCATGTTGAAATTGAGATCCAACAAATCCTCCTCCATGTCATGAAATGGAGTGATAGCTTCAACATATAGATAGGATGCATACCCCTTCCATTTTAGGGTGCGATTGTTACTATATGCAAACCCATAGGGGCTCCAATCCACAAAGGAAAAACTGTTATTAAGTTTGCTGCTGGTAGGGTGGTCACCATAACAGTCTCGCCAATTAATTTCTTCCTCGGTGGTGTGCCATTCATAAGACTTTTTGCATAGCAGCTTAGTGTGGGAGGGTGTCTTAGTAAAGTTACATTTTCTGCACCTCTCCCCAGAGCAAGTAGTGATAGTAGATGTATTTGGGCTTTTGCTTCCCCCTCCTTTGGTGTCCATGTTAGCCAGAAGCCTCTTTTTAATTTTACACACAAAGGAGCTGTAGTTTGGTTCTGTGTCATACAAAAGGGAAGCTAGGTGGTGATACCCATGTAATTATACTTTGCCCATATACTTCCTTGCCCCACCCGTGGTCCTCCTGGGTGACCAAGGTGTTTGGTGTTATTGGTGACTACACTAGGCGGGGTATCAGCCAACATAAGGTGTCTTACCCATGGAGGGTCAGGAACATAAGTCCAAAATACTTCCCCATTTGCCCCGGTAGCATTACCGCACAGCTGATGACTACTAGCAGGGCAAGAAAGACGTTCTCAGGCGTTCTTGGGGTTCTGGTCTCCTCACAAATTCTCTCAGCTTTCTGGACCATCTTCTTCACCATTCTGCAGGTGACCTCTGGGCTATTTGTCTCATTCTCCTCCCATTCCTTATCTTCAGTGGCTTGCTCGGGGGCTGCTGCTACCTGTGGCTGGGGTAGTCGATTGTCTGCAGCTGTTAGGCATGGCACCAGGTGCAAGGTCCTCATTAAACTGGCCAGTTCATCCCTCAGATCCGAATTGAAGTGTAATATTTCTTGTGGGAATCCACATGAACTTCTAGACATTTTCTGGAAATATACAAGTGTAGCCTTGACCAAATGTTAACAGGGGGTTGGGGCCCTTCCACAAACCAGACTTGGGATCTTTCCATTTAACCAGACCATTTTCCTTTGGCTTATTCTGACACCAGTTTATTTCCATGGGTGTCTTGCCATCGGCATCACAAGTGAAAAAATTTAAAGTAATTAAGGCTTAGTGTAGTCTACCTACAGGTGAGTTCTCCATATTCCCACTTTTCTGTTTTTCAACACCTATGATGCTGGTATTCTATAATTGCCTGTTCTGCGAATTATATGGTATTCATGTAATGTGCTGAATTTTCCACTTTTTACAAAATTGCTGGACATGACATGTTGTGTAAACTATTCCATTGTTGGTTTTAATGATTTTTGGAATTGCCATGATGGCAAAAGCAGCTAGCAATGATTAATAACCTGTTTTGCCATTTCCCCTGTAGATGCAGTAGCCCATAGGCCCTTTGAAAAGGTATATACAATGCAATGCCCCAAGGTGTCCAAAAGGACTATAATGTGTTACACCCATTTGCCAGATATGTTCCCTTATCAATCCTCAAGGGTTAATTCCTGTATTAGGTCCTTGAGGCAGATGTAACATGCCAGTGGGACATTCTCTGATAATCTGTTTTGCCTGCTGTCGAGTGATCGAGAATTGTTTGGACAACATTTTGGCAGGCTGATGAGATTCTGAGGCCTGTTTTAATAAAGCAACCATTTGGTCAGCATGTGCATTTCCTTTTGTTAGCTGGCCAACTAATACACTGTGAGCCCTTATGTGAGTGTACAATCTGCTGAACTTGTTTAAATAGTGAAAAATAAACTTTGGTCACTGAGCCATTTTAACCGAGCAGTTTCAATTCTATTCACTAGGCCCACAGCATAAGAAGAGCCAGAGATAATATTAAGAAGCTCTTGGAAATCCTGCAGTGCAGCCTTAATAGCCTCTAATTCAATTCTTTGTACAGAAGTATGACTGGTCAGTATGACTCCATCTGAATTCATTGTATGATAGGCAGCTTTACCATTCAATGACCCATCAGTAAAAACAGTTAATGCTCCAGGAATAGGTTCCTGCCTAGTATTTTTTGGTATAATAAGGGGGTAGAATATAAAAATTGTAGTAATTTGTCTTTTAATAGGTGACAACTAAGTTCCCTTGAATATCCACTTAGTCCAATTTGCCAGTTCAAATCAGTTTGAAATAATATTTCTAATCGCTTCCCAGTGAAGGGAAGGTAAATGCATTGGGGTTCTTCTCCTCTAAGCTGCCTGCAGCACTTTCTAAGTTGAAGTATCAACTGAGCCATAAATTCTATATATGTAACTGCAGTTTTAGAGGATTGATGCCCTAGGCGGACCCATTCAATAATAGCAGGAGATTTTTTTGGAAGGTGACTCCAGTGGGACTATTTGTAGTAGGGTTAATCTATCCCAATAAAGGCAATTCAGGCTCTACCCATTCTACTTGGGCTGAGGAGATTGCCTGCTCAATTCTTAGCAACTCCTTCCTAGCTTCATCTGTTTATGTTCAGGATGAGGAAAGATTAGAGTCACCCCTAAGTATATTAAATAAATTTGTCATTTCTCCTGTAGAGATTTTCAGATAAGGTCTTAACCAGTTAATGTCCCCTAATAAGTTTTGAAAGTCAGTTAAAGTTTTAAGGCAATGTTATTTCCACCTTTTGAGACCTAATACGTTGGTTTTCAATTATGGTTCCCAGATATTTGAAAGGTGTTTCTTTCTGTACCTTTTCTGGAGCAATTTTTACATTGCCAAAGTCTGCTCTTCCCATGGACTTGCTAAGAGCAAGTCATCCATGTAATGAATAATGTAACATCGGGAATATTTGTCCCTTAAAGGCTGAACAGCTTGAGCTACATATTTTTGACACTAGGTGGGGCCATTGGCCATTCCTTGAGGCAAAACTTTCCATTGATATCTTTTCATGGGTTTTATATTATTAATAGCTGGCACTGAAAATGCAAATCTCTGTTTACCTTGAGGTGCCAAGGGAATGGTAAAGAAACAATCCTTAAGATCTACTACTATAAGAGACCAACCTAGAGAGTTTGCAAAGGCCCTGGGAGTCCAGGCTGTAAAAGTCCACGGTATGCATAGCACTGTTAACTGCTCTAAGATCATGTAACAATTGTCATTTTCCTGCTGCTTTCTATGGTATAGTACATATAGGTATATTCCAAGGACTATTGGAAGCTCTATGTGGTCAGCCTCTATTTGTTCCTGTATTAATTCATGAATATGACCTAATTTCTCCTTGGTTAATGGCCACTGATCCACCCACATAGGTCTATCATCTTTCCATTGTATAGGATCTGCATGAGGGTGAGGAGATTGAGCAGTGACCACTCCTCAAAAGGTTGATAATCCTAATCCTCATCTTTCTGGGTTTCCTTTGGCTTGAATGGGCTCTTTAATTCCCTGATTATTTTTTCCTAAGCTTTGACCAGTCTGATTCCCATCTGAGTTATTAACTGCTGTCCTTTGCTGGTAATAATACAAGCTTGTAGAGCTTCTAAAACATCCAAGCCCCATAAGTTGACTGCAATCCCAGAGACTATGTAAGGCTGAAACCATCCTGTCTATCCTTCTTCATCTTGCCACCTTAACACTGCAGCACTGCGTTGTGTATTATCAAGAACTCCACCCCCATGATAGAGCTTATAGCTTCTACCATGGACCAACTTGAAGGCCAGAATTCTTTGTTGATAATGCCAACATCCGCTCCAGTGTCTATTAAACCTTTAAGTCATTTTCTCTCTATTCTTAAATTAATAATAGGATGGGTTTTGCTAATTCATGTATCCAATAGATATCTGAGTTTCCAAATCCTTGTGTTCCTCTTTTCCCATTTATAGCTTCGCCTTGCTGAATAAAAGGTAGAAGTAGTAGCTGAGCAATTCTTTGTCATGAAGTAATATGCATAATATGATTACATTCTAATATTACCTCAATTGCTCCCTCATAATCTGAAACTATGACTCCAGGCAAAACAGTTAGTCCTTTCAGAGTTTTCCCACTTCTCCCTAAGATTAATCCTAAAGTTCTTGGTGGCACAGGTCCCCAGATTCCTGTAGGAATAGCTAGCCAAGCCATATCGGGGGTCAAAGTGACCACTATAATACTGTTAAGAACTAGGCCTGCGCTCCCTGAAGTGGCTCAGATGAGGGAGTCCACTGTGGGCCTTGCAGGGCAAATTTCCGCTATTGATGACGTGGCTGGGGGGCCATTTCCCTGTGGTTGGCCATTCCCTATGTCATGATCTAATGGCTGCCCATTTTTATGAAATTTCTATCTACATTAACCAACCCAATGGTTTCCCTTCTGACTTCTAGACCACAGAGAGATTTAATCTGTGTTGATTGAATTGGGAGGCAGAAGGCTCATACCTTTCCCTAGATTGCCACTTGGTTGCTTACATTCTTTTTTAAAATGTCCTGTGCTTGAAAAGTGCCTGACCCCACATTCTGACATGCTCGAATCATTTCTGTAATGGTACTATTTTTCCTCAGAGGCGTCAGGCATTTCTTACAATCAGCATTGGCATTTTCATAAGCTAATTGCTGAAGTAAAAGGTCTCTTGCTGTTTCATATTGAATCTGTCATCTCACTGCTTGAGTGAGGCAAGCCACAAAGTCAGAGAATGACTCTGTAGGCCCCTGCATACATTTACTAAAAGCTCCCTCAGGGTCCCCTTTTGATGGTAAAGCCCACCAAGCTCTTCTTCCACTAAGTTTAATTTGCTCATATGCCGGCTGCACATAATTTAGCTGATTTTGCATGTCATTATATTGTCCCAGTCCTGTCAGCATTTCATAAGTTATTTGAGCATTCAGCCCGCAGTTTGCATGGACTTCCTCCTGACATTTCTCCAAAAATTCTCCCTTCCATAGTAAATAATCTCCTCCATCCAGAGTTATGTGAGCCAGAGAATACCAATCATAAGGAGCTAAGAATGCTTCAGAAACATTAGTCATAATTTCTCTGGTAAAAGAGCTATAGGACCATTCTGGACTATGCTTTCACGGAAAGCCTTTATAATTTTATTTTATTTTATTGTTTAAAGTATTACATATATTAGTACATATATCTCCTCCCCCCCCCATTGACCTTCCCTCAGCCTCCCCTAACCTCTGTCGCATGCCCTCATCCCACCCACGCCCCCAGTGTCTTCAGTCCAATGGTGTGCTTATATGCATGCATAGAAGTCCTTTGGTTGATCTATTTCCCTCCCTCCCCAACACTCCCCAGCCTTCCTGCTGTAATTTGACAGTCTGTTCAGTGTTTTACTGCCTCTGTATCTATCTTTTTATTCATCAGGTTATAATGTTCTTTATTTTGTGTAAGTGAGTGAGATCATGTGGTATTTTTCTTTCATTGCCTGGCTTATTTCACTTAACACAATGCTCTCCAGTTCCATCCATGCTGCTGCAAATGGTAAGAATTCCTTCTTTTTTATAGCAGCATAGTATTCCATTGTGTAGATGTACCATAGTTTTCTAATCCACTCATCTGCTGATGGGCATTTATGCTGTTTCCAAATCTTAGCTATGGTGAATTGTGCTGTTATGAACATAGGGGTGCATATATCCTTTCTGAGTGGTGTTTCTAGTTTCTTGGGATATATTCCCAGAAGTGGGATTACTGGGTCAAACGCAAGCTCCATTTTTAGTTTTTTGAGGAAAATCCATACTGTTCTCCACAGTGGCTGCACCAGTCTGCATTCGCACCAGCAGTGCATGAGGGTTCCTTTTTCTCCACATCCACACCAGCACTTGTTGTTTGTTTATTTGTTGATGATTGCCATTCTGAAAGGTGTGCGATGGTACCGCATTGTTGTTTTGATTTGCATCTCTCGGATAATGAGTGACTTTGAGCATGTTTTCATGTGTCTCTTGGCCTTCCTTATGTCTTCTTTCAAAAAGATTCTATTTAGGTCCATTGCCCATTTTTTATTGGATCATTTATCTTCCTTTTATTAAGTAGTATAAGTTGCTTGTAGATGTTAGAGATTAAACCTTTCTCAGTGATAACATTTTCAAATATGTTCTCCCATACAATGGGCTTTCTTGTTGTTTCATTGATGGTTTCTTTTGATGTGAAAAAGCTTTTTATTTTGATGTAGTCCCATTTGTTTATTTTCTCTTTAGCTTCCATTGCCCTAGGAGCAGTATCGGTGGAGAAATTGCTTTGGCATATGTCTGAAATTTTGCTGCTTGTGGATTCCTCTAGTATTTTTATGGTTTCTTGTAATATGTTTAAGTCCTGTATCCATTTTGAGTTTATTTTTGTGTATGGTGTAAGTTGGTGGTCTAGTTTCTTTTTTTTTTGCAAATATCTGTCCAATTTCCCCAACACCATTTACTGAAGAGAGTATCTTGACTCCATTGTATGTTCATGCCTCCTTTGTCAAATATTAATTGAGCATAATGGTTTGGATCAATATCTGGATTCTCTATTCTATTCTATTGATCTCTATGTCTGTTCTTGTGCCAGTACCAGGCTGTTTGGAGAACAGTGGCTTTGGAATAGAGCTTGAAATTTGGTATTGAGATCCCACCTACTTTTTTCTTCTTTCTCAGGATTGCTGTGGCTATTTGGGGTCTTTTTTATTTGAGATGAATATTTCGAGAGTTCTTTCTAGGTCTGTGAAATATGCCATTGGTATTTTAACGGGGAGTGCATTGACTCTATAGATTGCTTTGGGTAGTATGGACATTTTAATGATGTTGATTCTACCAATTCATGAACATGGTATGTTCTTCCATCTGTTTACGTCTTTCTCTGTCTCTTTTTTCAGTGTCCTGTAGTTTTCCGTGTATAGGTCTTTTACCTCCTTGGTTAAGTTTATTCCTAGGTATCTTAATTTTTTTGGTGCAATGGTAAATGGGATTGCTTTTTTAGTCTCTCTTTCTGTAAGTTCACTATTGGTGTATAGAAATGTCATAGATTTCTTGGTGTTAATTTTGTATCCTGCTACATTGCCGAATTCATTTATTAAGTCTAATAGTTTTTTGATGGAGTCATTTGGGTTTTGTATGTACAATATCCTGTCATCTGGGAATAAGGACAGTTTTACGTCTTCTTTTCCAATTTGGATGCGTTTTATTTCTTCTTCTTGTCTAATCACAACGGCTAATACTTCCAGTACTATGTCAAACAGTAGTTGTGAGAGTAGGCATCCCTGTCTTATTTCTGTTCTTAGGGGAAATGGTTTTAGTTTTTGCCCATTGAGTATGATGTTGGCTGTGGGTTTATCATATATGGCTTTTATTATGTTGAGGTATGATCCTTCTATTCGCACATTGCTGAGAGTTTTTATCAAGAAAGGGTGTTGGATTTTGTCAAATGCTTTTTCTGCATCAATTGATATGACTATGTGTTTTTTTCTCTCTCAATTTGTTTATGTGATGTATCATGTTTATTGATTTGGGATATTGTACCATCCTTGCATTCCTGGAATAAGTCCTACTTGTTCATCATGGTGCATTATCTTTCTGATGTAATGCTGGTTCCGATTTGCTAGAATTTTGTTGAGGATTTTGGCATCTATGTTCATGAGGGATATTGGCCTGTAATTCTCTTTCATTGTGTTGTCTTTACTTGATTTTGGTATGAGGGTGATGCTGGCTTCATAGAAGGAGTTTGGAAGTGTTCCTTCCTCTTGAATTTTCTGGAATAGTCTGAGGAGGATAGGTTTTAGTTCTTCCTTGAATGTTTGGTAAAACTCCCCTGTGAAGCCATCTGGGCCCGGGCTTTTGTTTGCTGGAAACTTTCTGATGACTGCTTCAATTTCTTCCAGAGGTATTGGCCTATTGAGCTGTTAAGATTCTTCCTGATTGAGTTTTGGAAGGTTATATTTTTCTAGGAATATGTCCATTTCCTCCAGGTTGTCCAGTTTGTTGGAATAGAGTTGTTCGTAGTATTTTTTAACAATCCTGTGTTTTTCGGCGGGATCTGTTGTTATTTTACCTCTTTCATTTCTGATTTTGTTTATTTGGGTCCTTTCTCTTTGCTTCTTGGTGAGCCTGGCTAGAGGTTCATCAATCTTGTTTATCCTTCCAAAGAACCAGCTCTTGGTTTTGTTGACCTTTTGTATTGTTTTTTTTAGTCTCTATGTTGGTTATCTCCACTCTGACCTTTATTATTTCCTTCCTTCTGCTTACACTGGGCTTTTCTTGTTGCTCTCTTTCTAACTCTTTGAGTTGTAGAGTGAGGTAATTTATTACCATTGTTTCTTAGTTTTTTGTTTTTGTTTTTTTTGCAGTAGGCTTATAGAGCTATGAATTTCCCTCTCAAGACTTTTTTTGCTGTGTCCAATAGATTTTTGATTGTTATGTTTTCATTGTCATTTGTTGCCATGATGTTTTTTATTTCTTCCTTGACCTCTCTGGTAACCCAGCCATTGTTTAATAGCATGCTGTTTAGTCTCCATGTGTTTGATTTTTTTTGGATTGTTTTTATTGTAGTTGACTTCCAGTTTTATGCCCCTGTGATCTGAGAAGATGCTTGATAAGATTTCTATCTTCTTCAATTTGAAGAGACTTTGCCTATGACCCAACACATGGTCTATCTTTGAAACGAGCCATGTGCACTTCAGAAGAATGTATATTCTGTGGCTTTGGGGTAAAATGTCCTAAAGATGTCAATTAATTCCATTTGGTATAGTGAGACATTTAGGATTCATGTTTCTTTGTTGATTTTTTGTTTAGAGGATTTGTCCAATGGTGATAGTGGGGTATTAAAATCGCCAACTGTGATATCTCTTGTTATGTCGTTCACTTTGAGATCTAATTTGTCAGATATAAGTATTGCTACCCCAGCTTTTTTTTTCATTTCCATTCACCTGAAAACCCTTTTTCCATACCTTCACCCTCCGTCTGTGTGTGTCTTTTTTTCTCAGGTGGGTTTCTTATAGACAGCAGATATATGGGTTGTGTTTTCTTATCCACTCCATTACCCTGTGTCTTTTGATGGGGGAATTTAATCCATTTACATTTAAAGTTATTATTGATAGGTCCTTATTTGTCGCCATTTTTATTCTTTTAATTTTTTAAAAAAATCTTTATTCAGAAATAATACAATTGTTTCTCCTTTCCCCCCCCATAGCTCCCCTCCACCCGGTTCCCACCCCACCCTCTGCCCTTACCTCCCCCTGACTCTCCTCAACCATAGGTGTACGATTTTTGTCCAGTCTCTTCCTGCACCCCCCCCTTACTCCTTTACCCCTGAGAATTATCAATCCACTCCCTTTCTATGCCCCTGATTCTATTATATTCACCAGTGTATTCTGTTCCTCAGGTTTTTTTTTAAATAAATCTTTATTTTTCAGATTATTACAGGTGTTCCTCTTTTTTTTTCCCCCATAGCTCCCCTCCACCTGATTCCCCACCCCACCCCACCCCATGCCCTTACCCCCCGCCACTGTCTTCATCCATAGGAGTAAGATTTTTGTCCAATCTCTTCCCGCACCCCTCACACTTGCTTCCCCTGAGAATCATCAGTCCACTCCCTTTCTATGTCCCTGATTCTATTATATTCACCAGTCCATTCTGTTCTTCAGATTTTTTATTCACTTGATTTTTAGATTCACTTGTTGGTAGGTATGTATTTGATGTCATTTTGTTGTTCATAATTTTTATCTTTACCTTTTTCTTCTTCTTCTTCTTCTTCTTCTTCTTCTTCTTCTTCTTCTTCTTCTTCTTCTTCTTCTTCTTCTTCTTCTTCTTAAAGAATACCCTTCAGCATTTCATGTAATCCTGGTTTGGTGGCGATGAACTCCTTTAGCTTTTCCTTGTCTGTGAAGCTCTTTATCTGACCTTCAACTCTGAATGATAGCTTTGCTGGGTAGAGTAATCTTGGTTGTAGGTTCTTGCTGTTCATCACTTTGAATATTTCTTGCCAGTCCCTTCTGGCCTGCATAGTTTCTGTTGAGAAATCAGCTGACAGTCGTATGGGTACTCCCTTGTAGGTAATTAACTGTTTTTCTCTTGCTGCTTTTAATATTCTCTCTTTGTTTTTTGCCCTTGGCATTTTAATTATGATGTGTCTTGGTGTGGTCCTCTTTGGATTCCTCTTGTATGGGGGTGTGTGTGCTTCCTGAACTTGTAAGTCTATTTCTTTCACCAGGTAGGGAAAGTTTTCTGTCATTATTTCTTCTAATAGGTTTTCAATATTTTGCTCTCTCCCTTCTTCTGGCACCCCAAAAATTCGGATGTTGGTTCGCTTGAAGTTGTCCCAGAGGCTCCTTACACTATCTTCATATTTTTGGATTCTTTTTTCTTTTTGTTTTTCTGGTTGGATGTTTTTTGTTTCCACGTATTTCAGATCTTTGGTTTGATTCTTGGGGTACGTTGATCTACAGTTGAGTTTCTGTATATTCTTTATTTCAGACAGTGTATGCTTCATTTCTGACTGATCCTTTTCCATTTTTTTGGCATTCTCATTAAGCTCCTTGAAGGTCTCATCAAGTTTCTCAGCGGTTTTAAGAAGATTCTTGAGTAACCTTATACATGTGGTTCTGAACTCTATGTCATCCAGTAGTTTGCTTTCCTCTGTTTCTTTCATTCGTGACATGTTTCTTTGTCTCCACATTTTGGCTGCTTCCCTGTGTTGATGGAGTAGCTTTGTGTGGTAGGTGATCTATAAGGGGCAGTAGCTCAGCCTCCTCAATTAAATGAGGTGGATGCTCTTGGTACACCCCTTTGTGGGCTGAGTGCAAAGTCTTGGTGTAGCTAAGCCTTAATTGCCATTGGTACACTGGGAGGAATTGACCTCCAGGCCAATTAGCTGTGAGCACTCGCTATGTCTATAATGGAAGAACTGCTGCACTGAAGACATGCTTATGGGGCAGGACTTGTTTCAGTGGGGCTTTGGTGCTCGCTGAGTCTGCCTCTTGAATGTGTCACTTATGGATGTGAGGAGTTGAAATCTGGTGTCTCACACTGACCACTAGGTACACTGGCTTCTGGATCTCCAATGGGGTGCAGGTCAGCTACTGTCTGAGGCCACCCAGCAGGAGCTACAGTGAGAGCTACAGTTTTCTCCTCTTTGCTTGTGGTTTGGAGGTTTTGGAGCTGTCTGACCCGGGCTGCAAGTTTGCTAGGTTAAGCTGCGATAGGGCAGGGCTTTCTTATGCAAGAGCCGCTGCTTAGAGCTTGGGTGGGTTTGTAGGTTGTGCAGGGCGGGGTCTCAGGGTGTCACTAGGCTAGGGCGTGGCAAACAGCAATAGCTGCTAGTTAGCCGGCTCTGAGTCCCTGTCAGCAGTCCCGTGCCCCAGTGCCGTAAACAATTATTCCTGCGCGCAGCTCTGCAAGCAAGCCACCCTCACTGGCAGACAGTCCAGCTTCTCCCCATAGGAGTTTGGGTCCCCCGCATCTCCCCAGAAACTGTATTTCAGAGTAATCGGGGGCTTGTCTCCCTTTGGGTTGAAAAAATCAACGCCCGCCGCCAGCCCGGATCACGTGCCTCCGTACCTCAGCTTTTCAGCGCTCGTGCATGTCTCAATGCTCTTTTCTCTTTCCTTCTAGTTGTAGAACTTCCACTCAGCCAGCTTTCCCGTGGTTCTGGGTGATAGACGGTTTTTCTTTTAGTTGTATTTTTGAAATTGTTGCGGGAGGCAGCAGTTTAGGTGTTTACCTACGCCGCCATCTTGGATTCTCCTCCCTCAGGTTTTTAATTCACTTGATTTTTAGGTTCACTTCTTGATAGATATTTATTTGTTGTTCATAATTTTTATCTTTACTTTTTTCTTCTTCCTCTCCTTAAAGAATACCTTTCAGCATTTCATATAATAGTGGTTTGGCGGTCATGAACTCCTTTAGCTTTTTCTTATCTGGGAAGCTCTTTATCTGACCTTCAATTCTGAATGATAGCTTTGCTGGGTAGAGTAATCTTGGTTGTAGGTTCTTGCTATTCATCACTTTGTAGATTTCTTGCCACTCCTGTCTGGCCTGCATCGTTTCTCTTGAGAAAACAGCTGACAATCATATGGATGCTTCCTTGTAGGTAATTAACTGTTTTTCTCTTGCTGCTTTTAATATTCTCTCTTTGTCTTTTGCTCTTGGCATTTTAATTATGATGTGTCTTGGTGTGGTCCTCTATGGATTCCTTTTGTTTGGGGTTCTGTGTGCTTCCTGGACTTGTAAGTCTATTTCTTTCACCAGGTGGGGGAAGTTTTTGGTCATTATTTCTTCTAATAGGTTTTCAGTATCTTGCTCTTTCTCTTCTTCTGGCACCCCCATAATTCTGATGTTGGTACACTTGAAGTTGTCCCAGAGGCTTCTCACACTATCTTCAACTTTTTGGATGTTTTTTTCTTTTTGCTTATCAGTTGGTGATTTTTTGCTTCTTTGTATTTCAATTCTTTGACTTGATTCTTGTGTTCCTCTAGTCTGTTGTTGGGTCTCTGTATAATATTTTTTATTTCAGTCAGTTTATGCTTAATTTCTAGTTGGTCCTTTTTCATATCCTTGAGGGTCTCGCTAAATGTATCAGTCTTTTCTAGGAAATTCTTGAAAAGCCTTATAACCGTGGTTTTGAATTCTATATCCAGTCGTTTGTTTTCCTCCATTTCTTTCGTTTGTGATCTGTTTCTTTGTCACCGCATTTTAACTGCTTCCCTGAGTTGGTAGGGTAGCTTTGTGTGCTAGGATTCCTATATGGCCCAGTGGGTCGGCCTCCCCAGTTACCTGAGGTGGACACTCTTAGTGCACCCCTTTGTGGACTGTGTGTACAGCCTTGTTGTAGTTAAGTCTTGATTGTTGTTGGTATCACTGGGTGGAATTGACCTCCAGGCCAGTTGGCTGTGAGGATCAGCTGTGTCTACACGGGGAGAACTTCTGTGCTGGAGACAGCCTTATGAGACAAGACTTGCAAAATTGCAAAAGCCTCTGTGCTCAGCTTGGATGGGGTGGAGTCTCAGGGCTGAACAGACAGTCTTGGCTTCCCTTCAGCCCTGACCTCGGAGGCCCCTGGGCCTCAGTGTCCCTCGGTAATTGCTGCAAGCACCTCTGAGAGAAAGCCACCCTCGAGTTTCACCCACTGCCAGACATTCCAGTTTCTCCCCTAATGAATCTGGATTCCCAGATTCTCACCCAGAACTGGAGTTCAGTGCAATTGGGAGTTCCAGTTCCCTCCAGCTAGAGAAAGCCAGCGGTACACTCAGCAGTCAGTCCTTTCTGTGGGCACTTGCGTGCACACCTCCAGACTTCTGCCTTTCGTGGCTCCCCTAAGTTTCCACCTGACAATACAGATTCCCCCCATAAGAGCCTGGGGTTCAGTGCAGTCGGGAGTTTCCAACTCCCTCCCACTAGGGAAAGCCAGTGGTAACCTCAGCAGCCAGTCCTCTCTGTGTGTACTCATGCGCTTACACCCCCAGACCCCTCCACTCCACGGCTCCCCCGGGTCTCCATGTGCCTTTCTTTCTACCTGACAGTCCAGACTCCCCCCATATGAACCTGGGTCCACAGGGTCTTTCCCAGAACTGGGGTTCCATGCAGTCGGAACTGGGGTTCAGTGCAGTCAGGAGCTTCCTTCTCTCTCCAGCCAGAGAAAGCCAGCCAGGCACTCAGCCGCCCTTCCTCTCTGCGCTCGTGTCTCCATAGCTCAGCCCTTTGCAGCTCCTCTGATTCTCCGTGAGCTTTTCTCTATTCTTCTAGTTGTAGAATTTCCACTCAGCCAGCTTTCCTGTGGTTCTGGATGATGTCCGTTCTGTCATTTAGTTGTAGTTTTGAAATTGTTGTGCGAGGCAGCAGTTTAGGTGCTTACCTATGCCGCCATCTTGGTTTCCCCTGGTTGATCTCTTCACACCCACCCATCCTCACCTGCCTTCCTTCTGAGTTTTAAAAGTCTGTTTGATGTTTCTTTGTCTCCAGATTTATTTTTGTTCATCAGTTTATTTTGTTCATTAGATTCCACATATGAGTGAGATCATGTGATACTTACTTTTCTCTGACTGGTTTATGTCTCTCAACATAATGCTCTCCAGGTCCATCCAAGCTGCTGCAAATGGTAAGAGTTCTTTCTTTTTTACAGCTGTGTAGTACTACATTCTGTAGATGTATCACAGTTTTTAATCCACTCATAGGCACATAGGCTGTTTCCAAATCTTATCTATTATAAATTGCGCTGCCATGAACATAGGGGTGTAAGTATATGCTTTCTGATTGGTATTTCGGGTTTCTTAGAATATATTCCTAGAAATGGGATCACTGGCTCATATGGCAGTTCCATATTTACTTTTCTGAGGACACTCCATACTGTTTTGCACAGTAGCTGCACTAGTATGCATTCCCACCAGCAGTGTTCCCTTTTCTCCATATCTTCACCAGCATTTATCATTTGTTGATTTGTTAGTGGTAGCTATTCTGACATGTTTGAGGCAATACCTCATTGTCATTTTAATTTGAATCTCTTAGATGATTAGTGACTTTGAGCACTTTTTCATATGTCTCTTGGCCTTTTATATGTTTACTTTGTTAAGGTCCTTTGTCCATTTTTAAATTGGGTTGTTTGTCTTCCTTGTATTAAATTGTATGAGTTCCTTATATGTTTTTTAAATTAACCCCTTATCAGATTTATCATTGGCAAATACGTTCTCCAATGCAGTGGGCTCCCTTTTCATATCGTTGATGATTACTTTTGTTAGGCAGAGGCTTTTTATTTTGACATAGTTCCATTTGTTTATTTTCTCCTTAGTTTCTTTTGCCCTAGGAGATGTATCAGTAAACATATTGCTGCAAGAGATGTCTTGAGATTTTGCTGCCTATCATTTCTTCTAAGATTTTTATGGTTTCACAACTTACATTTCAGTCTTTTATCCATTTTGAGTTTATTCTTGTGTATGGTGTAAGTTGGTAGTCTACTTTTATTTTTTATTTTTTGCATATACCTGTCCAGTTTTCCCAATCCATATATTGAAGACACAGTATTTACTACATTGTATGCTCTTGCATCCTTTGTCAAATATTAATTGAGTGTAATGGCTAGGGTAGATTTTCTGGGGTCTTTGTTCTGTTCCATTGATCTATATGCCTATTCTTGTGCCAGTATCAGGCTGTTTTGAGTACAGGGACTTTGTAGTATAACTTGATATCTGGTATTTTGATTCCTCCAGTTTTGTTCTTCTTTCTCAAGATTTTCCATGGCCATTAAGGGTATTTTTTGGTTCCATATAATTTTTGGGCTGTTTGTGCTAGACTTTTGAAATATGCTGTTGGTATTTGAATAGGAATTGCATTGAATCTATAGATTGCCTTGGGTAGTATGGACATTTTAATGATGTTGATTCTACCAATCCATGAACATGGCATATTCTTCTACTTGTTTATATCTTCCTCATTTTTTTCAACATCTTGTAGTTTTCCAAGGATAGGTCTTTTACCTCCTTGTTTAAGTTTATTGGTAAGTATCTTAATTTTTTGTTGCAATGGTAAATGGGATTGTTTGGTTTATCTTTTGGAGAGTTCAGACTCATTGATGCTGCTTTGACTTGCAGTCTTTCAGTGTGATCAGATCTACCATGAGTTTGGTGGTTGCATTCTCTGCATCACCTGGGTATTCATAGATGCCATCATATTTAGATTTTTCCATTGAGAGTTTTCAGTTTCCAATGTCTAGCCTTCATAGAAGCATCAACACACAGATCTTCAAACATGCCATTTCCACTCTTAAATATATTTTGCAATGTATTGGTGAAAGTTATGCCAGGTGTACATGCACAGAGTTTGGAATTGGACTCTTATGACCAATCCACTCTAACATTCTCCCCTCCATAAAATTTTGAACTGCTTGTTCTTTATTAAAACAAGAGACAGTGGGCATTTCCATGTCACATTTATTGGGCCATGATTCAATGCATTTGTCAGCCAAACATCCCTATAAGCTTTTAGAGCTTTTTCTAATCACCCACTAGGAAGATTTAAATGCAGAGTCTCTGTCTGGTGAGCTAAAATTAATACATTCCCTCTCATCCAAATTTATGTACCTTGTAACATTTCCCCCAACATTAATTATTTCCCCACATATTCTCTACTTTTCCTTTTTTTATTGTTTTAAGTATTACAAATAGTAGTACATATGTCTCCTTTTGTTTTTCCCCATTGACCTCTCCCAACCTCCCCTAACCCCTAGTACATGCCTTCACCTGCCCGCCCTCCCCCCCACCCCAGTGTCTTGTATCCATTGGTTGTACTTATATACATGCATACAAGTCCTTCGGTTGGTCTCTTACAGCCCCCCTCGCCCAACCTCCCCTGTCTTCCCAATGTAGTTTGACAGTCTGTTCAATGCTTCTTTGCCTCTGTATCTTTTTCCCACCATTTCTTTCCTTTAAAAAGTTTTGCCTTTGCAGACTAGAAATAAACATATAAGAACAAAACAAAACAAAACAAAGTGTTTGAGTCCCAATTTCAATATGCAACAGTTCTGAGTCCCCGTTTCAATGTCTAACAGTTCCTTATGTGTATATGTCAGCAATGATATCTGGATGGTGGGCACATGGTGGCAATGCAGGTCCGACCCTCTCTGGTTTGGTCCTAGGCAACCTGCAGCAGAGCACAGGTTGCCTTAATATCCCTAGAACTATGTTTAATTACTGCTCACGTGGCAAGGCGTTGTCAGCGTCTTCCATCTCTGGACTGTTTTTCCTCTTGTCTTCGTGGTTGGAGCAGACCTGTCAATTCCTCTCTGTTGCAGGAATCCACCTGGTCTTGGAGTTGTTTTCTGAAAATATACAAACATATTCTCGACCACAAGTTAATAAAGGAATCTTTTCTATATAATTGATTTGGGGTCCTTTTTATTTTTGCCCAAATGATTTTCCTTTGTCTTATTTAGATACCATGTGTGTTTTTCATGGTTGTCTTGCTGTTAGCATTACAAACGAAAATTAATTTCGTAAAGTAAAAATTTCCTAGATGTAATTTACTTATAGGATATTTTTCCTTACATGATATTACCCTACTATCTCCCCCCTTTTTTTTATTAATGGAGGTTTTTGTAAATTTTATAATGCAGTCTTGATAACTTTAAATTTAAAAAAAAATTTTTTTGCCCCAAAATATAACTGCTATAGGTTCATTGCATATTCAGGAATTTTACCATGAGATGAACTACCAATAGAAATTTTAGTTATTACTTTAAGAACAGCTTTTTGTCCAGTACAATTAAATTTACTTGAATATTCACTTATTTCAATTAGCCTATTTAAATTAATCTGAAAACTTCATTACTATTTTACTGTCAAATTTAATACTCTACCAACAATCTTAGTTTACCCTGTAAATATTAGTGGGAAGGATTATTTGCATTCTTGAGTGGGCCCTGAGCATTCCTGATGCTAAGCTGAATTTAGATATAGGGCAGCTGCTGTTGGCCAAGTGTCTTGTCTGTTACCTGGGTCCCAATCAAAGAGTAGATGTTTTTCTAAGAAAGTTTTTCACAATTCTAAGAATTCATGTTCATAGAAATCTGTTAACTGAGTGAAAGTGCTTAGAACTATCAGAATTCACTATGATAGACCAGGGAAACATTTTGGAATGTGCTTGAAACAATTGGAATATAGGTTTCTAGAGGGGCAGTGTCTTAAGACAGAGAAAGACTAAATGACTTGGCGTTTTTGGAAGAAAGTTGGTGAAACATTTAAAAATTCATTTTCATAAAGCTGATACAATGCATGAAAGTATTCAAAACTCTTAGAAATCACAATGATAATAATAATTTATGTGTAAAGAGCTGGCATATATGTAAAAACGCTGTATAAACACTAGGAATTCACAATCAATGAGCTTGAATCACTGGACAAAAGCAAATGAAACGCTGAGAATTCATAATGATTGGGAAAATATTTAGCAATGTGCTTGAAACATGAGGAATACATGTTCATAGAGCCTTAATACCTGAAGGACAATATTTAATCACTGGGAAATTGTGTTGGAAGAGCTAAGTGTGATACTGTTGACATTTATAATTCAGTCTCAACGTGTAGGCATTTTTGAAAGAAGGTTAAAAACTTAAACATTCATTTTCATAGGCCTCAGATAACTATATGAAAATGTTCAAATGCTCAGAGCTAAAATGAAATATCAAGGAAATGCCTAGGAATCCATATGACCCACATGGAATACGTTTATAGAAACTTAATGTTTCTAGTGCATGTTTACATACTGAGAATTTGAATTCAAAGAGCTGTGAAAGGTAGGATCGGTTTCAAAATAGAAATAATTCATGTTTAAAGAGCTAGTATATAGGGAAAACGCAGTATAAACACTTGGAATTCACAATGAATGAGTTTGAATCACTGGACAACAGTGAATCAAACCCTGAGAATTCACATAGATTGACTGAGGAAATATTTAGGAATGTGCTTGAAACACTAAGATTACATATTCATAGAGCCTTAATATCGTAAGGATACTGTTTAATCACTGGGAAATCGTGTTCAAAGAGCTGAGAAGTGAGTGTGATACTGTTTACTTTTATAATTTAGTCAAAATGAGTTGGCGTTTTTGGAAGAAAGTTGGTGAAACACTTAATTTGTTTTCATAAAGCTGATATAACAGGAGGAAAGGATTCAAAATTCTAAGAATTCAAAAGGATAGTTTGGCTAGTGTTCAAAATAGTAATAATGTACCTTTAAAGAGCTAGTATGATACCTGTATTAAAATGTTAAAAGTCTCAGAACTCAAAAAACCAGACCAGGGAAATGTGTAGGAGTGTTTCTGAAACACAAGGAATATGTTGTACAACTTTAGCATCTCTACTGCATGTTGATATACTGATAATTTTTATTCAAAGCACTGTGAAAGGTAGGATAGCCTTTAAAATAGAAATAATTCATGTTTAAAGAGATGCTTTATATGGAAAATGCTGTATATACACTTGGAATTCAGAAGAAATTAGCTTGAATCACTGCATAACAGTGATTCAAACTCTGAGAATTCGGCATGATTGACAGGGGATATATATTTAGCAATGTGCTTGAGAAACTAGGAATACATACTCATAAAGCCTTAATATCCCTAGAACTATGTTTAATTACTGCGAAATCGTGTTCAAAGAGCTGAGAAGTGAATTGGATACTAGTTGCATTTATGATTCAGTCTAAATGAGTTCGCATTTTTGGAATAAAGTGGGTTAAACATTTACTTCATTTTCATAGAGCAGATATAACAGGAAGAAAGTATTCCAAACTATTAGAAACCCCAATGATAGTTACACTATCAATTCTGGTAGTAGTAATTTACGTTTAAGGACCTGGTGTATATGGGAAAACACTATGTAAAAACTTGGAATTCACAATGAATGAGCTTGAATCACTGGAAGACAGTGAATCAAACTCTGAGAAATCACAAAGATTGACTGCGGAAATATTTAGGAATGTGCTTGAAACACTAAGAATACATATTCATAGAGCCCTAATATGTGAAGGACACTATTTAATCGCTGGAAAATCGTGTTCAAAGAGCTGAGAAGTGAGTGTGATACTGTTTACTTTTATAATCCAGTCAAAATGAGTGGTGTTTATGGAAGAAAGTTGGTGAAACACTGAATTCATTTTCATAGAGCTGATATAAAAGTGTGAAATGATTCAAAATTCTAAGAAATCAAAAAAAAGGAGAGTTCGGCTAGTGTTCAAAATAGTATTAATGTACCTTTAAAGAGCTGGAATGATACCTGTAGTAAAATGTTAAAAGTCTCAGATCTCAAAAAACCTGACCAGGGAAATGTGTAGGAGTGTTTCTGAAACACTTGGAATAAGTTGTAGAACTGTAACGTCTCTACTGAATGTTGAAATACTGAGAATTTGCATTCAAAGCACAGTGGAAGGTAGGATAGTCTTTAAAATAGTAATAAATCAAAGTGTTGAGAATTGAGTGCGATACCGTTTGAATTTATAATTCAGTCAAAATGAATTGGCATTTTTGGAAGATTGTTGGTGAAACACTTAAAAATTCATTTTCATAGAGCTGATATAACAGTTTGATAGTACTCAAAATTCGAAGAAATCAAAATGATAGTTTGGCCAGTGTTCAAAATAGTAATAATGTACCTTTACAGAGCTGGTATGATACCTGTATTAAAATGTTAAACTCTCAGCTCAAAAAAACACACAGGGGAATTGTTTAGGAGTGTTTCTGAAACACATGGAATATGTTGTAGAAATTTAACATCTCTACTGCATGTTGAAATACTGAGATTTTGTATTCCAAGTGCTGTGAAAGGTAGGATAGTCTTTAAAATAGAAATAATTCAAGTTTAAAGAGCTAGTATATATGGAAAATGCTGAATTTTTATTTGGAATTCAGAAGAAATGAGCTTGAATCACTGGATAACAGTGATTCGAACTCTGAGAATTCACCAGGATCAACTGGGGAAATATTTAGCAATGTGCTTGAGAAACTAGGAATACATATGTAAAGAACCATAATATCTGTAGGACAATGTTTAATTAGTGCGAAAACGCGTCCAAAAGGCTGAGAACTGAGTAGGATACTGGTTGCATTTATGATTTAGTCTAAATGAGTTGGCCTTTTTGGAATAAAGTGGGTTAAAAATTTAATTCATTTTCATAGAGCGGATATAACAGGAGGAAAGTATTCCAAACTATTAGAAATCCCAATGATAGTTAGGCTATCAATTCAAGTAGTAGTAATTTATGTTTAACATGCTCTACATGGGAAAACACTATGTAAACACTTGGAATTCACAGTGAATGAGCTTGAATCACTGGACAACAGTGAATCAAACTCTGAGAATTCACAAAGATTGACTGGGGAAATATTTAGGAATCTGCTTTAAACACTAAGAATACATATTCATAGAGCCTTAATATCTGAAGGACACTGTTTAATCACTGGGAAATTGTGTTCAAAAAGCTCAGTGTGATACTGTTTACATTTATAATTCAGTCTCAATGTGTTGGCATTTTTGAAAGAAGGTGAAACACTTAAACATTCATTTTCATAGGGCTCAGACACCTGTATGAAAATGTTCAATCTCTCAGAGTTGAAAATGACAGATCAGGGAAATGTCTAGGAATCCGTCTGACCCTCTTGGACTACGTTTGTAGATATTAAATATCTCTAGTGATATTTAAGTACTGAGAATTTCTATTTAAACGGTAGTGAAAGGTAGGATCGTCTTCAAAATGGAATTAATTCTCATTTTAAAGAGCTGGTACATGTGGGAAAACGTGGCGTAAACACGTGGAGTTCAGAATCAATGAGCTTGAATCACTGGTCAACACTGAAGCAAACTCTGAGTGCTCCCCATGATTGTGGAACTAGTTAGCAATGTGCTTGAAAATGGAGGCATACATTAGGAAAGACCCTTAATATCTGTAGGAAAATCTTTAATTACTGCGAAATCGCGCTCAAAGTGCCGAGAACTGGGTTGGATACTGGTCGCATTTATGTTTCAGTCTAATGAGTTGTCGTTTTTACAATAAAGCAGGTTAAACCTTTAATTCTTTTTCGTAGAGGGGATGTAACAGGAGGAAAGTATTCCAAACTATTAGAAATCCCAATGGTAGGTAGGATAACGATTCAAGTAGTAGTAATGAACGTTGAAAGAGCTGGTGTATATGGGAAAACACTGTGTAAAAACTCTTGGAATTCACAAGGAATGAGCTTAAATCACTGGACAACGGTGAATCAAACTCTGGGAATTCACAAAGACTGACTGGTGTAATATGCAGTAATGTGCTTGAAAAAGGAGGAATACATTAGGAGAGAACTTTAGAATCTGCAGCGCAATGTTTAATTACTGCGAAATCGTGTTCACATAGCTGGGAAGTGAGTTGGATACTGGTTGCATTTATGATTCAGTCTAAATGAGTTGGCGAGTTTGTGATAAAGTGGGTTAAATATTTAATTCATTTTCGTAGATCAGATATCACAGGAGAAAAGTATTCCAAACTATTAGAAATCCCAATGATAGTTAGGGTAATCATTCAAGTACTACCAATTCACGTGGAAAGAGCTGGTATATATGGGAAAACACTGTGTAAAACACATGGAATTCACAAACAATGAGCTTCCATCACTGGACAACAGTGAATCAAAGTCTGAGAATTCACAAAGATTGCGGAAATATTTAGGAATGTGCTTGAAACTCCAAGAATACATATTCCTAGAGCCTTAATCTCAGAAGGACACTGTTGAATCACAGGGAAATCGTGGTCACAGAGCTGAGAAGTGAGTGTGGTACTGTGTTGTTTTATCAATCAGTGAAAGGGACTTGCCGTTTCTGGAAGAAAGTTGGTGAAACATGAATTCGTTTTCATAGTGCTGAATTAACAGTGCGAAAGGATTCAACATTCTAAGAAATCAAAATGAAAGTCCGGCTAGTGTTCCAAATAGTAATCATGTACCTTTAAGGACCCGTTATGATACCTGTATTAAAATGTGCAATGTCTCAAATCTCAAAAAACCGGTCCAGGGAAATGTGTAGGAGTGTTTCTGAAACACTTGGAATAAGTGGTAGAACTGTATCCTCTCTACTGCATGTTGAAATACTGAGAATTTGCATTCAAAGCGCTGTGAAAGCTAGGATAGTCTTTAAAATAGTACTAATTCACTTTTCAAAAGCTGGTATGTATGGAAAACGCTGTACATACACTTGGAATTCACAAGAAATGGGCTTGAATCATGGGACAACAGTGAATCACTCGGAGAATTCTCCATGATTAGGGAAATATTTAGCACTGTGCGCAAGAAACTACGAGTACTTATTATAGACCCTGAATATCTGAAGGACACTGTTTAATATGTGGGACATGGTGTTCAAAGAGCTGAGTGCCATACTGTTGACATGTACAATTCCGTCTCAACGTGTTGCGGTTTTTGAAAGAAGGAGAAACACTTAAACATTCCTTTTCCTAAGGCTCAGATATATATATATGAAAACGTTCAAGTCTCAGAGCTCCGAAAGACAGATAAGGGAAATGTCTAGGAATCCGTCTGACCCTCTTGGACTACGCTTGTAGATATTTAATATCTATAGTGATGTTTAAGTACTGAGAATTTCTATTTAAACGGTTGTGAAAGGTAGGATGATCTTCAAAATGAAATTAATTCGCGTTTTAAAGAGCTGGTACAGGTGGGAAAAGGCAGCGTAAACACGTGGAGTTCAGAATCAATGAGCTTGAATCACTGGTCAACAGTGAAGCAAACTCTGAGTGCTCCCCATGATTGTGGAACTATTTAGCAATGTGCTTGAAAATGGAGGCATACATTAGGAAAGACCCTTAATATCTGTAGGAAAATCTTTAATTACTGCGAAACCGCACTGAAAGTGCCAAGAACTGGGTTGGATACTGTTCGCATTTATGTTTCAGTCTAATGAGTTGTCGTTTTTACAATAAAGCAGGTTAAACATTTAATTCTTTTTCGTAGAGGGGATGAGACAGGAGGAAAGTATTCCAAACTATTAGAAATCCCAATGGTAGGTAGGATAACGATTCAAGTAGTAGTAATGAACGTTGAAAGAACTGGTGTATATGGGAAAACACTGTGTAAAAACTCTTGGAATTCACAAGGAATGAGATTAAATCACTGGACAACGGTGAATTAAACTCTGGGAATTCAGAAAGATTGACTGGTGTAATATGCAGTAATGTGCTTGGAAAAGTAAGAATACATTAGGAAAGAACTTTATAATCTGCAGGACAATGTTTAATTACTGCGAAATCGTGTTCATAGAGCTGAGAAGTGAGTTGGATACTGGTTGCATTTATGATTCAGTCTAAATGAGTTGGCGAGTTTGGGATAAAGTGGGTTAAATATTTAATTCATTTTCGTAGATCAGATATCACAGGAGAAAAGTATTCCAAACTATTAGAAATCCAATTATAGTTAGTGTAACCATTCAAGTAGTACCAATTCACGTGGAAAGTGCTGGTATATATGGGAAAACACTGTGTAAAACACATGGAATTCACAAACAATGAGCTTCCATCAATGGACAACAGTGAATCAAAGTCTGAGAATTCACAAAGATTGCGGAAATATTTAGGAATGTGCCTGAAACTCCAAGAATACATATTCCTAGAGCCTTAATCTCGGAAGGACACTGTTGAATCACAGGGAAATCCTGGTCACAGAGCTGAGAAGTGAGTGTGGTACTGTGTGCTTTTATCAATCAGTGAAAATGACTTGCCGTTTCTGGAAGAAAGTTGGTGAAAAACTGAATTCGTTTTCATAGTGCTGAATTAACAGTGCGAAAGGATTCAACATTATAAGTAATCAAAATGAAAGTCCGGCAAGTGTTCAAAACAGCAATCGTGTACCTTTAAGGACCCGGTATGATACCTGTATTGAAATGTACATACACTTGGAATTCACAAGAAATGGGCTTGAATCGTGCGACAACAGTGAATCAAACTCGGAGCATTCACCATGATTAGGGAAATGTTTAGCAATGTGCGCGAGAACTAGGAATACTTATTAATAGAGCCGTAAGATCCGAAGGACAATGTTTAATTACTGCGAATTCGCCCTCAAAGTGCTGAGAAGTGAGTTGGATACTGGTCGCCTTTATGTTTCAGTCTAATGAGTTGTCGTTTTTAGAATAAAGTAGGTTAAACATTTAATTCTTTATCGGAGAGGGGATATACCAGGAGAAAAGTATTGCAAACTATTAGAAATGCAAACGGTAGTTAGGCTAACGATTCGAGTAGTAGTAATTAACGTTGAAAGAGCTGGTATATATGGGAAAACACTGTGTAAAACGCTTGGAACTCACAAAGAATGAGCTTGAATCACTGGACAACGGTGAATCAAACTCTGGGAATTCACAAGGACTGACTGGTGAAATATGTAATAATGTGCTTGACAAAGTAGGAATCTGCAGGACATTACAATCTGCAGGACAATGTTTAATTACTGCGAAATGTTATTCACATAGCTGAGAAGTGAGTTGGATACTGGTTGCATTTATGATTCAGCCTAAATGACTTGGCGTGCTTAAATAAAGTGGGTTAAACATTTGTTTCAAGTAGTACTAATTAACGTGGAAAGAGCTGCTATATATGGGAAATCACTGTGTAAAACACTGGGAATTCACAATGAATGAGCTTGAATCACTGGAGAACAGTGAATCAAATTCTGAGAATTCAAAAAGATGGCGGAATTATTTAGGAATGTGGTTGAAACTCCAAGAATACATACTCATAGAGCCTTAGTCTCTGAAGGACACTGTTTAATCACTGGGAAATCGTGGTCACAGAGCTGAGTAATTAGTGTGGTATTGTGTTCTTCTATCATTCAGTGAAAATGCCTTGCCATTTCTGAAAGAAAGTTGATGAAACACTGAATTCGTTTTCAGAGTGGTGATTTAATATTGCGAAAAGATTCAACATTCTAAGAAATCAAAATGGAAGTTGGGTGAATTTTCAAAATAGTAATCATGTACCTTTAAGGACCCGGTATGATACCTGTATTGAAATGTGCAATGTCTCAGAAGTCAAAAAACTGGTCCAGGGAAATGTGTCGGAGTGTTTCTGAAACACTTGGAATAAGGGGTAGAACTGTAACCTCCCTACCGCATGTTGAAATACTGAGAATTTGCTTTGAAAGCGCTGTGAAAGATAGGATAATCTTTAAAATAGTTCTAATTCACTGTTAAAGAGGTGGTATATAAGGAAAACGCTGTACATACACTTGGAATTCACAAGAAATGGGCTTGAATCATGCGACAACAGGGACTCAAACTAGGAGAATTCACCATGATTAGGGAAATGTTTAGCAAAGTGCGCGAGAAACTAGGAATCCGTATTAATAGAGCCTTAATAGCTGAAGCACAATGTTTAATTACTGCGAAATCGCGCTCAAAGTGCTCAGAACTGAGTTGGAAACTGGTCACATTTATGTTTCAATCTAATGAGTGGTCGTTTTTAGAGTAAAGTAGGTTAGACATTTAATCCTTTATCGGAGAGGGGATATAACAGGAGAAAAGTATTCCAAAGTATTAGAAATCCAAACGGTAGTTAGGCTAACGATTCAAGGAGTAGTAATTAACGTTGGAAGAGCTGGTATATATGGGGAAACACTGTGTAAAACTCTTGGAACTCACAATAAATGAGCTTGAATCACTGGACAACGGTGAATCAAACTCTGGGGATTCACAAAGACTGACTGGTGAAATACGTAGTAATGTGCTTGACAAAGTAGGAATACATTAGCAAAGAACTTTACAATCTGCAGGACAATGATTAATTACTGCGAAATGGTGTTCACAGAGCTGGGAAGTGAGTTGGCTACTGGTTGCATTTATGATGCAGTCTAAATGAGTTGGCGTTCTTGAAATAAGGTAGGTTAAACATTTAGTTCGTTTTCATAGATCAGATATCACAGCAGGAAAGTATTCCATACTATTAGAAATCCCAATAATAGTTGGGCTAACGAATCAAGGAGTAGCAATTAACATTGAAAGAGCCGGTGTGTGTAAGAAAATACTGCGTAGAAACTCTTGGGATTCACAATGAATGAGCTTGAATCACTGGACAACGGTGAATCTAACTCTGGGAATTCAGAAAGTTTGACTGCTGTAATATGCAGTGATGTGCTTGGAAAAGTACGAATACATTAGGAAAGAACTTTAGAATGTGCAGGACAATGTTTAATTACTGCGAAATCGTATTCACATAGCTGGGAAGTGAGTTGGATACTGGTTGCATTTATGATTCATTCTAAATGCCTTTCGTGCTTAAATAAAGTGGGTTAAACATTTATTTCATGTTCATAGATCCGATATCCCAGGAGGAAAGTATTCAAAGGCATCAGAAATCCCAATGAAAGTTAGGCTAACCATTCCAGTAGTACTAATTAACGTGGAAAGAGCTGCTGTATATGGGAAAACACTGTGTAAAATACTTGGAATTCACAATGAACGAGCTTGACTCACTGGAGAACAGTGACTCAAACTCTGAGCATTCAAAAAGGTGGCGGAAATATTTAGGAATGTGTTTGAAACTCCAAGAATACATATCAATAGAGCCTTAGTCTCTGAAGGACACTATTTAATCACAGGGAAATCGTGGTCACAGAGCTGAATAGTTAATGTGGTACTGTGTTCTTTTATCATTCAGTGAAAGGGACTTGCCGTTTCTGGAAGGAAGTTGGTGAAACACTGAATTCGTTTTCACAGTGCTGATTTAATATTGTGAAAAGATTCAACCTTCTAAGAAATCAAAATGGAAGTTCGGTGAGTGTTCAAAATAGTACTCATGTACCTTTAAGGACCCGGTAGGATACCTGTATTAAAATGTGCAATGTCTCAGAACTCAAACCACCGGTCCGGGGAAATGTGTACGAGTGTTTCTGAAACACTTGGAATAAGTGGTAGAACTGTAACGTCTCTACCGCATGTAGAAATACTGAGAATTTGCTGTGAAAGCTAGGATAGTCTTTAAATTAGTACTAATTCACTTTTAAAGAGCTGGTATATATGGAAAACGCTGTACATATACTTGGAATTCACAAGAAATGGGCTTGAATCGTGCGACAACAGGGACTCAAACTAGGAGAATTCACCATGATTAGGGAAATGTTTAGCAAAGTGCGCGAGAAACTAGGAATCCGTATTAATAGAGCCTTAATAGCTGAAGCACAATGTTTAATTACTGCGAAATCGCGCTCAAAGTGCTCAGAACTGAGTTGGAAACTGGTCGCATTTATGTTTCAGTCTAATGAGTTGTCGTTTTTAGAGTAAAGTAGGTTAGACATTTAATCCTTTATCGGAGAGGGGATATAACAGGAGAAAAGTATTCCAAAGTATTAGAAATCCAAACGGTAGTTAGGCTAACGATTCAAGGAGTAGTAATTAACGTTGGAAGAGCTGGTATATATGGGGAAACACTGTGTGAAACTCTTGGAACTCACAATAAATGAGCTTGAATCACTGGACAACGGTGAATCAAACTCTGGGGATTCACAAAGACTGACTGGTGAAATACGTAGTAATGTGCTTGACAAAGTAGGAATACATTAGCAAAGAACTTTACAATCTGCAGGACAATGATTAATTACTGCGAAATGGTGTTCACAGAGCTGGGAAGTGAGTTGGCTACTGGTTGCATTTATGATGCAGTCTAAATGAGTTGGCGTTCTTGAAATAAGGTAGGTTAAACATTTAGTTCGTTTTCATAGATCAGATATCACTGCAGGAAAGTATTCCATACTATTAGAAATCCCAATAATAGTTGGGCTAACGAATCAAGGAGTAGCAATTAACATTGAAAGAGCTGGTGTGTGTAAGAAAATACTGTGTAGAAACTCTTGGGATTCACAATGAATGAGCTTGAATCACTGGACAACGGTGAATCTAACTCTGGGAATTCAGAAAGTTTGACTGCTGTAATATGCAGTGATGTGCTTGGAAAAGTACGAATACATTAGGAAAGAACTTTAGAATGTGCAGGACAATGTTTAATTACTGCGAAATCGTATTCACATAGCTGGGAAGTGAGTTGGATACCGGTTGCATTTATGATTCATTCTAAATGCCTTTTGTGCTTAAATAAAGTGCTTTAAACATTTATTTCATGTTCATAGATCCGATATCCCAGGAGGAAAGTATTCAAAGGCATCAGAAATCCCAATGAAAGTTAGGCTAACCATTCCAGTAGTACTAATTAACGTGGAAAGAGCTGCTGTATATGGGAAAACACTGTGTAAAATACTTGGAATTCACAATGAACGAGCTTGACTCACTGGAGAACAGTGACTCAAACTCTGAGCATTCAAAAAGATGGCGGAAATATTTAGGAATGTGTTTGAAACTCCAAGAATACATATCAATAGAGCCTTAGTCTCTGAAGGACACTATTTAATCACAGGGAAATCGTGGTCACAGAGCTGAATAGTTAATGTGGTACTGTGTTCTTTTATCATTCAGTGAAAGGGACTTGCCGTTTCTGGAAGGAAGTTGGTGAAACACTGAATTCGTTTTCATAGTGCTGATTTAATATTGCGAAAAGATTCAACCTTCTAAGAAATCAAAATGGAAGTTCGGTGAGTGTTCAAAATAGTACTCATGTACCTTTAAGGACCCGGTATGTTACCTGTATTAAAATGTGCAACGTCTCAGAACTCAAAACACCGGTCCGGGGAAATGTGTACGAGTGTTTCTGAAACACTTGGAATAAGTGGTAGAACTGTAACGTCTCTACCGCATGTAGAAATACTGAGAATTTGCATTGAAAGCGCTGTGAAAGCTAGGATAGTCTTTAAAATAGTACTAATTCACTTTTAAAGAGCTGGTATATATGGAAAACGCTGTACATACACTTGGAATTCACAAGAAATGGGCTTGAATCGTGCGACAACAGGGACTCAAACTAGGAGAATTCACCATGATTAGGGAAATGTTTAGCAAAGTGCGCGAGAAACTAGGAATCCGTATTAATAGAGCCTTAATAGCTGAAGCACAATGTTTAATTACTGCGAAATCGCGCTCAAAGTGCTCAGAACTGAGTTGGAAACTGGTCGCATTTATGTTTCAGTCTAATGAGTTGTCGTTTTTAGAGTAAAGTAGGTTAGACATTTAATCCTTTATCGGAGAGGGGATATAACAGGAGAAAAGTATTCCAAAGTATTAGAAATCCAAACGGTAGTTAGGCTAACGATTCAAGGAGTAGTAATTAACGTTGGAAGAGCTGGTATATATGGGGAAACACTGTGTAAAACTCTTGGAACTCACAATAAATGAGCTTGAATCACTGGACAACGGTGAATCAAACTCTGGGGATTCACAAAGACTGACTGGTGAAATACGTAGTAATGTGCTTGACAAAGTAGGAATACATTAGCAAAGAACTTTACAATCTGCAGGACAATGATTAATTACTGCGAAATGGTGTTCACAGAGCTGGGAAGTGAGTTGGCTACTGGTTGCATTTATGATGCAGTCTAAATGAGTTGGCGTTCTTGAAATAAGGTAGGTTAAACATTTAGTTCGTTTTCATAGATCAGATATCACTGCAGGAAAGTATTCCATACTATTAGAAATCCCAATAATAGTTGGGCTAACGAATCAAGGAGTAGCAATTAACATTGAAAGAGCTGGTGTGTGTAAGAAAATACTGCGTAGAAACTCTTGAGATTCACAATGAATGAGCTTGAATCACTGGACAACGGTGAATCTAACTCTGGGAATTCAGAAAGTTTGACTGCTGTAATATGCAGTGATGTGCTTGGAAAAGTACGAATACATTAGGAAAGAACTTTAGAATGTGCAGGACAATGTTTAATTACTGCGAAATCGTATTCACATAGCTGGGAAGTGAGTTGGATACTGGTTGCATTTATGATTCATTCTAAATGCCTTTCGTGCTTAAATAAAGTGGGTTAAACATTTATTTCATGTTCATAGATCCGATATCCCAGGAGGAAAGTATTCAAAGGCATCAGAAATCCCAATGAAAGTTAGGCTAACCATTCCAGTAGTACTAATTAACGTGGAAAGAGCTGCTGTATATGGGAAAACACTGTGTAAAATACTTGGAATTCACAATGAACGAGCTTGACTCACTGGAGAACAGTGACTCAAACTCTGAGAATTCAAAAAGGTGGCGGAAATATTTAGGAATGTGTTTGAAACTCCAAGGATACATATCAATAGAGCCTTAGTCTCTGAAGGACACTATTTAATCACAGGGAAATCGTGGTCACAGAGCTGAATAGTTAATGTGGTACTGTGTTCTTTTATCATTCAGTGAAAGGGACTTGCCGTTTCTGGAAGGAAGTTGGTGAAACACTGAATTCGTTTTCATAGTGCTGATTTAATATTGCGAAAAGATTCAACCTTCTAAGAAATCAAAATGGAAGTTCGGTGAGTGTTCAAAATAGTACTCATGTACCTTTAAGGACCCGGTATGATACCTGTATTAAAATGTGCAATGTCTCAGAACTCAAACCACCGGTCCGGGGAAATGTGTACGAGTGTTTCTGAAACACTTGGAATAAGTGGTAGAACTGTAACGTCTCTACCGCATGTAGAAATACTGAGAATTTGCATTGAAAGCGCTGTGAAAGCTAGGATAGTCTTTAAAATAGTACTAATTCACTTTTAAAGAGCTGGTATATATGGAAAACGCTGTACATACACTTGGAATTCACAAGAAATGGGCTTGAATCGTGCGACAACAGGGACTCAAACTAGGAGAATTCACCATGATTAGGGAAATGTTTAGCAAAGTGCGCGAGAAACTAGGAATCCGTATTAATAGAGCCTTAATAGCTGAAGCACAATGTTTAATTACTGCGAAATCGCGCTCAAAGTGCTCAGAACTGAGTTGGAAACTGGTCGCATTTATGTTTCAGTCTAATGAGTTGTCGTTTTTAGAGTAAAGTAGGTTAGACATTTAATCCTTTATCGGAGAGGGGATATAACAGGAGAAAAGTATTCCAAAGTATTAGAAATCCAAACGGTAGTTAGGCTAACGATTCAAGGAGTAGTAATTAACGTTGGAAGAGCTGGTATATATGGGGAAACACTGTGTAAAACTCTTGGAACTCACAATAAATGAGCTTGAATCACTGGACAACGGTGAATCAAACTCTGGGGATTCACAAAGACTGACTGGTGAAATACGTAGTAATGTGCTTGACAAAGTAGGAATACATTAGCAAAGAACTTTACAATCTGCAGGACAATGATTAATTACTGCGAAATGGTGTTCACAGAGCTGGGAAGTGAGTTGGCTACTGGTTGCATTTATGATGCAGTCTAAATGAGTTGGCGTTGTTGAAATAAGGTAGGTTAAACATTTAGTTCGTTTTCATAGATCAGATATCACTGCAGGAAAGTATTCCATACTATTAGAAATCCCAATAATAGTTGGGCTAACGAATCAAGGAGTAGCAATTAACATTGAAAGAGCTGGTGTGTGTCAGAAAATACTGTGTAGAAACTCTTGGGATTCACAATGAATTAACTTGAATCACTGGACAACGGTGAATCTAACTCTGGGAATTCAGAAAGTCTGAGTGGGGTAATATGCAGTGATGTGCTTGGAAAAGTACGAATACATTAGGAAAGAACGTTAGAATGTGCAGGACAATGCTTAATTACTGCGAAATCGTATTCACATAGCTGGGAAGTGAGTTGGATACTGGTTGCGTTTATGATTCATTCTAAATGCCTTTCGTGCTTAAATAAAGTGGGTTAAACATTTATTTCATGTTCATAGATCCGATATCCCAGGAGGAAAGTATTCAAAGGCATCAGAAATCCCAATGATAGTTAGGCTAACCATTCCAGTAGTACTAATTAACGTGGAAAGAGCTGCTGTATATGGGAAAACACTGTGTAAAATACTTGGAATTCACAATGAACGAGCTTGAATCACTGGAGAACAGTGACTCAAACTCTGAGAATTCAAAAAGATGGCGGAAATATTTAGGAATGTGTTTGAAACTCCGAGAATACATATCAATAGAGCCTTAGTCTCTGAAGGACACTATTTAATCACAGGGAAATCGTGGTCACAGAGCTGAATAGTTAATGTGGTACTGTGTTCTTTTATCATTCAGTGAAAGGGACTTGCCGTTTCTGGAAGGAAGTTGGTGAAACGCTGGATTCGTTTTCATAGCGCTGATTTAATATTGCGAAAAGATTCAACCTTCTAAGAAATCAAAATGGAAGTTCGGTGAGTTTTCAAAATAGTACTCATGTACCTTTAAGGACCCGGTATGTTACCTGTATTAAAATGTGCAACGTCTCAGAACTCAAAACACCGGTCCGGGGAAATGTGTACGAGTGTTTCTGAAACACTTGGAATAAGTGGTAGAACTGTAACGTCTCTACCGCATGTAGAAATACTGAGAATTTGCATTGAAAGCGCTGTGAAAGCTAGGATAGTCTTTAAAATAGTACTAATTCACTTTTAAAGAGCTGGTATATATGGAAAACGCTGTACATACACTTGGAATTCACAAGAAATGGGCTTGAATCGTGCGACAACAGTGACTCAAACTAGGAGAATTCACCATGATTAGGGAAATGTTTAGCAAAGTGCGCGAGAAACTAGGAATCCGTATTAATAGAGCCTTAATAGCTGAAGCACAATGTTTAATTCCTGCGAAATCGCGCTCAAAGTGCTTAGAACTGAGTTGGAAACTGGTCGCATTTATGTTTCAGTCTAATGAGTTGTCGTTTTTAGAATAAAGTAGGTTAGACATTTAATCCTTCATCGGAGAGGGGATATAACAGGAGAAAAGTATTCCAAAGTATTAGAAATCCAAACGGTAGTTATGCTAACGATTCAAGGAGTAGTAATTAATGTTGGAAGAGCTGGTATATATGGGGAAACACTGTGTGAAACTCTTGGAACTCACAATAAATGAGCTTGAATCACTGGACAACGGTGAATCAAACTCTGGGAATTCACAAAGACTGACTGGTGAAATACGTAGCAATGTGCTTGACAAAGTAGGAATACATTAGCAAAGAACTTCACAATCTGCAGGACAATGGTTAATTACTGCGAAATCGTGTTCACAGAGCTGGGAAGTGAGTTGGCTACTGGTTGCATTTATGATGCAGTCTAAATGAGTTGGCGTTCTTGAAATAAGGTAGGTTAAACATTTAGTTCGTTTTCATAGATCAGATATCACAGCAGGAAAGTATTCCATACTATTAGAAATCCCAATAATAGTTGGGCTAACGAATCAAGGAGTAGCAATTAACATTGAAAGAGCTGGTGTGTGTCAGAAAATACTGTGTAGAAACTCTTGGGATTCACAATGAATGAGCTTGAATCACTGGACAACGGTGAATCTAACTCTGGGAATTCAGAAAGTCTGAGTGGGGTAATATGCAGTGATGTGCTTGGAAAAGTACGAATACATTAGGAAAGAACATTAGAATGTGCAGGACAATGCTTAATTACTGCGAAATCGTATTCACATAGCTGGGAAGTGAGTTGGATACTGGTTGCGTTTATGATTCATTCTAAATGCCTTTCGTGCTTAAATAAAGTGGGTTAAACATTTATTTCATGTTCATAGATCCGATATCCCAGGAGGAAAGTATTCAAAGGCATCAGAAATCCCAATGATAGTTAGGCTAACCATTCCAGTAGTACTAATTAACGTGGAAAGAGCTGCTGTATATGGGAAAACACTGTGTAAAATACTTGGAATTCACAATGAACGAGCTTGAATCACTGGAGAACAGTGACTCAAACTCTGAGAATTCAAAAAGATGGCGGAAATATTTAGGAATGTGTTTGAAACTCCGAGAATACATATCAATAGAGCCTTAGTCTCTGAAGGACACTATTTAATCACAGGGAAATCGTGGTCACAGAGCTGAATAGTTAATGTGGTACTGTGTTCTTTTATCATTCAGTGAAAGGGACTTGCCGTTTCTGGAAGGAAGTTGGTGAAACGCTGGATTCGTTTTCATAGCGCTGATTTAATATTGCGAAAAGATTCAACCTTCTAAGAAATCAAAATGGAAGTTCGGTGAGTTTTCAAAATAGTACTCATGTACCTTTAAGGACCCGGTATGTTACCTGTATTAAAATGTGCAACGTCTCAGAACTCAAAACACCGGTCCGGGGAAATGTGTACGAGTGTTTCTGAAACACTTGGAATAAGTGGTAGAACTGTAACGTCTCTACCGCATGTAGAAATACTGAGAATTTGCATTGAAAGCGCTGTGAAAGCTAGGATAGTCTTTAAAATAGTACTAATTCACTTTTAAAGAGCTGGTATATAGGGAAAACGCTGTACATACACTTGGAATTCACAAGAAATGGGCTTGAATCGTGCGACAACAGTGACTCAAACTAGGAGAATTCACCATGATTAGGGAAATGTTTAGCAAAGTGCGCGAGAAACTAGGAATCCGTATTAATAGAGCCTTAATAGCTGAAGCACAATGTTTAATTCCTGCGAAATCGCGCTCAAAGTGCTTAGAACTGAGTTGGAAACTGGTCGCATTTATGTTTCAGTCTAATGAGTTGTCGTTTTTAGAATAAAGTAGGTTAGACATTTAATCCTTCATCGGAGAGGGGATATAACAGGAGAAAAGTATTCCAAAGTATTAGAAATCCAAACGGTAGTTATGCTAACGATTCAAGGAGTAGTAATTAATGTTGGAAGAGCTGGTATATATGGGGAAACACTGTGTGAAACTCTTGGAACTCACAATAAATGAGCTTGAATCACTGGACAACGGTGAATCAAACTCTGGGAATTCACAAAGACTGACTGGTGAAATACGTAGCAATGTGCTTGACAAAGTAGGAATACATTAGCAAAGAACTTCACAATCTGCAGGACAATGGTTAATTACTGCGAAATCGTGTTCACAGAGCTGGGAAGTGAGTTGGCTACTGGTTGCATTTATGATGCAGTCTAAATGAGTTGGCGTTCTTGAAATAAGGTAGGTTAAACATTTAGTTCGTTTTCATAGATCAGATATCACAGCAGGAAAGTATTCCATACTATTAGAAATCCCAATAATAGTTGGGCTAACGAATCAAGGAGTAGCAATTAACATTGAAAGAGCTGGTGTGTGTCAGAAAATACTGTGTAGAAACTCTTGGGATTCACAATGAATGAGCTTGAATCACTGGACAACGGTGAATCTAACTCTGGGAATTCAGAAAGTCTGAGTGGGGTAATATGCAGTGATGTGCTTGGAAAAGTACGAATACATTAGGAAAGAACATTAGAATGTGCAGGACAATGCTTAATTACTGCGAAATCGTATTCACATAGCTGGGAAGTGAGTTGGATACTGGTTGCGTTTATGATTCATTCTAAATGCCTTTCGTGCTTAAATAAAGTGGGTTAAACATTTATTTCATGTTCATAGATCCGATATCCCAGGAGGAAAGTATTCAAAGGCATCAGAAATCCCAATGATAGTTAGGCTAACCATTCCAGTAGTACTAATTAACGTGGAAAGAGCTGCTGTATATGGGAAAACACTGTGTAAAATACTTGGAATTCACAATGAACGAGCTTGAATCACTGGAGAACAGTGACTCAAACTCTGAGAATTCAAAAAGATGGCGGAAATATTTAGGAATGTGTTTGAAACTCCGAGAATACATATCAATAGAGCCTTAGTCTCTGAAGGACACTATTTAATCACAGGGAAATCGTGGTCACAGAGCTGAATAGTTAATGTGGTACTGTGTTCTTTTATCATTCAGTGAAAGGGACTTGCCATTTCTGGAAGGAAGTTGGTGAAACGCTGGATTCGTTTTCATAGCGCTGATTTAATATTGCGAAAAGATTCAACCTTCTAAGAAATCAAAATGGAAGTTCGGTGAGTTTTCAAAATAGTACTCATGTACCTTTAAGGACCCGGTATGTTACCTGTATTAAAATGTGCAACGTCTCAGAACTCAAAACACCGGTCCGGGGAAATGTGTACGAGTGTTTCTGAAACACTTGGAATAAGTGGTAGAACTGTAACGTCTCTACCGCATGTAGAAATACTGAGAATTTGCATTGAAAGCGCTGTGAAAGCTAGGATAGTCTTTAAAATAGTACTAATTCACTTTTAAAGAGCTGGTATATAGGGAAAACGCTGTACATACACTTGGAATTCACAAGAAATGGGCTTGAATCGTGCGACAACAGTGACTCAAACTAGGAGAATTCACCATGATTAGGGAAATGTTTAGCAAAGTGCGCGAGAAACTAGGAATCCGTATTAATAGAGCCTTAATAGCTGAAGCACAATGTTTAATTCCTGCGAAATCGCGCTCAAAGTGCTTAGAACTGAGTTGGAAACTGGTCGCATTTATGTTTCAGTCTAATGAGTTGTCGTTTTTAGAATAAAGTAGGTTAGACATTTAATCCTTCATCGGAGAGGGGATATAACAGGAGAAAAGTATTCCAAAGTATTAGAAATCCAAACGGTAGTTAGGCTAACGATTCAAGGAGTAGTAATTAACGTTGGAAGAGCTGGTATATATGGGGAAACACTGTGTGAAACTCTTGGAACTCACAATAAATGAGCTTGAATCACTGGACAACGGTGAATCAAACTCTGGGAATTCACAAAGACTGACTGGTGAAATACGTAGCAATGTGCTTGACAAAGTAGGAATACATTAGCAAAGAACTTCACAATCTGCAGGACAATGGTTAATTACTGCGAAATCGTGTTCACAGAGCTGGGAAGTGAGTTGGCTACTGGTTGCATTTATGATGCAGTCTAAATGAGTTGGCGTTCTTGAAATAAGGTAGGTTAAACATTTAGTTCGTTTTCATAGATCAGATATCACAGCAGGAAAGTATTCCATACTATTAGAAATCCCAATAATAGTTGGGCTAACGAATCAAGGAGTAGCAATTAACATTGAAAGAGCTGGTGTGTGTCAGAAAATACTGTGTAGAAACTCTTGGGATTCACAATGAATGAGCTTGAATCACTGGACAACGGTGAATCTAACTCTGGGAATTCAGAAAGTCTGAGTGGGGTAATATGCAGTGATGTGCTTGGAAAAGTACGGATACATTAGGAAAGAACGTTAGAATGTGCAGGACAATGCTTAATTACTGCGAAATCGTATTCACATAGCTGGGAAGTGAGTTGGATACTGGTTGCGTTTATGATTCATTCTAAATGCCTTTCGTGCTTAAATAAAGTGGGTTAAACATTTATTTCATGTTCATAGATCCGATATCCCAGGAGGAAAGTATTCAAAGGCATCAGAAATCCCAATGATAGTTAGGCTAACCATTCCAGTAGTACTAATTAACGTGGAAAGAGCTGCTGTATATGGGAAAACACTGTGTAAAATACTTGGAATTCACAATGAACGAGCTTGAATCACTGGAGAACAGTGACTCAAACTCTGAGAATTCAAAAAGATGGCGGAAATATTTAGGAATGTGTTTGAAACTCCGAGAATACATATCAATAGAGCCTTAGTCTCTGAAGGACACTATTTAATCACAGGGAAATCGTGGTCACAGAGCTGAATAGTTAATGTGGTACTGTGTTCTTTTATCATTCAGTGAAAGGGACTTGCCGTTTCTGGAAGGAAGTTGGTGAAACGCTGGATTCGTTTTCATAGCGCTGATTTAATATTGCGAAAAGATTCAACCTTCTAAGAAATCAAAATGGAAGTTCGGTGAGTTTTCAAAATAGTACTCATGTACCTTTAAGGACCCGGTATGTTACCTGTATTAAAATGTGCAACGTCTCAGAACTCAAAACACCGGTCCGGGGAAATGTGTACGAGTGTTTCTGAAACACTTGGAATAAGTGGTAGAACTGTAACGTCTCTACCGCATGTAGAAATACTGAGAATTTGCATTGAAAGCGCTGTGAAAGCTAGGATAGTCTTTAAAATAGTACTAATTCACTTTTAAAGAGCTGGTATATATGGAAAACGCTGTACATACACTTGGAATTCACAAGAAATGGGCTTGAATCGTGCGACAACAGTGACTCAAACTAGGAGAATTCACCATGATTAGGGAAATGTTTAGCAAAGTGCGCGAGAAACTAGGAATCCGTATTAATAGAGCCTTAATAGCTGAAGCACAATGTTTAATGCCTGCGAAATCGCGCTCAAAGTGCTTAGAACTGAGTTGGAAACTGGTCGCATTTATGTTTCAGTCTAATGAGTTGTCGTTTTTAGAATAAAGTAGGTTAGACATTTAATCCTTCATCGGAGAGGGGATATAACAGGAGAAAAGTATTCCAAAGTATTAGAAATCCAAACGGTAGTTATGCTAACGATTCAAGGAGTAGTAATTAATGTTGGAAGAGCTGGTATATATGGGGAAACACTGTGTGAAACTCTTGGAACTCACAATAAATGAGCTTGAATCACTGGACAACGGTGAATCAAACTCTGGGAATTCACAAAGACTGACTGGTGAAATACGTAGCAATGTGCTTGACAAAGTAGGAATACATTAGCAAAGAACTTCACAATCTGCAGGACAATGGTTAATTACTGCGAAATCGTGTTCACAGAGCTGGGAAGTGAGTTGGCTACTGGTTGCATTTATGATGCAGTCTAAATGAGTTGGCGTTCTTGAAATAAGGTAGGTTAAACATTTAGTTCGTTTTCATAGATCAGATATCACAGCAGGAAAGTATTCCATACTATTAGAAATCCCAATAATAGTTGGGCTAACGAATCAAGGAGTAGCAATTAACATTGAAAGAGCTGGTGTGTGTCAGAAAATACTGTGTAGAAACTCTTGGGATTCACAATGAATGAGCTTGAATCACTGGACAACGGTGAATCTAACTCTGGGAATTCAGAAAGTCTGAGTGGGGTAATATGCAGTGATGTGCTTGGAAAAGTACGAATACATTAGGAAAGAACATTAGAATGTGCAGGACAATGCTTAATTACTGCGAAATCGTATTCACATAGCTGGGAAGTGAGTTGGATACTGGTTGCGTTTATGATTCATTCTAAATGCCTTTCGTGCTTAAATAAAGTGGGTTAAACATTTATTTCATGTTCATAGATCCGATATCCCAGGAGGAAAGTATTCAAAGGCATCAGAAATCCCAATGATAGTTAGGCTAACCATTCCAGTAGTACTAATTAACGTGGAAAGAGCTGCTGTATATGGGAAAACACTGTGTAAAATACTTGGAATTCACAATGAACGAGCTTGAATCACTGGAGAACAGTGACTCAAACTCTGAGAATTCAAAAAGATGGCGGAAATATTTAGGAATGTGTTTGAAACTCCGAGAATACATATCAATAGAGCCTTAGTCTCTGAAGGACACTATTTAATCACAGGGAAATCGTGGTCACAGAGCTGAATAGTTAATGTGGTACTGTGTTCTTTTATCATTCAGTGAAAGGGACTTGCCATTTCTGGAAGGAAGTTGGTGAAACGCTGGATTCGTTTTCATAGCGCTGATTTAATATTGCGAAAAGATTCAACCTTCTAAGAAATCAAAATGGAAGTTCGGTGAGTTTTCAAAATAGTACTCATGTACCTTTAAGGACCCGGTATGTTACCTGTATTAAAATGTGCAACGTCTCAGAACTCAAAACACCGGTCCGGGGAAATGTGTACGAGTGTTTCTGAAACACTTGGAATAAGTGGTAGAACTGTAACGTCTCTACCGCATGTAGAAATACTGAGAATTTGCATTGAAAGCGCTGTGAAAGCTAGGATAGTCTTTAAAATAGTACTAATTCACTTTTAAAGAGCTGGTATATATGGAAAACGCTGTACATACACTTGGAATTCACAAGAAATGGGCTTGAATCGTGCGACAACAGTGACTCAAACTAGGAGAATTCACCATGATTAGGGAAATGTTTAGCAAAGTGCGCGAGAAACTAGGAATCCGTATTAATAGAGCCTTAATAGCTGAAGCACAATGTTTAATTCCTGCGAAATCGCGCTCAAAGTGCTTAGAACTGAGTTGGAAACTGGTCGCATTTATGTTTCAGTCTAATGAGTTGTCGTTTTTAGAATAAAGTAGGTTAGACATTTAATCCTTCATCGGAGAGGGGATATAACAGGAGAAAAGTATTCCAAAGTATTAGAAATCCAAACGGTAGTTAGGCTAACGATTCAAGGAGTAGTAATTAACGTTGGAAGAGCTGGTATATATGGGGAAACACTGTGTGAAACTCTTGGAACTCACAATAAATGAGCTTGAATCACTGGACAACGGTGAATCAAACTCTGGGAATTCACAAAGACTGACTGGTGAAATACGTAGCAATGTGCTTGACAAAGTAGGAATACATTAGCAAAGAACTTCACAATCTGCAGGACAATGGTTAATTACTGCGAAATGGTGTTCACAGAGCTGGGAAGTGAGTTGGCTACTGGTTGCATTTATGATGCAGTCTAAATGAGTTGGCGTTGTTGAAATAAGGTAGGTTAAACATTTAGTTCGTTTTCATAGATCAGATATCACAGCAGGAAAGTATTCCATACTATTAGAAATCCCAATAATAGTTGGGCTAACGAATCAAGGAGTAGCAATTAACATTGAAAGAGCTGGTGTGTGTCAGAAAATACTGTGTAGAAACTCTTGGGATTCACAATGAATGAGCTTGAATCACTGGACAACGGTGAATCTAACTCTGGGAATTCAGAAAGTCTGAGTGGGGTAATATGCAGTGATGTGCTTGGAAAAGTACGGATACATTAGGAAAGAACGTTAGAATGTGCAGGACAATGCTTAATTACTGCGAAATCGTATTCACATAGCTGGGAAGTGAGTTGGATACTGGTTGCGTTTATGATTCATTCTAAATGCCTTTCGTGCTTAAATAAAGTGGGTTAAACATTTATTTCATGTTCATAGATCCGATATCCCAGGAGGAAAGTATTCAAAGGCATCAGAAATCCCAATGATAGTTAGGCTAACCATTCCAGTAGTACTAATTAACGTGGAAAGAGCTGCTGTATATGGGAAAACACTGTGTAAAATACTTGGAATTCACAATGAACGAGCTTGAATCACTGGAGAACAGTGACTCAAACTCTGAGAATTCAAAAAGATGGCGGAAATATTTAGGAATGTGTTTGAAACTCCGAGAATACATATCAATAGAGCCTTAGTCTCTGAAGGACACTATTTAATCACAGGGAAATCGTGGTCACAGAGCTGAATAGTTAATGTGGTACTGTGTTCTTTTATCATTCAGTGAAAGGGACTTGCCGTTTCTGGAAGGAAGTTGGTGAAACGCTGGATTCGTTTTCATAGCGCTGATTTAATATTGCGAAAAGATTCAACCTTCTAAGAAATCAAAATGGAAGTTCGGTGAGTTTTCAAAATAGTACTCATGTACCTTTAAGGACCCGGTATGTTACCTGTATTAAAATGTGCAACGTCTCAGAACTCAAAACACCGGTCCGGGGAAATGTGTACGAGTGTTTCTGAAACACTTGGAATAAGTGGTAGAACTGTAACGTCTCTACCGCATGTAGAAATACTGAGAATTTGCATTGAAAGCGCTGTGAAAGCTAGGATAGTCTTTAAAATAGTACTAATTCACTTTTAAAGAGCTGGTATATATGGAAAACGCTGTACATACACTTGGAATTCACAAGAAATGGGCTTGAATCGTGCGACAACAGTGACTCAAACTAGGAGAATTCACCATGATTAGGGAAATGTTTAGCAAAGTGCGCGAGAAAATAGGAATCCGTATTAATAGAGCCTTAATAGCTGAAGCACAATGTTTAATTACTGCGAAATTGCGCTCCAAGTGCTCAGAACTGAGTTGGAAACTGGTCGCATTTATGTTTCAGTCTAATGAGTTGTCGTTTTTAGAGTAAAGTAGGTTAGACATTTAATCCTTTATCGGAGAGGGGATATAACAGGAGAAAAGTATTCCAAAGTATTAGAAATCCAAACGGTAGTTAGGCTAACGATTCAAGGAGTAGTAATTAACGTTGGAAGAGCTGGTATATATGGGGAAACACTGTGTAAAACTCTTGGAACTCACAATAAATGAGCTTGAATCACTGGACAACGGTGAATCAAACTCTGGGGATTCACAAAGACTGACTGGTGAAATACGTAGTAATGTGCTTGACAAAGTAGGAATACATTAGCAAAGAACTTTACAATCTGCAGGACAATGATTAATTACTGCGAAATGGTGTTCACAGAGCTGGGAAGTGAGTTGGCTACTGGTTGCATTTATGATGCAGTCTAAATGAGTTGGCGTTGTTGAAATAAGGTAGGTTAAACATTTAGTTCGTTTTCATAGATCAGATATCACTGCAGGAAAGTATTCCATACTATTAGAAATCCCAATAATAGTTGGGCTAACGAATCAAGGAGTAGCAATTAACATTGAAAGAGCTGGTGTGTGTCAGAAAATACTGTGTAGAAACTCTTGGGATTCACAATGAATGAACTTGAATCACTGGACAACGGTGAAACTAACTCTGGGAATTCAGAAAGTCTGAGTGGGGTAATATGCAGTGATGTGCTTGGAAAAGTACGAATACATTAGGAAAGAACGTTAGAATGTGCAGGACAATGCTTAATTACTGCGAAATCGTATTCACATAGCTGGGAAGTGAGTTGGATACTGGTTGCGTTTATGATTCATTCTAAATGCCTTTCGTGCTTAAATAAAGTGGGTTAAACATTTATTTCATGTTCATAGATCCGATATCCCAGGAGGAAAGTATTCAAAGGCATCAGAAATCCCAATGATAGTTAGGCTAACCATTCCAGTAGTACTAATTAACGTGGAAAGAGCTGCTGTATATGGGAAAACACTGTGTAAAATACTTGGAATTCACAATGAACGAGCTTGAATCACTGGAGAACAGTGACTCAAACTCTGAGAATTCAAAAAGATGGCGGAAATATTTAGGAATGTGTTTGAAACTCCGAGAATACATATCAATAGAGCCTTAGTCTCTGAAGGACACTATTTAATCACAGGGAAATCGTGGTCACAGAGCTGAATAGTTAATGTGGTACTGTGTTCTTTTATCATTCAGTGAAAGGGACTTGCCGTTTCTGGAAGGAAGTTGGTGAAACGCTGGATTCGTTTTCATAGCGCTGATTTAATATTGCGAAAAGATTCAACCTTCTAAGAAATCAAAATGGAAGTTCGGTGAGTTTTCAAAATAGTACTCATGTACCTTTAAGGACCCGGTATGTTACCTGTATTAAAATGTGCAACGTCTCAGAACTCAAAACACCGGTCCGGGGAAATGTGTACGAGTGTTTCTGAAACACTTGGAATAAGTGGTAGAACTGTAACGTCTCTTCCGCATGTAGAAATACTGAGAATTTGCATTGAAAGCGCTGTGAAAGCTAGGATAGTCTTTAAAATAGTACTAATTCACTTTTAAAGAGCTGGTATATATGGAAAACGCTGTACATACACTTGGAATTCACAAGAAATGGGCTTGAATCGTGCGACAACAGTGACTCAAACTAGGAGAATTCACCATGATTAGGGAAATGTTTAGCAAAGTGCGCGAGAAACTAGGAATCCGTATTAATAGAGCCTTAATAGCTGAAGCACAATGTTTAATTCCTGCGAAATTGCGCTCAAAGTGCTTAGAACTGAGTTGGAAACTGGTCGCATTTATGTTTCAGTCTAATGAGTTGTCGTTTTTAGAATAAAGTAGGTTAGACATTTAATCCTTCATCGGAGAGGGGATATAACAGGAGAAAAGTATTCCAAAGTATTAGAAATCCAAACGGTAGTTAGGCTAACGATTCAAGGAGTAATAATTAACGTTGGAAGAGCTGGTATATATGGGGAAACACTGTGTGAAACTCTTGGAACTCACAATAAATGAGCTTGAATCACTGGACAACGGTGAATCAAACTCTGGGAATTCACAAAGACTGACTGGTGAAATACGTAGCAATGTGCTTGACAAAGTAGGAATACATTAGCAAAGAACTTCACAATCTGCAGGACAATGGTTAATTACTGCGAAATCGTGTTCACAGAGCTGGGAAGTGAGTTGGCTACTGGTTGCATTTATGATGCAGTCTAAATGAGTTGGCGTTCTTGAAATAAGGTAGGTTAAACATTTAGTTCGTTTTCATAGATCAGATATCACAGCAGGAAAGTATTCCATACTATTAGAAATCCCAATAATAGTTGGGCTAACGAATCAAGGAGTAGCAATTAACATTGAAAGAGCTGGTGTGTGTCAGAAAATACTGTGTAGAAACTCTTGGGATTCACAATGAATGAGCTTGAATCACTGGACAACGGTGAATCTAACTCTGGGAATTCAGAAAGTCTGAGTGGGGTAATATGCAGTGATGTGCTTGGAAAAGTACGAATACATTAGGAAAGAACGTTAGAATGTGCAGGACAATGCTTAATTACTGCAAAATCGTATTCACATAGCTGGGAAGTGAGTTGGATACTGGTTGCGTTTATGATTCATTCTAAATGCCTTTCGTGCTTAAATAAAGTGGGTTAAACATTTATTTCATGTTCATAGATCCGATATCCCAGGAGGAAAGTATTCAAAGGCATCAGAAATCCCAATGATAGTTAGGCTAACCATTCCAGTAGTACTAATTAACGTGGAAAGAGCTGCTGTATATGGGAAAACACTGTGTAAAATACTTGGAATTCACAATGAACGAGCTTGAATCACTGGAGAACAGTGACTCAAACTCTGAGAATTCAAAAAGATGGCGGAAATATTTAGGAATGTGTTTGAAACTCCGAGAATACATATCAATAGAGCCTTAGTCTCTGAAGGACACTATTTAATCACAGGGAAATCGTGGTCACAGAGCTGAATAGTTAATGTGGTACTGTGTTCTTTTATCATTCAGTGAAAGGGACTTGCCGTTTCTGGAAGGAAGTTGGTGAAACGCTGGATTCGTTTTCATAGCGCTGATTTAATATTGCGAAAAGATTCAACCTTCTAAGAAATCAAAATGGAAGTTCGGTGAGTTTTCAAAATAGTACTCATGTACCTTTAAGGACCCGGTATGTTACCTGTATTAAAATGTGCAACGTCTCAGAACTCAAAACACCGGTCCGGGGATGTGTACGAGTGTTTCTGAAACACTTGGAATAAGTGGTAGAACTGTAACGTCTCTACCGCATGTAGAAATACTGAGAATTTGCATTGAAAGCGCTGTGAAAGCTAGGATAGTCTTTAAAATAGTACTAATTCACTTTTAAAGAGCTGGTATATATGGAAAACGCTGTACATACACTTGGAATTCACAAGAAATGGGCTTGAATCGTGCGACAACAGTGACTCAAACTAGGAGAATTCACCATGATTAGGGAAATGTTTAGCAAAGTGCGCGAGAAACTAGGAATCCGTATTAATAGAGCCTTAATAGCTGAAGCACAATGTTTAATTCCTGCGAAATCGCGCTCAAAGTGCTTAGAACTGAGTTGGAAACTGGTCGCATTTATGTTTCAGTCTAATGAGTTGTCGTTTTTAGAATAAAGTAGGTTAGACATTTAATCCTTCATCGGAGAGGGGATATAACAGGAGAAAAGTATTCCAAAGTATTAGAAATCCAAACGGTAGTTAGGCTAACGATTCAAGGAGTAGTAATTAACGTTGGAAGAGCTGGTATATATGGGGAAACACTGTGTGAAACTCTTGGAACTCACAATAAATGAGCTTGAATCACTGGACAACGGTGAATCAAACTCTGCGAATTCACAAAGACTGACTGGTGAAATACGTAGCAATGTGCTTGACAAAGTAGGAATACATTAGCAAAGAACTTCACAATCTGCAGGACAATGGTTAATTACTGCGAAATCGTGTTCACAGAGCTGGGAAGTGAGTTGGCTACTGGTTGCATTTATGATGCAGTCTAAATGAGTTGGCGTTCTTGAAATAAGGTAGGTTAAACATTTAGTTCGTTTTCATAGATCAGATATCACAGCAGGAAAGTATTCCATACTATTAGAAATCCCAATAATAGTTGGGCTAACGAATCAAGGAGTAGCAATTAACATTGAAAGAGCTGGTGTGTGTCAGAAAATACTGTGTAGAAACTCTTGGGATTCACAATGAATGAGCTTGAATCACTGGACAACGGTGAATCTAACTCTGGGAATTCAGAAAGTCTGAGTGGGGTAATATGCAGTGATGTGCTTGGAAAAGTACGAATACATTAGGAAAGAACGGTAGAATGTGCAGGACAATGCTTAATTACTGCAAAATCGTATTCACATAGCTGGGAAGTGAGTTGGATACTGGTTGCGTTTATGATTCATTCTAAATGCCTTTCGTGCTTAAATAAAGTGGGTTAAACATTTATTTCATGTTCATAGATCCGATATCCCAGGAGGAAAGTATTCAAAGGCATCAGAAATCCCAATGATAGTTAGGCTAACCATTCCAGTAGTACTAATTAACGTGGAAAGAGCTGCTGTATATGGGAAAACACTGTGTAAAATACTTGGAATTCACAATGAACGAGCTTGAATCACTGGAGAACAGTGACTCAAACTCTGAGAATTCAAAAAGATGGCGGAAATATTTAGGAATGTGTTTGAAACTCCGAGAATACATATCAATAGAGCCTTAGTCTCTGAAGGACACTATTTAATCACAGGGAAATCGTGGTCACAGAGCTGAATAGTTAATGTGGTACTGTGTTCTTTTATCATTCAGTGAAAGGGACTTGCCGTTTCTGGAAGGAAGTTGGTGAAACGCTGGATTCGTTTTCATAGCGCTGATTTAATATTGCGAAAAGATTCAACCTTCTAAGAAATCAAAATGGAAGTTCGGTGAGTTTTCAAAATAGTACTCATGTACCTTTAAGGACCCGGTATGTTACCTGTATTAAAATGTGCAACGTCTCAGAACTCAAAACACCGGTCCGGGGATGTGTACGAGTGTTTCTGAAACACTTGGAATAAGTGGTAGAACTGTAACGTCTCTACCGCATGTAGAAATACTGAGAATTTGCATTGAAAGCGCTGTGAAAGCTAGGATAGTCTTTAAAATAGTACTAATTCACTTTTAAAGAGCTGGTATATATGGAAAACGCTGTACATACACTTGGAATTCACAAGAAATGGGCTTGAATCGTGCGACAACAGTGACTCAAACTAGGAGAATTCACCATGATTAGGGAAATGTTTAGCAAAGTGCGCGAGAAACTAGGAATCCGTATTAATAGAGCCTTAATAGCTGAAGCACAATGTTTAATTCCTGCGAAATCGCGCTCAAAGTGCTTAGAACTGAGTTGGAAACTGGTCGCATTTATGTTTCAGTCTAATGAGTTGTCGTTTTTAGAATAAAGTAGGTTAGACATTTAATCCTTCATCGGAGAGGGGATATAACAGGAGAAAAGTATTCCAAAGTATTAGAAATCCAAACGGTAGTTAGGCTAACGATTCAAGGAGTAGTAATTAACGTTGGAAGAGCTGGTATATATGGGGAAACACTGTGTGAAACTCTTGGAACTCACAATAAATGAGCTTGAATCACTGGACAACGGTGAATCAAACTCTGCGAATTCACAAAGACTGACTGGTGAAATACGTAGCAATGTGCTTGACAAAGTAGGAATACATTAGCAAAGAACTTCACAATCTGCAGGACAATGGTTAATTACTGCGAAATCGTGTTCACAGAGCTGGGAAGTGAGTTGGCTACTGGTTGCATTTATGATGCAGTCTAAATGAGTTGGCGTTCTTGAAATAAGGTAGGTTAAACATTTAGTTCGTTTTCATAGATCAGATATCACAGCAGGAAAGTATTCCATACTATTAGAAATCCCAATAATAGTTGGGCTAACGAATCAAGGAGTAGCAATTAACATTGAAAGAGCTGGTGTGTGTCAGAAAATACTGTGTAGAAACTCTTGGGATTCACAATGAATGAGCTTGAATCACTGGACAACGGTGAATCTAACTCTGGGAATTCAGAAAGTCTGAGTGGGGTAATATGCAGTGATGTGCTTGGAAAAGTACGAATACATTAGGAAAGAACGTTAGAATGTGCAGGACAATGCTTAATTACTGCAAAATCGTATTCACATAGCTGGGAAGTGAGTTGGATACTGGTTGCGTTTATGATTCATTCTAAATGCCTTTCGTGCTTAAATAAAGTGGGTTAAACATTTATTTCATGTTCATAGATCCGATATCCCAGGAGGAAAGTATTCAAAGGCATCAGAAATCCCAATGATAGTTAGGCTAACCATTCCAGTAGTACTAATTAACGTGGAAAGAGCTGCTGTATATGGGAAAACACTGTGTAAAATACTTGGAATTCACAATGAACGAGCTTGAATCACTGGAGAACAGTGACTCAAACTCTGAGAATTCAAAAAGATGGCGGAAATATTTAGGAATGTGTTTGAAACTCCGAGAATACATATCAATAGAGCCTTAGTCTCTGAAGGACACTATTTAATCACAGGGAAATCGTGGTCACAGAGCTGAATAGTTAATGTGGTACTGTGTTCTTTTATCATTCAGTGAAAGGGACTTGCCGTTTCTGGAAGGAAGTTGGTGAAACGCTGGATTCGTTTTCATAGCGCTGATTTAATATTGCGAAAAGATTCAACCTTCTAAGAAATCAAAATGGAAGTTCGGTGAGTTTTCAAAATAGTACTCATGTACCTTTAAGGACCCGGTATGTTACCTGTATTAAAATGTGCAACGTCTCAGAACTCAAAACACCGGTCCGGGGAAATGTGTACGAGTGTTTCTGAAACACTTGGAATAAGTGGTAGAACTGTAACGTCTCTACCGCATGTAGAAATACTGAGAATTTGCATTGAAAGCGCTGTGAAAGCTAGGATAGTCTTTAAAATAGTACTAATTCACTTTTAAAGAGCTGGTATATATGGAAAACGCTGTACATACACTTGGAATTCACAAGAAATGGGCTTGAATCGTGCGACAACAGTGACTCAAACTAGGAGAATTCACCATGATTAGGGAAATGTTTAGCAAAGTGCGCGAGAAACTAGGAATCCGTATTAATAGAGCCTTAATAGCTGAAGCACAATGTTTAATTCCTGCGAAATCGCGCTCAAAGTGCTTAGAACTGAGTTGGAAACTGGTCGCATTTATGTTTCAGTCTAATGAGTTGTCGTTTTTAGAATAAAGTAGGTTAGACATTTAATCCTTCATCGGAGAGGGGATATAACAGGAGAAAAGTATTCCAAAGTATTAGAAATCCAAACGGTAGTTAGGCTAACGATTCAAGGAGTAGTAATTAACGTTGGAAGAGCTGGTATATATGGGGAAACACTGTGTGAAACTCTTGGAACTCACAATAAATGAGCTTGAATCACTGGACAACGGTGAATCAAACTCTGGGAATTCACAAAGACTGACTGGTGAAATACGTAGCAATGTGCTTGACAAAGTAGGAATACATTAGCAAAGAACTTCACAATCTGCAGGACAATGATTAATTACTGCGAAATCGTGTTCACAGAGCTGGGAAGTGAGTTGGCTACTGGTTGCATTTATGATGCAGTCTAAATGAGTTGGCGTTCTTGAAATAAGGTAGGTTAAACATTTAGTTCGTTTTCATAGATCAGATATCACAGCAGGAAAGTATTCCATACTATTAGAAATCCCAATAATAGTTGGGCTAACGAATCAAGGAGTAGCAATTAACATTGAAAGAGCTGGTGTGTGTAAGAAAATACTGTGTAGAAACTCTTGGGATTCACAATGAATGAGCTTGAATCACTGGACAACGGTGAATCTAACTCTGGGAATTCAGAAAGTTTGACTGCTGTAATATGCAGTGATGTGCTTGGAAAAGTACGAATACATTAAGAAAGAACTTTAGAATGTGCAGGACAATGTTTAATTACTGCGAAATCGTATTCACATAGCTGGGAAGTGAGTTGGATACTGGTTGCATTTATGATTCATTCTAAATGCCTTTCGTGCTTAAATAAAGTGGGTTAAACAGGAGGAAAAATGGCGGCGGAATAGAAGGACGTGTCCTGAGCCTTCTCCTGGAGCAAATAGAGGAGGCAGCTGAGACGAGCGGAATCCAGCCCAAATTGGCGAAGGAGGCACAGCTGGTGAGACAGTTTGCAGCTGGGAAGAGCAGGGATCCCCCGGATAAAGGTAAAATCAAAGATCTAGGCAGTAGAATCTCCCGGACCTCTGTGCCCAGAAGGTCAGGGAGAAACTACACAGTGCCAAGCCGCGTCCCTGAGGACAGGCAAGGTCTGAAGGATTTTAGACCATAGAGTCTGGATTTGGGATCTGAGCTCAAAGGCAGCCTTTAAGAGCTGCCGGACCGCGGAGTGCCAGCAAGAGAGGAACTGGCAGAGACGCGGTCCTTCCTCGCCCTGGGGCCTGCGCTTTTCCCCACTGAACCTAGTTCGTGGGACCTTTTGGAGACAGGCGCTTACCTGTGACAGAAGTGAGGGAGAAGGGGTAGAGTTGTGGAACCTGGGCAGAGTGGGCAACGGACGGTCCAGGAGAAGTGGTAGCAAGTCTGGTGCTGAGTCATAGCTAAGCCCACAGAATCCATTTTCTCCTGAGAGATAGCCCCTCCCCCCAGTCTCCAGGCAACCAATATAGCCACACCCAGATTCCACCCTGATTAACACCAAGGAATCTGAATACTCCCTGAGGCCATAGGATCTACTCTAAAGAGAAGTCTTTAGAAGCTAAGCACCTCAATTACACTAGATAACCAAGCCCAGGAGAACAGATTTCACCAGTAGCACCATCACCAAAAGAACCTGGGTAGCAAAGCAATTGGATCTACAATTAAAACATTTCAGGAAAACATGGGGAGACAAAAAAGCAATACCCAAAGGAAAGAAAAAGAGGAATCACCAGAAAGGGAGTTAAATGAAATTGAGGCTAGCAGCTTAACAGAGAGAGAATTCAGAGTAATGGTTCTAAGGATGTTTAAACGGATGGATGACAAATACACACAACTCAATGAAAACTACAAGGAACTGAATGAAAATGTCACCAACATGAAAAGAAACCAAGAGGAGATGAAGAACGACATAGCTGCAATAAAGAACACATTGGAAGGCTTAAACAGTAGACTAGAAGAGGCTGAGGACCGCATCAGTGAATTAGAAGACAAGGTAGGAAAACACACACAAACACAGCAGCAAATGGAAAGAAGACTTAAAAAGCAAGAGGAGAGCCTAAGGGAGCTTTGGGACAACACAAAACGAAACAATATTAGAATAATAGGGATACCAGAAGGAGAGGAAGAGAAGCAAGGAATAGAAAACCTGTTTGAAGAAATAATGACGGAGAACTTCCCTGATATTGGCAAGAAAAAAACTATGCAAGTCCAAGAAGTACATAGAGTCCCAAACAAGTTGAACCCCAAAAGACCAACACCAAGACACATCATAATTAAATTGGCGAATACCAATGACAAAGTAAGAATCTTAAAGGCTGCCAGAGAGAGACAGAAAGTTACCTACAAGGGATCTCCTATTAGAATATCAACTGATTTCTCAACAGAAACACACCAGGCCAGAAGGGAATGGAATGAAATATTCAAAGTGATGCAAAGCAAGGGTCTGAATCCAAGAATACTATACCCAGCAAGGTTATCATTCAAAATTGAAGGGGGAATCAGGAGCTTCACAGACAAAAAAGGACTAAGAGAGTTTATCACTACCAAGCCAGCAATGCAAGAAATGCTGAAGGGACTGCTGTAAAAAGAAGAAAGAGAAAGGCAAAAAGAAACACAAACACTAAGGGGGAAAATATGACAACAAACATGTACTTGTCAATAATAACATTAAACGTAAATGGATTAAATGCACCAATCAAAAGACATAGGGTAGCTGAATGGATAAGAAAACATGACCCATATATTTGCTGTCTACAAGAGACTCACCTCAGAGCAAAGGATTCACACAGACTGAGAGTGAAGGGATGGAAAAATATTTTTCAAGCAAATGGAAATGAGAAAAAAGCTGGGGTAGCAATACTTATATCTGATAAAATAGACCTCAAAGTAAAGGCCATAACAAGAGATAAGGAAGGCCACTACATAATACTAAAGGGAGCAATTCAACAAGAAGATATAACTCTGGTAAACATATATGCACCCAACGCAGGAGCACCCAAATACATAAAAAAACTCCTGGAAGAGATCAAGGGAGAGATCAACAACAATACAATCATAGTAGGAGACTTTAATACACCACTGACATCACTGGATAAATCCTCCAGACAAAAAATCAGCAAAGAAATAGCAATTCTAAATGACACACTAGATCAGATGGACCTAATTGACATCTTCAGAGCATTTCACCCCAAAGCCTCGGAATATACGTTCTTCTCAAGTGCCCATGGGACATTTACAAAAATAGACCACATATTGGGTCACAAACAAAGCCTCCCTAAATTCAAAAAGATTGAAATCCTATCAAGCATATTCTCAGACCACAATGGCATAATATTAGAAATAAACTATAATAAAAACATTCCCAAAAATTCAAACACGTGGAAACTGAATAGCATGCTATTAAACAATGATTGGGTGATCAACGAGATCAAAGAAGAAATTAAAAACATCCTGGAGAATAATGACAATAAAAACACAACAATGCAAATGCTATGGGACACAATAAAAGCAGTCTTGAGAGGGAAGTTTATAGCTCTACAGGCCTACCTCAAAAAACAAGAAAAAATGGTAATAAATCTTCTAACTCAACAACTCAAAGAATTAGAAAGAGAGCAACAAGAAAAGCCCACAGTGAGCAAGAAGGAAGGACATAATAAAGATCAGAGCAGAAATGAATGACATAGAGACCAAAAAAAACAATACACAGGATCAACAAAACCAAGAGCTGGTTCTTTGAAAGGATAAACAAGATTGATGAACCTCTAGCCAGGCTCACCAAGAAGCAAAGAGAGAGGACCCAAATAAACAAAATCAGAAATGAAAGAGGTGAAATAACAACAGACCCCAGAGAAATACAAAGGATTGTTAAAAAATACTATGAACAACTCTATTCTAACAAACTACACAATCTGGAGGAAATGGACACATTCCTAGAAAAATACAACCTTCCAAAACTCACACAAGAAGATTCTAAGAATCTCAATAGGCTGATAACTATGGAAGAAATTGAAGCAGTCATCAAAAAGCTTCCAGCAAACAAAAGCCCAGTGCCTGATGGATTCACAGCGGAGTTTTACCAAACATTCAAGGAAGAACTAAAACCTATCCTCCTCAGACTATTCCAGAAAATTCAAGAAGAAGGAACACTTCCAAACTCCTTCTATGAGGCCAGCATCACCCTAATACCAAAACCAGACAAAGACAACACAATGAAAGAGAATTATAGGCCAATATCCCTCATGAACATAGATGCCAAAATCCTCAACAAAATTCTAGCAAATCGAATCCAGCAGTACATCAGAAAGATTATACACCATGACCAAGTAGGATTTATCCCAGGGATGCAAGGATGGTACAATATTCGCAAATCAATAAACGTGATACATCACATAAACAAATTGAGAGATAAAAATCACATAGTCATATCAATTGATGCAGAAAAAGCATTTGATAAAATCCAACACCCTTTCTTGATAAAAACTCTCAGCAAGGTGGGAATAGAAGGATCATACCTGAACATAATAAAAGCCATATACGACAAACCCACAGCCAACATCATACTCAATGGGCAAAAACTAAAACCATTTCCCCTAAGAACAGGAACAAGACAGGGATGCCCACTCTCACCACTCCTGTTTAATATAGTGATGGAAGTACTAGTCATTGCAATCAGACAAGAAGAAGAAATAAAAGGCATTCAAATTGGAAAAGAAGAAGTAAAACTGTCCTTATTCGCAGATGACATGATACTGTACATAGAAAACCCTAAAGACTCCATAAAAAAATTATTAGACTTAATAACTGAATTCGGTAATGTAGCAGGATACAAAATTAATGCCAAGAAATCTATGGCATTTCTATACACCAATAATGAACTTACAGAAAGAGAGACTAAAAAAACAATCCCATTTACCATCGCACCAAAAAAATTAAGATACTTAGGAATAAACTTAACTAAAGAGGTAAAAGACCTATACGTAGAAAACTACACGACACTGAAAAAAGAGATAGAGGAAGACATAAACAGATGGAAGAACATACCATGTTCATGGATTGGTAGAATCAACATCATCAAAATGTCCATACTACCCAAAGCAATCTATAAATTCAATGCTCTTCCCATTAAAATACCAACAACATATTTCACAGACCTAGAACGAAATTTCCAAAAATTTATCTGGAATAAAAAAAGAACCCGAATAGCTACAGCAATCCTGAGAAAGAAGAACAAAGTAGGTGGGATCTCAATACCAGATATCAAGTTGTATTACAAAGCTACTGTTCTCAAAACAGCCTGGTACTGGCACAAGAACAGACATATAGATCAATGGAATAGAATAGAGAACCCAGAAATTGACCCAAATCAATATGCTCAATTAATATTTGACAAAGGAGGCATGAACATTCAATGGAGTCAAGACAGTCTCTTCAACAAATGGTGTTGGGAAAATTGGACAGATACATGCAAAAGAATGAAGCTAGATCACCAACTTACACCATACACAAAAATAAATTCGAAATGGATAAAGGACTTAAACATAAGACGGGAATCCATGAAAATACTAGAGGAATCCACAGGCAGCAAAATCTCGGACATATGCCGAAAGAACTTCTTCACTGATACTACTCCTAGGGCAATGGAAGCTAAAGAGAAAATAAACAAATGGGACTACATCAAAATAAAAAGCTTTTGCACAGCAAAGAAAACCATCAATAAAACAACAAGAAAGCCCACTGCATGGGAGAACATATTTGCCAATGATATCAATGATAAGGGTTTAATCTCCAACATATACAGAGAACTCATACAACTTAACAAAAAGAAGATAAACAACCCAATCAAAAAATGGGCAACTGATCTAAGTAGACACTTTTCGAAAGAAGACAGAAGGCAGGCCAAGAGACATATGAAAACCTGCTCACAGTCACTAATCATCAGAGAGATGCAAATCAAAACAACAATGAGGTACCATCTCACACCTGTCAGAATGGCTTTTATCAACAAATCAACAAACAACAAGTGTTGGCGAGGATGCGGAGAAAAAGGAACTCTTTTGCACTGCTGGTGGGAATGCAGACTGGTGCAGCCACTGTGGAGAACAGTATGGAGTTTCCTCAAAAAAATAAAAATGGAACTCCCATTTGACCCAGTGATCCCACTTCTAGGAATATATCCCAAGAATCTAGAAACAGGCATCAGAAAGGAAATATGCACCCCTATGTTCATAGCAGCACAATTCACCATAGCCAAAATTTGGAAACAACCTAAATGCCCATCAGCAGATGAATGGATTAAAAAACTGTGGTATATCTATACAATGGAATACTACGCTGCAGTAAAAATGAAGAAGTTCCTACCATTTGCAACAATATGGATGGAGATGGAGAATATTATGTTGAGTGAAATAAGCCAGGCAGAGAAAGATAAATATCACATGATCTCGCTCATTTGTGGAATATAATGAACGACATAGACTGATGAACAAGAACAGATCCAGAGGCTGAGAAACGTCAATTAGAAGATCATACCTCAGGTAAGGTAGGGGAGGGTGGGGGTAAGGTGGAGAGATCAACCAAGGGACTTGTATGCATGCATATGAACCTAATCAATGGACACAGACAACAAGGGGGCGGGGCATTAAGAGAAATTGTTTCATGTGACAAAAATTTTTAAATAAAACTCTCTGTAGACTGAAAATTATTTTGGAAGGAAACAAAGAGAAGTTTCCTTCAAAAGTCATAAGGATTGTAATTGAAAGTCAATATATTTGGCCTCTTGAACTAAAGTAAGTAATTTGTGTTTTTGCCTCCCTGACAAAGTTAATATAAAGCTACAAAAAGAAATTGACAGCCAGTTTGAAATGGAATTGCCAGGGCCTAGGGCAAAGAATATCCTTACATGATATTATTCTACAATCTCATTATAATCTTAGATATTTTACAACAGCATACTTTACAATTATCCCAAACAAACTTATAAACTAATTCTTTGAATGGTGGGCAGCAATTTAAAAAAAGGGACATGAAAGGATTTAATCCCTTGCAGAAGGAATTAAGGCACTGGGAAGGCACTTGAGCATCGTATATTGGCCCCTCTTGCCCTTTGTGCCAAGAGGGACCCTCTTCTCACAATCCAATTGCCCTCAGCTGTTACCTGAGCTTTCTGTTCATGCTGAGCTTGAAGCCTCGTGGGGGCTGATACCAGGGATCTGTCTCACATCCAATTGTGTGAGCTGGGCCCTCACTGGAGAAGAAACCCGAGTTCCCCGAGATATGTGATCAGCACCGGGACCCTGCCAGCAGGCCAGGGGTTCCCAAGGCAGGTGCTGGGTGTGGAGGCCACGGGGTCATAGGCTACCAAGGAGACAGAACTGAACCTCACAGCACCCTGCTTGGCCCCGGAGGATGGCTGGTTAGCCAGAGACGGGTAAGATTCCTCAAGGAAGGAACAACCTAAGACAGGCACAGTCGCAGAGGGGCCATCAGGAGAGAACTTGGGGGGGCAACAGAAGTGGGGCACAGACCCTCACCCCCCCCAACATTGCAGGGGCTTGAACCCCCACCCCCTTCTAAAGGAGGTCTCCTACCCCCATGGCTGCTTCGTGCTTCCCACACCCAGCTCAGATCGGGACCCAGGCAACAGAAAGAGACCCGGCCCAGCTCACATCGAGATACAGGTGACAGACAGAGACTTGGCCCAGCTCAGATCGGGACCCAGGTAACAGACAAGAGACTTGGCGGACAGCAGTTGCCCTATATCTAAATTCAGCTGAGCATTTGGAATGCTCAGGGCCCACTCAAGAATGCAAATAATCCTTCCCACTAATATTTACTGGGTAAACTAAGATTGTTGGTAGAGTATTAAATTTGACAGTAAAATAGTAATCGAGTTTTCAGATTAACTTAAATAGGCTAATTGAAATAAGTGAATATTCAAGTACTGGACAAAAAGCTATTCTTAAAGTAATAACTAAAATTTCTATTGGTAGTTCATCTCATGGTAAAAATTCCTGAATATGCAATGAACCTAAAGCAGTCATATGTGTGGGGGGAAAAATTTTTTTTTTAATTTAAAGTTATCAAGACTGCATTATAAAATTTACAAAAACCTCCATTAAAAAAAAGGGGGGGGGACAGTAGGGCAATATCATGTAAGGAAAAATATCCTATAAGTAAATTACATCTAGAAAATTTTTACTTTACCAAATTAAGGTTCAATTGCAATGCTAACAGCAAGACGGCCATTAAAAACACACATGGTGTCTAAATAAGACAAAGGAAAATCGTTTGAACAAAAATAAAAAGGATCCCAAATCAATTATATAGAAAAGATTCCTTTATTAACTTGTGGTCGAGAATATATTTGTATATTTTCAGAAAACAACCCCAAGACCAGATGGATTCCTGCAACAGAGAGGAATTGACAGGAGTGCTCCAACCACGGAGACAAGAGGAAAAAACAGTCCAGAGATGGAAGACGCTGACAACGCCTTGCCATGGGAGCAGTCAGCAGCTGTGCACCGCTGCAGGTTACCGAGGATCAAACCAGAGAGGGTCGGACCTGCATTGCCACCATGTGCCCACCATCCAGATATCACTGCTGACATGTACACATAAGGAACTGTTGGACATTGAAATTGGGACTCAAACATTTTTTTGTTTTGTCTTGTTTTGTTATTATATGTTTATTTCCAGTCTGCAAAGGCAAAACTTTTTAAAGGAAAGAAATGGTGGGAAAAAGATACAGAGGCAAAGAAGCATTGAACAGACTGTCAAACTACATTGGGAAGACAGGGGTGGTTGGGCGAGGAGGGCTGTAAGAGACCAACCGAAGGACTTGTACGCATGCATATAAGCACAACCAATGGATATAAGACACTGGGGTTGGGGGGGAGGGTGGGCAGGTGAAGGCATGTCCTGGGGGGTAGGGGTGGTCGGGGGGAGATCAAAGGGGAAAAAAAAGGAGACATATGTACTACTATTTGTAATACTTAAAACAATAAAAATAAAATAAAATTAAAAAAATAAATAAATAAATAAAAATAAAAAAAAAATAAAGTGGGTTAAACATTTATTTCATGTTCATACATCCGATATCCCAGTAGGAAAGTATTCAAAAGCATCAGAAATCCCAATGATAGTTAGGCTAAACATTCAAGTAGTACTAATTAACGTGGAAAGAGCTGCTGTATATGGGAAAACACTGTGTAAAATAGTTGGAATTCACAATGAACGAGCTTGAATCACTGGAGAACAGTGACTCAAACTCTGAGAATTCAAAAAGATGGCGGAAATATTTAGGAATGTGTTTGAAACCCCAAGAATACATATCAATAGAGCCTTAGTCTCTGAAGGACACTATTTAATCACAGGGAAATCGTGGTCACAGAGCTGAATAGTTAATGTGGTACTGTGTTCTTCTATGATTCAGTGACAATGACTTGCCGTTTCTGGAAGAAAGTTGGTGAAACGCTGAATTCGTTTTCATAGTGCTGATTTAATATTGCGAAAAGATTCAACATTCTAAGAAATCAAAATGGAAGTTCGGTGAGTTTTCAATATAGTACTCATGTACCTTTAAGGACCCGGTATGATACCTGTATTAAAATGTGCAATGTCTCAGAACTCAAAACACCGGTCCGGGGAAATGTGTACGAGTGTTTCTGAAACACTTGGAATAAGTGGTAGAACTGTGACGTCTCTACCGCATGTTGAAATACTGAGAATTTGCATTGAAAGCGCTGTGAAAGCTAGGATAGTCTTTAAAATAGTACTAATTCACTTTTAAAGAGCTGGTATATATGGAAAACGCTGTACATACACTTGGAATTCACAAGAAATGGGCTTGAATCGTGCGACAACAGTGACTCAAACTAGGAGAATTCACCATGATTAGGGAAATGTTTAGCAAAGTGCGCGAGAAACTAGGAATCCGTATTAATAGAGCCTTAATAGCTGAAGCACAATGTTTAATTACTGCGAAATCGTGCTCAAAGTGCTTAGAACTGAGTTGGAAACTGGTCGCATTTATGTTTCAGTCTAATGAGTTGTCGTTTTTAGAATAAAGTAGGTTAGACATTTAATCCTTTATCGGAGAGGGGATATAACAGGAGAAAAGTATTCCAAAGTATTAGAAATCCAAACGGTAGTTAGGCTAACGATTCAAGGAGTAGTAATTAACGTTGGAAGAGCTGGTATATATGGGGAAACACTGTGTGAAACTCTTGGAACTCACAATAAATGAGCTTGAATCACTGGACAACAGTGAATCAAACTCTGGGAATTCACAAAGACTGACTGGTGAAATATTAGCAATGTGCTTGACAAAGTAGGAATACATTAGCAAAGAACTTTACAATCTGCAGGACAATGATTAATTACTGCGAAATCGTGTTCACAGAGCTGGGAAGTGAGTTGGCTACTGGTTGCATTTATGATGCAGTCTAAATGAGTTGGCGTTCTTGAAATAAGGTAGGTTAAACATTTAGTTCGTTTTCATAGATCAGATATCACAGCAGGAAAGTATTGCATACTATTAGAAATCCCAATAATAGTTGGGCTAACGAATCAAGGAGTAGCAATTAACATTGAAAGAGCTGGTGTGTGTAAGAAAATACTGTGTAGAAACTCTTGGGATTCACAATGAATGAGCTTGAATCACTGGACAACGGTGAATCTAACTCTGGGAATTCAGAAAGTTTGACTGCTGTAATATGCAGTGATGTGCTTGGAAAAGTACGAATACATTAAGAAAGAACTTTAGAATGTGCAGGACAATGTTTAATTACTGCGAAATCGTATTCACATAGCTGGGAAGTGAGTTGGATACTGGTTGCATTTATGATTCATTCTAAATGCCTTTCGTGCTTAAATAAAGTGGGTTAAATATTTATTTCATGTTCATAGATCCGATATCCCAGTAGGAAAGTATTCAAAAGCATCAGAAATCCCAATAATAGTTAGGCTAACCATTCAAGTAGTACTAATTAACGTGGAAAGAGCTGCTGTATATGGGAAAACACTGTGTAAAATACTTGGAATTCACAATGAACGAGCTTGAATCACTGGAGAACAGTGACTCAAACTCTGAGAATTCAAAAAGATGGCGGAAATATTTAGGAATGTGTTTGAAACCCCAAGATACATATCAATAGAGCCTTAGTCTCTGAAGGACACCATTTAATCACAGGGAAATCGTGGTCACAGAGCTGAATAGTGAATGTGGTACTGTGTTCTTCTATGATTCAGTGACAATGACTTGCCGTTTCTGGAAGAAAGTTGGTGAAACGCTGAATTCGTTTTCATAGTGCTGATTTAATAGTGCGAAAATATTCAACCTTCTAAGAAATCCAAATGGAAGTTCGGTGAGTTTTCAAAATAGTAATCATGTACCTTTGAGGACCCGGTATGATACCTGTATTAAAATGTGCAATGTCTCAGAACTCAAAAAACCGGTCCAGGGAAATGTGTAGGACTGTTTCTGAAACACTTGGAATAAGTGGTAGAACTGTAACCTCTCTACTGCATGTTGAAATACTGAGAATTTGCATTGAAAGCGCTGTGAAAGCTAGGATAGTCTTTAAAATAGTACTAATTCACTTTTAAAGAGCTGGTATATATGGAAAACGCTGTACATACACTTGGAATTCACAAGAAATGGGCTTGAATCGTGCGACAACAGTGACTTAAACTCGGAGAATTCACCATGATTAGGGAAATGTTTAGCAAAGTGCGCGAGAAAGTAGGAATACGTATTAACAGAGCCTTAGTATCTGAAGCACAATGTTTAATTACTGCGAAATCTTGCTCAAAGTGCTTAGAAGTGAGTTGGATACTGGTTGCATTTATGTTTCAGTCTAATGAGTTGTCGTTTTTAGAATAAAGTAGGTTAAACATTTAATCCTTTATCAGATAGGGGATATAACAGGAGAAAAGTATTCAAAACTATTAGAAATCCAAATGGTAGTTAGGCTAACGATTCAAGGAGTAGTATTTTACGTTGAAATAGCTGGTATTTATGGGAAAACACTGTGTAAAACTCTTGGAACTCACAATAAATGAGCTTGAATCACTGGACAACGGTGAATCAAACTCTTGAGAATTCACATAGATTGCGAAATATTTATGAATGTGCTTGAAACTCCAATAATACGTAATCATAGAGTCTTAGTCTCTGAATGACACTGTTGAATTACTGGGAAATCGTGGTCACATAGCTGAGTATTGAGTGTGGTACTGTTTTCTTTTATCATTCAGTGAAAATGACTTTCCGTTTCTGGAAGAAAGTTGGTAAAACACTGAATTCATTTTCATAGAGCTGATATAACAGTGCGAAAAGATTCAAAATTCTAAGAAATCAAAATGATTGTTTGCTAGGGTTAGGGTTAGATTTAGGGTTAGGTCTAGTGCTATGGCTAGGTTTTAGGTTAGGGTTCAGGTTTGGGTTAGGTGTAGAATTAGGGTAAGCCTTACGGTTAGTGTTCGTGTTAGTGTTAGGGGTAGGGTTAGGATTAGGTTTAGGTTTAGGGTTAAGGCTAGGGGTAGGGCTTACGTTAGGACTAATATTAGCGTTAGGTTGAGTGTGAAGGTTATGGATAGGTTTAGGGTTAGGGTTAGGGCTAGGTTGCGGCTAGGATTAGGTCTTGGGTAGTGTTTTGGCCAGGGTTAGTTTAGGGTTATGGCTACAGTTAAGGCTAGGTTTAGGGCTAGTATTATGGTTAGCGTTTGGGTGAGCATTATGTCTAGGGCTTGCTTTATGTTAGGTTTAGGGTTATGGCTAAGGCTAGGATTAGGGTTAGGGTTAGGGTTAGTGTTAGGTCTACGTCTGGGTTAGGGTTAGGGCCTGGGCTAGGGTTAGGGTTAAGAGTAGCATTAGTTTTAGGTCTAGATTTAGTGTTAGGGTTAGGACTAGGTTTAGGGTTAGGGTTAGATTTAAGGTTTAGGTCTAGGGCTATGGCTAGGGTTAAGGTTCAAGTTCCGGATAGGGTTAGGTCTAGGATTAGTGGAAGCATTAAGGTTAGAGTTGGTGTTAGAGTTAGGGCTAGGGTTAGAATTAGGTTTAGTTTTAGGGTTAAGGCTAGGGTTAGGACTTGAGTTAGGACTAATATTAGGGTTAGGTTGAGGGTTAGGGTTAGGGAAAGGTTTAGGCTTAGGGTTAGGGCTAGGGTTCGGTGTAGGTTAGGGCTAGCATTAGGGTTAGGGTTAGGGCTAGGGCTAGGGTTAGGTTTAGGGTTAGGGTTAGGATTAGGGTTAAGTTTAAGGTAAGATTAGGGTTTAAGGTAGGAATAGCATTAAGGCTAGGCTTAAGGTTAGTTGTAGGGTTAGGGTGAGGCCCAGTTCTAGGGCTAGGTTGGGGCTAGGGTTAGGGCTTGGGCTAGGCTTAAGGCTAGGTTTAGGGTTAAGGGTAAGATTTAGGGTTAGAGTTATGGTTAGGTTTAGGGTTAGGGTTTGGGTTAGGGTTATGGTTAGGTCTAGGATTAGGGTTACGGTTCGGGTTAGAGTTAGGGCTAGTGCTCAGGTTAGGATTAGGGTTCAGTTTAGGGTTAGGGTTAGGGTTAAGTTTAGGGTTAATTATAACTTAGGGCTAGGGTTAGGTTTAGGGTTAGGGTTAGGGCTAGTGCTAGGGCTAGGTTAGGACTAGGGTTAGGGTTGGGGTTAAGTCTATGGTTAGGGCTAGGGTTAGGGCTACTATTGGGGTTAGGGTTATGGTTAGGTCTAGGATTAGGGTTACGGTTCGGGTTAGAGTTAGGGCTAGTGCTCAGGTTAGGATTAGGGTTCAGTTTAGGGTTAGGGTTAGGGTTAAGTTTAGGGTTAATTATAACTTAGGGCTAGGGTTAGGTTTAGGGTTAGGGTTAGGGCTAGTGCTAGGGCTAGGTTAGAACTAGGGTTAGGGTTGGGGTTAAGTCTATGGTTAGGGCTAGGGTTAGGGCTACTATTGGGGTTAGGGTTATGGTTAGGTCTAGGATTAGGGTTACGGTTCGGGTTAGAGTTAGGGCTAGTGCTCAGGTTAGGATTAGGGTTCAGTTTAGGGTTAGGGTTAGGGTTAAGTTTAGGGTTAATTATAACTTAGGGCTAGGGTTAGGTTTAGGGTTAGGGTTAGGGCTAGTGCTAGGGCTAGGTTAGGACTAGGGTTAGGGTTGGGGTTAAGTCTATGGTTAGGGCTAGGGTTAGGGCTACTATTGGGGTTAGGGTTTGAGTTAGGGTTAGGTTTAGGGTTAGGGTTAGAGCTAGGGTTAGGGTTATGGTTAGATTTAAGGTTAAGTCTAGGGCTACAGCTAGGGTTAAAGTTAGGGTTCCAGTTAGGGTTCGGTCTAGGATTAGGGTAAGCATTAGGGTTAGTGTTGGTGTTAGAGTTAGGGCTAGGATTAGGGTTAGGGTTAGGGTTAGGGTTAGGGTTAGGGTTAGAGTTAGGGCTAAGGCTCGGATTAGGAATAGGGTTCAGTTTAGGGTTAGGGTTATGTGAGGGTTAGGGTTATGTTTAAGATTACGAATAGCTTAGGGCTTGTGTTAGGTTTAGTGTTAGGGCTAGGGCTAGGGCTAGGGTTAGGGTTAGCTTTAGGGTTAGTGCTGGAGCTAGTGTTACGACTAGGGTTAAGGTTAACTTTAGGGTTAGGCATAGTGCTAGGTGTAGGTCAGAGATAAGCTTAGGGCTTGGCCAAGGGTTAGGGCAAGGGTTAGGGTTAGCATTAGGTCTAGGGTTTGGGTTAGTGTTAGGGTTAGGTCTAGGGTTAGGTTTTGGGTTAGGGTTAGAGTTAGGGCTACGCTCGGGTTAGGTTTAGGGCTTGGGACAGGGTTAGGTCTAGGATTAAGGTTAGCGTTAGGGTTAGGGCTGTGGTTAGGGTTAGGGTTAGGGTTAGGGTTAGGGTTAGGGTTAGGGTAGGGTTAGGTTTAGTGTTATGGCTATAGGTAGGGCTAGTTTTAGGGCAAGTATTATGTTTAGGGTAAGGGTTTCACAAGGGCTAAGGTTAGGGTTAGTGTTAGGGTTAGGGTTAGGGTTAGCACTAAGATTAGGGTTAGCTTTCCGGTTATTGCTTGGGCTATTGTTAGGGCTAAGTTTAGGGTTAGGTTTTGGCCTAGTGCTAGCGCTAGGTTAGGGCTAGGGTTAGGGCTCTGGCTAGGGTTAGGGTTAGGGTTTGGCTTAGGGCTAGGATTAGGGTTCGCTTTAGGTTTAGTCCTTGGGTTAGTGTTAGGGCTAAGTTTAGGTTTAGGGTTAAGGTTAAGCCTAGTCCTAGGGCTAGGTTAGGGCTTGGGTTAGGGCTCTGGCTACAGTTAGGGCTAGGTTTAGGGCAAGTATTATGTTTAGTGTTAGGGTTAGCATTAGGGCTTAGGTTAGGGATAGGGTTAGGGTTAGTGTTAGGGTTAGGTCTAGGATTAGTGTTATCTGTAGAGTTATTGCTTGGGCTATTGTTAGGACTAGGGTTATGGTTAGGGTTAGGGTTAAGGTTAAGTGTTAGGCTTAGGGATAGGGTTAGGGCTAATGTGAGGGTTATTGTTAGGGCTAGGGCTCATGTTAGGATTAGGGTTGGGTTTAGGGTTAGGGTTAGGGTTAGGACTAGGGTTAGGGTTAGGTTTAAGGTTACGAATAGGGTTAGGGTTAGGGTTAGAGTTATGGCTAGGATTAGGGTTTGCTTTTGGGTTAGTGCTTGGTCTAGTGTTAGGACTACTGCTAGGGTTAGGGTTAGGGTTACGATTAGGGTTAGCTTTAGTGTTAGTCCTTGGGCTATTGTTAGGGCTAGTGTTAGGGTTAGGGATTGGCCTAGTGCTAGGGCTAGGTTAGGGCTAGGCTTAGGGTTAGGGGTAGGGTTAGGTTTTGGTTATGGCTACAGTTAGGGCTAGTTTAGGGAAGTTGGTTAAGGTTAGGGTTAGCATTAGGGCTAGGGCAAGGGTTAGGCTTAGGGCTTGCGTTAGGTTCAGGTTTAGGGTTTCGGCTACAGCTAGGGTTACGGTCAGGGTTATGGTTAGCATTAGGGGTAGGATTACGGTTAGCTTTAGGGTTATTGCTTGTGCTAGTTTTAGGGCTAGGGTTAGGGTTAGGGTTATGGTTAGGCTTAGTGCTAGGTTAGGCTAGGGCTAGGGTTAGGGTTTGGGCTAGGATTAGTGTTAGGGCTAGGTTTAGGGCAAGTATTATGTTTAGGGTTAGGGTTAGCATTAGGGCTAATGCCAGGGTTAAGCTTAGAGTTTGCCTTAGGTTTAGGTTTAGGGTTACGGCTAAGGCTCAGATTAGGGTTAGGGTTAGTGTTAAGTTAAGTTTATGGCTAGGTTTAGGGCGAGTATTTGGGTTAAGTTTTGGGCTAGGTTTAGGATTAGGGTTAGTGTTAGGGTTAGGGTTAAGTTTAGGTTTGTCGTATATAAACATTTGGAATTCCCAATGTTTTGGGTTGAATCACTGGACAAAATTGAATCTAACACTGAAAATTCACAATGATAGACTAGGGAAATATTTAGGAATGTGCTTCATATACTAGGAATACATTTTCTCAGAGTTTTTTTTATCTGAAGACAACTGTTTTGCCACCGTGAAATCGTGTTTTAAGAGCGGAGACCTGAGTTGGATACCAGTTACTTTTATAATTTAGTCTAAATGAGTTGGCGTTTTTGAAAGAAGGTTGGTTAAACACTTTAATATTCATTTTCTTAGGGCTCACATACCTTAGTTATTTTCATACAGCTGATATGACAGCTTAGGGTTAGGGCTAGGGCTAGGTTTATGATTACAGGTTATGGTTAGGGTTAAGGTTACATTTAAGGTTAGGGTTATGGTGTATAAACATTTGGAATTCACAATGAGTGAGCTTGAATCACTGGACAAAAGTGTATCTAACACTGAGAATTCACAATGTTAAGGAAGTAAATATTTAAGAATGTGCTTCATACACTGGGAATTCATCTTCTATGAGCTTTAATATCTGAAGGACACAATTTTGTCACTGGGAAATCGTGTTCAAAGAGCTCAGAAGTGAGTGTGATACTCCTTTCACTTATTATTATGTGAAAATGAGTTGGCATTTTCGTAAGATAGTTGGTGAAACACTTAAAAATTCATATTCATAAAGCTGATATAACAGTATGAAAGTTTTAAACTCTAAGAAATCAAAATGATAGGTTAGTGTTGCAAGTAGTAATAATGTACCGTTAAAGAGCTGGTATGATACCTGTATTAAAATGTTAAAACAGACCACAGAAATGTGTAGGTGTGTTTCTAAAACTCTTGGAATATGTATGTTGTAGAAACTTAACATCTCTACTGCATGATGAAATACTGAGAATTTGTATTAAAAATACTGTGAAAGGTAGGATAATCCTTAAAATAGTAATAATTCATATTTAAAGAGCTGTTATATATGTAAAAGATGCTGTTTAAACACTTGGCATTCAAAATGAACGAGCTTGAACCACTGGAAAAGAGTGAATCAAACTCTGAAAATTCACAATGATACCTTAGGGTAGTATCTACGAATGTGCTGGAAACACTATGAATACATGAACAAAGAGCCTCAGTATCTGTAGGACAGTTTTTAATGACAGGGAATGTCTAGGAATGTTTCTGAAATACTTGGAATACATTTGTAGAACCTTAATATCTTTAGTGTATGTTGAAATACTGAGAATTTGTATTCAAAGAGCAGAGAAAAGTAGGATAGTCTTTAAAACAGTGATAATTCATGTTTAAACAGCTGGTATATATGTAAAAATGCTGTTTATTTCTTGGAATTTGGAATGAATGAGCTTGAAACACTGGGAAAATGTGAATCAAAATCCGAAAATTAAGATAGCATAAAGGTAATATCTAAGAATGTGCTTGAAACACTAGGAATACATTAACAAAAAGCCTTAATATATGTAGGACAGTGTTTAATGACAGGGAAGTCGTGTTCAACTATCAGAGAATTGAGTTGGATACTGTTTACATTTATAATTCAGTGTCAATGAGTAGGCGTTTTTGAAAGAAGTTTGGTTAAGTATTTAAACCGGAAGTGCTGACTTCAACAAGTGGGAGTGACCACTGGGGCAGGCTGAAGTCCTCACGTGGATAAGGTCTTGGGGCTCAGGGGACAACCAGAAGTGCTGATGTCATCGAAGGGAGGGCCAGGAGGACAGCCTGAACAACTCTGGTGGACAAGGGTTTGGGACCCTGGAACCAGCCTGAAGTGCTGACAGCATCAAAAGGGAGGGGCCCCGTGGAGAGGGTGAAGTGCTCAGGTGGCTAGGGGTTTGGGGCCTGGTGTCCAGCGGAAAGTCCTGACGTCATCAAGGGGGAGGGGCCTCGTGGACAGCTCAAAGCGTCCAGGTGGTTAAGATTTTGGGGCCCGCACCAGCTGAGATTGCTGACGTCATCAAGGTGAGGGGCCACGTGGACAGTCAGAAGTGGTAATGAGGCCAAGTGGCTGGGCTTGTCCCAGTGAACAGCCAGAAATCCTCAAGTAGACCAGGGCTTGTTGCGAGGTCAACAGCTGGAAGTGGTCAAGTGTTAAGGCGGGTAGAGCCAGGTGAATGCATTGGAGAATCCCAAGAGATCAGAAACTCCCCAACTTTCTGAAGTCCATACTCTGGAAGGCAGGGAGAAGGTACCTATCCTCAGGAAAGGGCGTTCCCCATGAATTAGGCAAAAATGTGGCCCACAGGAACTGTAACTGACCCTTCAGTGTCAGGACTTTGCTCTCAGTATGGAAAGGGTTTTCAGGGCATCAACACTGCTTTTTCCCAGATTTCAAAGTCCAGAGGAAGTGCTGTCTGCGTCGCAGGTCAGTCCAGAATGAGATGCTCCTGTGATGGGGAGCATGGGGCATCCCGATGCTCATGTACTCCCATGATTGTCTTAAAGGAGTGCTGGCGGCCCCCTGCTTGCCACCCTCTCCAGTGGGGATTAGGCAGTCTGTGAGCATAAGGTGACCTGGGGCTCTGGGTGTCAGGTCCTTTAGCCAACTTCCAGAGATTGGAAAGTCACCCCTTTTCCTAGCCGGCCAGTGTGGTTCATTGGTCAGGTGAACCAGGGACTGGGAAACAGCCAGAAATAGTCACATGAACTAGGGTTGTGGTGCGATGATTAGATCAAAATGTCCATATCATCAATGGGGTGGGGCCAGGTGAAGAGACAGAAGAGCTGAGGTGACCAAGTATATGGGCTGACCCAGATGAACAGCCGGAAGTGCTCTGGTGGACAAAGGTTTGGGGACCGGGGACTGGCCGGAAGTGCTGATGTCTTCAGGAGAGGGGCCACGTAGAGAGGCTGAAGTGCCCAGGTAGTTAAGGGTTTTGGGCCTGGGGACCTGTCGGGAGTGCTGACGTCCTCAGGGGGAGGGGCCACTTGGACAGCCCGAAGTGCTAAGGTGGTTAAGGTTTTGGGGCCCCGGGACCGGCCAGGAGTGCTGACATAATCAGTGGCTGGGGACTCATGGACAGCCAGAATTGTTGACCAATCCCAGTGGTTTGACTTGGCCCAGTGCACTGCTGGAAGTGCTTAGGTGGCCAAGGGCTTGCTGCCAGGACATCAGGTGGAAGTGCTCAAATGTTAAGGCTAGCAGAGCCAGGTGAATGCATTGGGGGTTCTGAAGAGGTCCCAAACGCCCCAACTTTCTGTGATCCATACTCTGGAAGGCAGTGAGAAGGTACCTGTGCTCAGGTAAGGCCATTCCCCATGAATTAAGCCAAAAGCTGGCCCTCAGTTCGCGACGAAATTTAAGTGACCGTGGAGGGGGCAGGTCTTTGCTCCTAGTATGGAAAGGGTTTTCATGGCCTCAACTCTGCTGTTTCCCAGATTTTAAAGTCCAGAGGCAGGGCTGTCTGTGTTGAAGGTCAGTCCAGAATGAGATGCTCCTATGATGGGGATCATGGATCACCCTTGTGTTCATGTACACAGATGATTCTCTTAAAAGTGTGCAGGCAGCCCCCTGCTTGCCACCCACTCCATCGGGTATTCGGCAGTATGTGAGCTTAAGGCGATCTGGGACTCTGTGTGTTAGGCCCTTAAGCCACCTTCCAGAGATTGCAAAGTCACCACTTTTCTTAGAAGGTAAGTAGTCGGCCAGTGTGGCTCATGGGTCAGGCGAAGAAGGGCCTGGGCATCAGCCGGAAATATTCACATGAACAAGGGTTGGGGCCAGATGACCAGCTTAAAGTGTTTATATCATCAATGGGGAGGGGCTGGGTGGAGATTCGGAAGTGCTGAGGTGACCAAGGACATGGTCTCATGCAGGTGAACAGTGGGAAGGGCTCTGGGTGAATAAGGGCTTGGGGGCCTGGGACCAGCAGGGAGTGCCGATGTCATCCAGGGGGAGGGGCTATGTGTACAGCCCGAAGTGCTAATGTGGTTAAGGGTTTGCGGCCAGGGGACCAGCAGGCAGTGCTGAAGCCCTCAAGGGGGAGGGGCCACGTGGACAAGCTGAAGTGCTCAGGTGGTTATGGGTTTGGGGACTGGCCGGAAGTGCTGATGTCATCAAGGAGAATAGGCCTCCTGGACAGCCAGAATTGGTGACGAACCCCAGTGGTTTGGCTTGGCTCAGTGAACTGGTGGAAGTGCTCAGGTGGCCATGGCCTTGCTGACAGGTCAACAGCTGGAAGTGGTCAAGTGTAAAGACTTGTAGAACCAGGTGAATACTTTGGAGGATCCCAAGAAGACGCAACCTTCCTGTGGTCCATACTCTGGAAGGCAGCGAGAAGGTTCCTCTCCTCAAGGAAGGCCGTTCCCCAGGAATTAAGCAAAATCTGGCCCTCAGTTCGCCACAAACTGTAAGTGACCTTGGAGGGGGCAGGTCTCTGGTCCCAGTATGGAGAGTGTTTTCAGGACCGCAACACTGCATATTCCTGGATTTCAAAGTCCAGAGGCAGGGCCGTCTGCGTCGCAGGTCAGTCCAGAATGAGATTCTCCTATGATGGGTAGCATGGTGCGTCCCGATGCTCATGTACTCCCATGATTGTCTTAAAGGAGTGCTGGCGGCCCATGTTTGCCACCCTCTCCAGAGGGTATTAGGCAGTCTGTGAGTATAAGGTGACCTAGGGCTCTGGGTGTTAGGCCCGTAAGCCAACTTCCAGGGGTCAGAAAGTCACCCCTTTTCTTAGCTGGCCAGTGTGGCTCATTGGTCAGGCGAACCAGGCCCTGTGGAAAAGCCAGAAATAGTCACGTGAACTAGGGTTGGGGCCCGATGACCCAATTAAAGTGTTCATATCATCAATGGGCAGGGACCAGATGAAGAGCCTGAAGTGCTGAGGTGACCAAGGATATGTGCTGGCCCAGATGAACAGCCAGAAGTGCTCTGGTGGACAAGGGCTTGGGAACCAGGGGCCAGCCAGAAGTGCTGACTACATCAAGGGAGAGGGGCCACGTGGACAGCCTGAAGTGCTAAGGTGGTTAAGGTGTTGGGGACTAGGTTCCAGCAGCGAGTGCTGATGTCTCAAAGCGGGAGGGCAACGTGGACAAGCTGAAGTGCTCAGGTGGTTTAGGTTTTGTTGCCCTGGGAGCAGCTGGGAGTTCAAATGTCATCAAGGGGGAGGGGCCAGGCAGTGTTTAGGGTTTGAGGAGCCGGGACCAGATGAGACTGCTGATGTCAACAAGGTCAGGGGCCACATGGAGTGGCTGAAGTGTTGAAGTGGTTATAGGTTTGGAGTCTGGAAACGGGCCAGAGGTGCTGACATCATCAACGGAGAGGGGCCACCTGTACAGGCTGTAGTGCTCAGGTGGTTAAGATTTTGGGACCCAGCACTGGCTGAGACTGCTGAAGTCATCAAGCGGTGGGGCCACATGGAAAACCAGAAGTGGTAATGAGGCCGAGTGGTTGGGCTTGTCCAAGTGAACAGCCGGAAAATCTCAGTAGACCAGGGCTTGTTGCCAGGTCACCAGCTGGAAGTGGTTAAGTGTTAAGGCTAGTAGCGCCAGCTGAATGCATTGGCGATCCAAGAGGTCGAAAACACCCCAATTTTCTGAGGACCATACTCTGGAAGGCAGGGAGAAGGAACATATCCTCAGAAAAGGGCGTTCCCCATGAATTAAGCAAAGAGCTGTCCCTCAGGGCACGTGGAACTGTCAGTGATCTTGGAGTGTCAGAACTTTACTCCCACTGTGGAAAGTGTTGTCAGGGCTTCAACATTGTTTTTCCCCGGAAATCAGAGCCCTTGGACAGGGCCGTCAGAGTCTTAGTTCACTCCAGGGAGAGATTCCCCCATGTTTGGGAACAGGGGGGATCCCTCGGCTCATGGTTGCCTAGGGTTCCATGGAAGGAGTCCTGGGGGTTCCCTGCTGGCCTGCTTTCCTCCTGGAAATTGGCAGTCTGTGAGCAGAAGTTGACCTGGGGCTGAGGGTCTTTGGCCTTTAAGCCAACTTCCAGAGTTTGGGATGTCACCCCGATTCCTAGAAGCTAAGTAACCGGCCAGTATTGCTCATTGGTGAGGCCAAAAAGGGGCTAGGGAAAAGGAGGAAAGATTCCCATGAACAAGGATTTGGGCCAGGTCACCAGGTTAAGTGTTCCTATCATTAATGGGGAGGGGCCATGTCGAGAGGCAGACATGCTGTAGTGACCAAGGTATGTTCTGGGCCAGGTGAAATGCCGGAGGTTCTCTGGTCGATAAGGGCTTGGGCCAGGGACCAACCAGAAATACTGACATCACCAACAGGCAGGGGACACTGAGGCAGCCTGAAGTGCTAAGGTGGGTCAGTGTTTAGGACCTGGGAAGCAGCAGGGAGTGCTAATTACATAAAGGCGGATGTGTCACGTGGAGAGGCTGAAGTGCTCAGGTTGCTATGTGTTTGGGGTCTGGGGATTGCCTGGAAATGGTGACGTCATCAAGGAGAGGGACCACGTTACCAGGTTGAAGTGCTCAGTTGGTTCCTGTTTTGGGGCCAGGCAAAGGCTGAGACTGTTCATGTCATCAAGGGGAGGGGCCACGTACACAGCTAGAAGTGGTAATGAGTCTGAGTGATTGGGATTGTCCAACTCAACAGCCGGAATTCCCCAGAAGACCATGGCTTGTTACCAGGTCAATAGCTGGAAGTGGTTAAGTGTTAAGGCTGGTAGAGCCCGATGAATGCATTGGAGATCCAAGAGGTCCTAAACTGCCCAATGTTCTGAGGTCCATACTCTGGAAGGCAGGGAGAAGGTACTATCCTCAGAAAAGGGCCTTACCCATGAATTAAGCAAAGAACTGGCCCTCAGGGCATACGGAACTGTAAGTGATCCTGGAGTGTCAGGACTTTACTCCCATTGTGGAAAGGATTTTCAGGGCTTCAACACTGCTTTTTTCCAGATTTCAAAGACCATAGACAGGGCCATCATAGTCTTAGGTCACTCCAGAGAGAGATTCCCCCAGATTTGGGAGCATGGGGGATTCCTGGGCTCATGGATGCCCAGGGTCATCTGAATGGAGTGCTGGGGTTCCCTGTTTGCCTGCCTTCCACCTGGAAATTGGCAGTCTGTGAGCAGAAGTTGACCTGGGGTTGTGGGTGTTAGGCATTTAAGCCAACATCCAGAGATTGGGATGTCACCCCGCTTCTTAGAAGCTAAGTAAGCAGCCAGTATTGCTTATTGGTGAGTCCAAAAGGGACTGGGGAAAAGGGGGAGTCACATGAACAAGGATTGGGGCGGGTCACCAGTTTGAAGTGTTCCTATCATCAATGGGGAGGGGCAAGGTTGAGAGGTAGAAGTGCTGTGGTCACCAAGGTATGGTCTTGCCCTGGGGAAATGCGGGAGGTACTCTGGTGGATACGGGCTTGGACCAGGGACCATCTCGATGTACTGAGGTCACCAACAGGGAGCGGACACTTAGGCAGCCCAAAGTGCTAAGGTGGGTCAGTGTTTTGGACCTGGAAACCAGCAGGGAGTGCTGATGTCATAAAGTCGGATGTGTCACGTGGAGAGGCTGAAGTGCTCAGGTGGTTATGGGTTTCGTGTCTCTGAAGCTCCTGCAATTGCTGATGTCATCATGGGGAAGGGGCCACGTGGAGAGCAGGAAGTGTTCAGGTGGTTAAGATTTTGGGTCCCGGAACCACCTGCGACTGCTGACGTCATCAAGTGGTGCAGCCAGGTGGACAGCCAGAAATGGTAATGAGGCCGAGTGTTGGTCTTGTCCCAGTGAACAGCTGGAAATTCTCAAGTAGACCAGGGCTTGTTGCCAGGTCAACAGCTGGAAGTGGTCAAGTGTTAAGGCTGGTACAGCAGTGTGAATCATTGGAGAATCCCAAGAGGTCAGAAAATCCCCAAGTTTCTGAGGATCATTATCTGGAAGGCAGGGAGAAGGTACCTATCCTATGAACAGGCCGTTCCCCATGAATTAACCAAAAAGCTGGCCCTCAGGGCGCACAAAAGTCTAAGTGACCTTTGATGTCAGGACATTCCTCCCATTATGGAATGGGTTTTCAGGGCCTCAACACTGCTTTTCTCCCGATTTCAAAGCCTTAGGCAAGACTGTCAGAGTCTTAGGTCACTCAAGTTAGAGATGCCCCCATGTTTGGGAGCATAAGGTATCCCTGCGCTCTTGGACTCCCAGGGTTGTCTTAAAAGAATGCTGGGGGTTCCCTGCTCACCTCCCTTCAACCTGGGGATTGGCAGTCTGTGAGCAGAAGTTGACATGTGGCTGTGTGTGTTAGGCCTTTAAGCCAACTTCCAGAGTTTGGGATGTGACCCCGCTTCATAGAAGCTAAGTAGCTAGCCAGTGTTGTTCTTTGGTGAGGCCAACAAGGGACTGGGGAAAAGGGGAAGGAGTCACATGAACAAGGATTGGGGCCAGGTAACTAGTTTAAAGTGCTCATATCATCAATGGGGAGGAGCCAGGTTGAGAGGCAGAAGTGCTATGGTGACCAAGGTATGGTCTGGCCCAGGTGAAATGCAGGAGGTACTCTGCTGGATAAGGGCTTAGACCAGGGATGGGCCAGAAGTACTGACATCACCAACAGGGAGGGGACATGTAAAATTCCGAAGTTCTAAGGTGGGTAAGGGTTTTGGACCTGGGATGCAACAGGGAGTACTGACGTCATCAAGGTGGATGGGCCACTTAGAGAGACTGAAGTGCTAAGGTTCTTATGGGTATCGGGCCTTCGGAGCGACCGATAGTGCTGATGTCATCAAAGGAGAGGAATCACGAAGCCAGGCTGAGGTGCTGAGGTGGTTCTTGTTTTGAGACCCGACAAAGGCTGAGACTGCTGACATCATCTAAGGGAGGGGCCATGTGGACAGCCAGAAGTGGTAACGATGCCCAGTGGTTGGGCTTTTCCAAGTGAACAGCTTGAAACCCTCAGTAGTCCAGGGCTTGTTGCCATGTCAACAGCTGAAAGTGGTTAAGTGTTAAGGCTAGTAGAGCCCGGTGAATGCATTGGAGATCCAAGAGGTCACAAACTCCCCAAATTTCAGAGGTCCATACTCTGGAAGGCAGTGAGAAGGTACCTATGCTCAGAAAGGGCGTTCCCAATGAATTAAGCAAAGACATGGCCCACAGGGTGCAGGGAACACTAAGTGATCCTGGAGATTCAGGACTTTTCTCCCAGTGTGAAAAGGGTTTTCAGGGTTTCAACACTGCTTTTCCTGGGATTTCAAAGCCCATAGACAGGGCTGTTCAGTGTCTTAGGTCACTGCAGAGAGAGATTTCCTAATGTTTGGGAGTATGGGGGATCACTAGGCTCATAGACTCCCAGGGTTGTCTGAGAGGAATGCTGGGGTTTCCTTTCTGGCTTCCCTTCCCCCTGGAAATTGGCAATCTGTGAGCAGAAGTTGACCTGGGGCTTTGGATGTTAGGACTTTAAGCCAATTTCCAGAGAGTGGGAAGTCACCCCCGTTCTTAGGAACTCAGTAGCCAGGCAGCGTTGGTAGGTGCAAACAAGTGCCTGGGGACCAGTGAGAAATAGTCACATGAAAATGGTTGGGGCCCATTAACCAGTTTAAAGTGTTCATATCATCAATGGGGAGGGGCCAGGTTGCCAGGCTGAAGTGCTCAGGTGGTTCTTATTTTGGGGCAAGGCAAATGCAGAGAAATCTGAAGTCATCAAGGGGAGTGGCCACGTTGCCAGGCTGAAGTGCTCAGGTGGATCCTGTTTTGGGGCCAGGCAAATGCTGAGACTGCTGACATCATCAAGGGGAGTGGCCATGTTGCCAGGTTGCTCAGGTGGTTCTTGTTTTGGGGCCAGGCAAAGGCTGAGACTGCTGACGTCATCAAAGGGAGGTGCCACATTGCCAGGCTGAAGTGCTCATGTGGTTGTTTTTTGGGGGCCAAGCAAAGGCTGACACTGCTCATGTCATCAAGGGGTGGGGCCACGTGAACAGCTAGAAGTGGTAATGAGTCCCAGTGGTTGGGCTTGTCCAAGTCAAGAGCCGGAAATCCTCAGTAGACCAGGTATTGTATCTAGGTCAACAGCCGGAAGTGGTTAAGTGTTAATTAAGACTTGTAGAGCCTGGTGAATGCGTTGTACTTACAACAGGTAACAAACTCCCCGAGTTTCTGAGGTCCATACTCTGGAAGGAAGTGAGAAGGTACCTATCCTCAGAAAAGGACGTTCCCTATGAATTACTCAAAGTACTGGCCCTCAGTGCGCCCTGAAATGCAAGTGATCCTGCTGTGTCAGGACTTTACTCCCAGTGTGGAAAGGGTTTTCAGGGATTCAACACTGCTTTACCCCAGGTATCAAAGCCCATCTACAGGGGTGTCAGAGTCTTAGGTCACTCCAGTAAGAGATTCCCCCATGTTTGGGAGCAAGGGGGATCCCTCGGCTCTTGGATTTCCAAGGTTGTCTGAAAGGAGTGCTGGGGCTTACCTGCTGGCCTCCCTTACACCTGGAAATTGTCAGCCTGTGATCAGAAGTTGACCTGGGGCTGTGGGTGTTAGGCTTTTAAGCCAACATCCAGAGATTGGGATTTCTCCGAGCTTCTTAGAAGCTAAGTAACCGGTCAGTATTGCTCATTGGTGAGGCCAAAACGGGACTGGGGAAAAGGGGGAAAGAGTCATATGAACAAGGGAAAGGGGCCAGTCACCAGTTTAAAGTGTTCCTATCATCAATAGGGAGGGAACAGTTCGAGAGGCAGAAGTGCTGCGGTGACCAAGGTATGGTCTGGCCCAGTTGAAATGCCGGAGGTACTCTGGTGGAAAAGTGCTTGGACCGGGGACCAACCAGAAGCACTGATGTCGCCAGCAGGGAGGGGACACTTAGACAGCCAGAAGTGTTAAGGTGTGTTAGGGTTTGGGACATGGGAACCAGCAGGGAGTGCTGACATCATGAAGGGGGATGTGACACATGGAGAGGTAGAAGTGCTCAGGTGGTTATGGGTTTGGTGCCTGCGGTGTGATAGGAAGTGCGGACGTCATCAAGGGGAGGGGCCAGGTTGCCAGGCGGAAGTGCTCAGGTGGTTCTTATTTTGGGGCCAGGCAAATGCTGAGACTTCTGAAGTCATCAAGGGGAGTGGCCACGTTGCCAGGCTGAAGTGCTCAGGTGGATCCAGTTTTGGGGCCAGGCAAATGCTGAGACTGGTGCCATCATTAAGGGGAGGGGCCATGTTGCCAGGTTGCTCAGGTGGTTCTTGTTTTGGGGCCAGGCAAAGGCTGAGACTGCTGACGTCATCAAAGGGAGGTGCCACATTGCCAGGCTGAAGTGCTCATGTGGTTCTTGTTTTGGGTCCAAACAAAGACTGACACTGCTCATGTCATCAAGGGGTGGGGCCACATGAAGAGCAAGAAGTGGTAATGAGTCCCAGTGGTTGGGCTTGTCCAAGTCAAGAGCCGGAAATCCTCAGTAGAACAGGTATTGTTGCTAGGTCAATAGCTGGAAGTGGTTAAGTATTAAGACTTGTAGAGCCTGGTGAATGCATTGTACTTCCAACAGGTCACAAACTCCCCAAGTTTCTGAGGTCCATACTCTGGAAGGCAGTGAGAAGGTACCTATCCTCAGAAAAGGATGTTCCCTAGGAATTACGCAAAGAGCTGGACCTCAGTGCGCCCGGAACTGTAAGTGATCCTGCTGTGTCAGGACTTTACTCCCAGTGTGGAAAGGGTTTTCAGGGATTCAACACTGCTTTTCCCAAGATTTCAAAGCCCATAGAAAGGGGCGTTAGTGTCTTAGGTCACTCCAGAGAGAGTTTCCCCATGTTTGGGAGCATAGGGGATCCCTCGGCTCATGGATTCCTAGGGTGGTCTGAAAGTAGTGCTGGGGGTTCCCTGCTGGCCTCCCTTGCACCTGGAAATTGGCAGTCTGTGAGCAGAAGTTGACCTGGGGCTGTGGGTGTTAGGCCTTTAAGCCAACTACCAGAGATTGGGATTTCTCCGAGCTTCTTAGAAGCTAAGTAACCGGTCAGTATTGCTCATTGGTGAGCCCAAAAAGAGACTGGGGAAAAGGGGCAAAGAGTCACATGAACAAGGAAAAGAGCTCAGTCACCAGTTTAAAGTGTTCCTATCATCAATGGGGAGGGAACAGGTCGAGAGGCAGAAGTGCTGCGGTGACCAAGGTATGGTCTGGTCCAGTTGAAATG